>CM072813.1:54184038-54784038 GCA_036937905.1 Salvia rosmarinus
TTTTATTTCTCGATTTCAATTCCAAGATGTTTCAAACCCCGTTGGCATTAGAATGTTTAGGTTTTAATCGTTACGTGTGCGACACGAACAATCATCCTGTTAAGTTTTCCTTGAGAGACGACTCGTGTTAACTTATCACGCTACGATTACCTCGTACGATTGCGAGTGAATTTGAGTCAATTGAGAGTGTGTTTTTAGCTCGATCAATTTTGGCGTCGTTGCCGGGGAAAACTTTAGGCGTATTGTTTGTGTTGTTTATTTTCTGTTTTTCTTTTCGTTTTTATTTTGTTATACTCCAGTTGCGCGTGATCCATTTTGTGTGAGTGTTGTGAATGCTAGGTTGCCGCCGTTTGATGGAAGATGTATGCTTTTGACGGTAATGCCGGGGCCTATGACGCACATGGATTCCAACCCCGACAGGAATTTGAGCCTTACCAGCAACAATATGGTTCGGGGTGGAATAACCAACCCAACTCGGAGTTGTGGAATCAACCCTACTCGGAATATTGGGATCCACAACCCGATTTGGGATGGTGGGATCCACAGCAGCAACAGTCTCCTCAGTCCGATTCAGAATGGTAGGAACCATATCCCGATTCGAGATGTTGGGACCCACAACCTGACTATGGATATTTTGATCCACAACCGCCACAACCTCCACAGCAACAGTGGTACCAACCACAACAGGAGTATTTTTCTCCACCACCACCTCAGAGGTATCCGTTGGATAATATGGAGACCGAATTGATTCAGACTCGCCACCAACGATTGGATGCTGACGACACCAAAATCAGACGCTTGCAAGCAAAATTAGAAATGATGGTGACCGAGAAGTCGGACGAGTTCTTCGCAACAAGATGCACAGGGAGCCTCCAAGCTCACCCTATGAGGCTCAAACGACCACTGACCATCAGAGTTCGCCATTGGATGATAGAGACGCAACTCTTGAGCATTTAGAGGCACGTGTGGGACTGATGGCTGTGAAGTTGGTTGAGTATCAACGACAACTTACAGTGAGAGAACTTCTGAGCCACCCCTGAGAGGCTCAGGCAGTCATTGTCCTTCAAGGTGATCGAGCAGATGATCGTATTGTGGAAGAGCCATCTGAAGATATTCTGCCACTACAAGAAAATGAGGAAGAGGTGGTAGTCTCCGAGTTAGACTCCGACAAGTACGAGCCGACCGAGAACACGGACGAAGTAGTTCATGCGGTTTCGATTGATGAAGAGGATTGGGAAGGGAATTTGTTAGCATGCCGCACCCACAATGGTATTGAAGGAACCACCGATAAAGTATGTGTTCGTGGAGGATGAGCAAGGGAAGCCGGTGATCTTTTAAACCGAGCTTCTAATTTTTGGAGAAACGGAGTTGATCTCGGTGCTTATAGAGGTGGTGAAAGCAGCTTTTCTTAAGCTGCTGATAAATGGGTGTCTATGCCCTATCTGGAGCAACACTTGGTATAGTCCTCTGGGGCACCGATGGAGCTCATGGCATCATGATTATGGCGGACCGCCACATTGACCACCACCGTCGTTCTAATAAACACGCCGAGCTAACGACGTTAAACAAGCGCCCGTGGGAGGCAAACCCACGCTTTGTTTTTGTTTTCTTTTCTTTCTTTTCGCTTGGTTTTCGTTGTTCTTTGATCCGCTTGTGCCGTTAAGTTTGTTTTGCGGGTTTGGAACGTTGTAAGCGTTGTGGTGAAGCCGCGACACTCCAACTCCGTCGTGCGCCACATTCCAACCCCGCCACCGCCATATTTTATCGGGAAGTCTCTCCTCCATCGGCTATTTTATGTTATTAATGTTTTGAGCATCGGGACGATTGCTCGAATTAAAATGTGGGAGTTGGCGATGATTTGGTTTTGTGGGCATGATATACGCCAGATGCTTAATGGCGTGCCCTCGTGCTTATTTTGATTGTTTGAACGTAAGCTTTGTCTATGCGAGTAAGTTAGATCTTGATTTGTGCAACCGAACTCGTGGTATTGATCAAATTGATTTTGAATTTCAAACTTTTGGTGATATATGATTTGAGTATAATGTGAATCGACGAGACCGTGTTTGATAGAAATTGAATAGGGAAATTGATGTGATTTGTCCGGCTAATGTTAGGGGAGTGTTAACATTATGGTTGCCTATATACTTGTTTCATTTTATATATAAAAAAATTGTGAAAAGAAGAAGAAAATGAGGAGAATGAAAGCTCCCAAGATCTTGTTGAGATTGTTGAAATGGAGGATGGGATTATGTCCTCTTCTCGTAATTTGAGAAATGGACATGGAAACCACGTTAGGAGACTCGAGTTCATCGAGAGTGCACCTTCGAATATTATTCCAAAATCATAAAACATTCTTTGTGCTTTATAAAAGAAGCTTGTTGCTAAAGGTGACCACATTAGTTAGTTCACCCCTAACGAAGAGTTGGGTCTGAGAAGAGATTACCTTTTTATTTTCAATTGCCGTTCTTGATTTATTTCACATTATCTTTGAATTCGTAAACACCAAGTGTGGGGGAAATGCAATAAGGTTTGATTGATTAGAATAAGGGTAAAGTTGCATGAGTTATCTTTCGACTCTTATTAGTATAGACTTTGCTTGAGGACAAGCAAATGGATAAGTGTGGGGGAGTTGTTTGGTATGATTTTGTGATAATTTTTGGTATTGTTATATTTGTCATTTTCATTGGTTTGTCCTATTTATGCCTTTGGTTCGATTAATATTTATCGATTCGGACTTACTTCGTTCGTTTCGATGTTTTGTAGAAAAACGGCAAAAAATAGGATGAATTGGATCCGCCAAGAATCAAATATATTGAAGAGCATTTTGACAGGAGTTTGTAGGTGAAAATCGTGCGTAAATCGGAGTTCAGACGAAGGAGAACGGATCGAACGACCAAAGTCGCGACGGCACCCGTCGCATGGCCGCGCCCACAAGACTCCACACGCGCCCGCAGACGCCCGCCGACGACTCGGCCACCAGGGCTGGTCCGCAGCTGCGTTCAATTTCACTCCGGCGCAGCATTGCGGCGGCGCTCATGGCCCCTCCTCGGCGCCGTCGCCCCAGCCACAAGACGGCCTCCGGCGCAAGACTCCCCAGCGCACCTCGGCCCTCCGGCGCGCCAGGCTCCCTCAACACACCTCGGCACTCCAGCGCCCGCGCCCCCAAGGCGCACTCGACAACCTTCGCCCGGTAGATCATCTCTGGCGCCTTCTCCAGCGAGCCCGCGCCACCCACTCGCGTTCACTCGGCAGGCCACTCACGCCAGCGCCCATGCCGCCGCCTTGCCGCCCGCCTCGCGCGCCCGGCAAAGATGCTCTCTTACAGCGCCAGCTCGTTCGCTTCCCCAACGAGCGTTCTTTGTGATCCGGTGCTCATTTCCAAGGGCAGTGAGTTTTTTGAGCCGGCGCTCAACCCCAGCCAGTGCTCACTTTCAAGCAAGAAGCTTTTCTGAACGTGCCCTCTCCTTGAACCGGCGCTCATCTTTAGTTTATATATATATCGCGCGCTAGGTCAAGAAAAAGGAGTTCTTATTTTATTTTGGGCACGCAGCCGCGGCGCCTCTCGCCATTTCCTGTTCACCATGGATTCTTGAGGAGCTCTACAACAGATCGAGATAGACAGATAATTCTTAGTTTTAATTCCTGTTTTCATTTTCATTCTTGAATAATTTAGATTATCAGTTCATGCTTTGGATTCATCTGTTTTGTCGGAATCAATTTCATAGTGTTTGTTTTATGATTTTTATTGGATTCAATTCATAGTGACAGTGGATTGTGTTCATGTTGCTTTAATCTATCATGCCTTCGTTTAATTCATGTTCTTGTTGGATGATTGATAGTTATAGTTTATTTGCAATTTGATTTAGATTAGGGAATGACAAACCCTATGAATAATATGATTGCATATGCTTTAGTTTACCGCTTTCGATTTATCCTGCTTTCGTAGTTCAACTAGGGATTGACAACCCCTAGTCTAGATTTATCGCTTTATTAGTTTAGCTCGGGATTGACAACCCCTAGCTTAGGATCGCTGTTTTATTTCTCGTATTTCAATTCCAGTATGTTTCAAACCCCTGTTGGCATTAGAATGTTTAGGTTTTAATCGCTTTCTGTGTGCGACACGAACAATCGCCCTGTTAAGTTTTCCTTGAGAGACGACTCGTGTTAACTTATCAAGCTACGATTACCTCGTAAGATTGTGAGTGAATTTGAGTCAATTGAGAGTGTGTTTTTAGCTCGATCAATTTTCTTTTTCTTTCTTCTTTTCTTTGTCTTGTTTTGTTGTTCTTGTTGATCTATCTGTTGTTGTTGAGTTTGTTTTGCTCGGATCCGAAAGCATCGCCACGAGATGATGCCGTGATGCTCCAACTCTACATCGCACATTCGTCGATTATCAGGGAAGTATCATCCTCTATGGTCATTTTGAGCTTTTAATGTTTTGGACAATCAAAATAAGCACAAGGGCACGTCATTAAGCATACGAAAATATATAAAAACGCACACAAAGCGAGTAAACATCCCCATTATTTTAAATCGAACCGTCCCCAGTGCTCAAAACATTAAAAGCTCAAAATGACCATAGAGGATGATACTTCCCTGATAATCGACGAATGTGCGCTGTAGAGTTGGAGCATCACGGCTTCATCTCGCTGCTGACAACTTTCCAGATCTGAGCAAAACAAACTCAACAACAACAGATAGATCAACAAGAACAACAAAACAAGACAAAGAAAAGAAAGAAAGAAAAAGCAAATAAAAATCCGTGGGTCAACTCCCACGCAGTACTCAGTTTAACGTCGTGAGCACGACGTGTTCCGGTCAACAACGGACTATCCATAGTCCTTCACCTGCAGGAATACCATCTCGGCCAGAACATCAGTAGTAACCATATATGCACAAAGGACAGTAAAGAAAGAAAATAACAAATCATTTAAGCTCAAGTCGAACATCCTATTCTCCAAAGTGAAATAGATAATTTCAATTCCCAAAGCATAATACTTTGGAAAATTAAGAAGTTGACAAATCATGGATGTTACCTCAACCTTTGTCCTCGATTTGTCCTCCTCTGGGATCCCGTACTCCAATTGTTGAGGTAGTGCAATCACTTCCCGAGTGGGCTTTGGCATGTTTGCAACTTCGCACGCCCACTCTTCCTCGTCAGCCGCCCTGGTATCAACTTCCTTGTGGCTCTGATTTTGCTCCTCATCCTCACGTGCCCATTTTTCCACCATTTCCATTTCCTCTGGTTGCAGCGGCTCTTCAGGTGGCTCTTCCACCACATCTTCAATAATTGGGTCACTTTCAAGAGTAGAGACCGTCAGAGCTTGGTGTGGGAAAGTCGGCTCATCTGATGTCTCTTCCACCCAATTCTCAATAATTGGGTCACTTCCTAGAATAGTGACCGCCTGGACTTGATTGGATTGATCTGGAAGTTCCCTCCCTTGCTGCAACAGTTCATCAAGCAGGCTCTGGACATATCCTATTTGCGTCTCCAAACGCAAAGCTGAGGCGTTTGCAGCATCCAAACTTTGGACTAAAGCATCCGTTTTTTGAATGGATAGCTTCTCTTTTTGAGTTAACTCATCCTCCCAAGCTGGCCTCGGAGGTGGATACGTGCCGTGGTACTTGTTGCGGTGGAAGCGGAGGCGGTGTTGTGGATATGAGTACCGAGGTGGAGGTGGTTGTTGTGAGTACTCATATTGAGGTGGAGGATGTGGTTGCTCGAGAGGCATTGTAGGATTGATCCTCATATTCTTTGCATGAGGCGGTTGTTCCCGTAGGGATTGGAGGCTTGATCCTCATAGTACGGTGGAGGTGGTTGATCCCAATATGGATTATAGGCTTGTTGCTCGGGATAGGATCATACGCTGATGCTCGTAGCTCAACGGGCATCCCTCGAAAAATCGATTGGGCCCTTCTTGAAAGAAGAATTTGCCCAATATGGGAGCTTTCCTCCCCCACCTGTGATCACATTCGCATCTGCTGGTAACCCTGCGTTACAGACACCAACAACAAAAACAAGATCACACGCACTGTGGGGAGAAAATAACGAAATGTAACAAAAAGAAACACGGAAAACAAACAACACAAACAATACGCCTAAAGTTTTCCCCGGCAACGACGCCAAAATTGATCGAGCTAAAAACACACTCTCAATTGACTCAAATTCACTCGCAATCATACGAGGTAATCGTAGCGTGATAAGTTAACACGAGTCGTCTCTCAAGGAAAACTTAACAGGGCGATTGTTCGTGTCGCACACAGAAAGCGATTAAAACCTAAACATTCTAATGCCAACAGGGATTAAAACCGAATCGATAAATATTAATCGAACCAAAGGCATAAATAGGACAAACCAATGAAAATGACAAATATAACAATACCAAAAATCATCACAAAATCATACCAAAAAACTCCCCCACACTTATCCATTTGCTTGTCCTCAAGCAAAGTCTATACTAATAAGAGTCGAAAGATAACTCATGCAACTTTACCCTTATTCTAATCAATCAAACCTTATTGCATTTCCACACTTGGTGTTTACTTAATTCAAAGATAATGTGAAATAAATCAAGAACGGCAATTGACTTCCAAAAATAAAAGGTAATCTACGCTCGCACCCAACTCTCCGTTAGGGTGAACTAACTAATGTGGTCACCTTTAGCAACAAGTTTTTTATAAAGCACAAAGAATGTTTTAATGATTTTGGAATAATATTCGAAGGTGCACTCGATGAACTCGAGTCTCTAACGTGGTTTCTCATGTCCATTTCTCAAATTACGGAAAGAGGACATAATCCCATCCTCCATTTCAACAATCTCAACAAGATATTGGAGCTTTCATTCTCCCATTTTCTTCTTCTTTTCACATTTTTTTATATATAAAATGAAACAAGTATATAGCAACCACAATGTTAACACTACCCCTAACATTAGCCGGACAAATCACATCAATTTCCCTATTCAATTTCTATCAATCACGGCCTCGTCAATTCACATTATACTCAAATCATATATCACCAAAAGTTTGGAAATTCAAAATCAGTTTGACCAATACCACAGAGTTCAGTTGCACAAATCAAGATCCTAACTTACTCGCATAGACAAAGCTTACGTTCAAACAATCAAAATAAGCACAAGGGCACGTCATTAAGCATACGAAAACTATATATCATGCCCACAAAACCAAATACTGTCAACGATCCACCGAAAGGATCTTCGAATACATCGGCTGCGAAGAAGCAGAAAAGCTAAATTGCGCGATCTTTCAGCTAACCGAGGAAGCTGATTTCTGGTGGGAATCTGTGAGAATGACTCTAACACCAGGACAGTGGGAAAGGTATACGTTGGAAGATTTCAAGGAAGAACTCATGGAAAAGTACGTGCCTGGCGTTTACAGGCAAAGAAGGCAAAACGAGTTCTGGAATCTTCGTCAAGGGAGAAGGACGGTCACCGAGTACGATCGCTCGTTCAATCGTCTGTCATGTTATGCTACGTACCTGGTCGGCACTGAGGCTTCCAGGCGCATGTGTTCGAGAGAGGACCACCGAGATCGAATTTCGCTCGTCAGTCAGGGAGATCTGACGTATGCACAGTCCTTGAACCGGGCTTTAAACATTGAGTCAATGTTGCCCCAGGAGAGAACGATGCCACCCGGACAGCCCACTGACGGAGGAAGAGGCAAGAGGAAATGGGAAGATCGAGGGAGAGGCAATCAGGTGTTCCAAGGGAACCAGAGCGGTCCAGTGATTCCAAGGAATCCGGGCATTCAAGAGAGAGAAAGGCAACCTTGGGGAAGGAATTTCCAACCCATGCGGCAGTGGGGGCAGGGTGTGGAAAAACCTTGGTGCCAGAAATGCCAGAGGAATCATTTCGGCGAGTGCAGGCAAGGTAGCATCGAGTGTTATCGTTGTAAGAAGTCTGGACATTACGCTCGAGATTGTCCGTTAGGAGGGCCAGCAGTGCAGCCGCCAGTAAGGCAGCATCCAGCTCCGCAGAGGCAGAATCAGGCTCCGCCAAGGATGAACCAAGGAGCAGGAGGCCATCCGAGGCCAACAAACCAAAGGCCACCGCAGCAAGCAAGGGTGTACGCCTTGAATCAGCAACAGGCAGCACAAGCTCCCGGAAATCTTGCAGGTATAATCCATATGAGTGATATACCCGTTTTTGCTTTATTTGATACAGGAGCCTCACATTCTTTCGTTTTGAGAATCGAGTGTGAGAGGTTGGGTTTAGTACCCAAGGAATCACAGTACTCGAAATTAGCATCCGTCGCTGAGAAGTGCTAAAGCAAAGAGATATGCCCGAAACAGGAGGTAGAAATCTGTGAGCAGAAGGTCTTTGTCAATTTGCATGTCATCGGAATGGAAAATTTCGATGTCATCTTTGGCATGGATTGGTTGGAAAAGTACAAGGCAACTATACGTTTTCTCGAGAGAGAAGTTGTTTTCCAAACAGCCAAAGGAATTGAAGTTTGTTTCCACGGCATAAGGATGGGTGTTTGTGTGCCAATGATCTCAGCACTGAAGGCAATGAAGATGATCAGGAAGGGAAGCTGTCAGACTTTCTTAGTGAGTTTGACAGGGCACGCTGAAGAGCGCAAGCAGTTGCAAGAGGAGCCAGTGGAGTGTGAATATCCGGACGTGTTTCCCAAGGACTTGCCAGGTTTACCGCCTGATAGACAAGTGGAATTCACTATTGATCTGGAACCAGGAGCAGCACCAGTATCGAAGGCACCATACAGAATGGCACCTAAGGAATTGTAAGAACTGAAAGCGCAGTTGCAGGAGCTGTTGGATCTAGGTTTTATCCAACCTAGCGTGTCGCCGTGGGGAGCGCCAGTTCTGTTCGTCAAGAAGAAGGATGGGTCAATGCCGATGTGCATTGACTACAGAGAGCTGAATAAGATGACGATCAAGAACAGATATCCTCTTCCAAGGATCGACGATCTGTTTGACCAACTCAAAGGAGCGAGTGTCTTCTCTAAGATCAATTTGAGGTCAGGCTACCATCAGCTGAAGATCATGAAGGAGGACGTTGCGAAGACCGCGTTCAGGATGAGGTATGGGCACTACGAGTTCATCGTGATGCCGTTTGGTTTGACCAATGCGCCAGCAGTCTTCATGGATCTGATGAATCGAGTTTTCCATCTGTATCTGGATAGTTTCGTCTTGGTTTTTATCGATTATATTCTCATCTATTCCAAGAATGCAGAGTTGCATAGAGAACACCTCCGTGCAGATTCGGAAGCGTTACGACGGAGAGGTTGTATGCCAGTATAGCAAGTGCGAGTTTTGGCTAGAGAAGTGATGTTCCTTGGACATATCATGTCTGCAGAAGGAATCAAAGTCGACCCAGTGAAGGTTGAAGCAGTAAGTAACTAGAAGGTTCCGACTAATGCCAATGAAGTTCGAAGCTTTCTAGGCTTGGTCGAATATTATAGACGTTTCATCGAAGGGTTTTCAAAATTGGCAAGGCCAATGACGCACCGCCAGAAAGGAATCAAGTTTTCATGGTCGAAGCTTGTGAAGCAAGTTTTCGTGAGTTGAAGAAAAGTTAACAACCACTCGGTGTTAGCCGTGCGGAAGGAAACAATGGGTTTGTGGTCTACACCGATGCATCCAAACTTTGTTTGGGTTGCGTTCTTATGCAGAACGGGAAGGTTATCGTCTCGTCAGTTGAAGCCGCATGAGTTGAGCTACCCAACGCACGACCTGGAGTTAGCAGCAGTCGTTCATGCGTTGAAGATTTGGAGGCACTATCTCTACGGAGTTAAGTGTGAGATCTTCACGGATCACAAGAGCATCAAGTATTTCTTTGAACAAAAAGAGCTGAACATGAGGCAAAGGAGATGGCTAGAGTTGGTGAAATATTATGATTGCTCTATCAGTTATCACCCGGGGAAAGCCAATGTTGTAGCAGATGCTCTTAGTCGCAAGTCGAGAGCGAAGTTGGGATGTTTTCTTACGCAAGAGAAAGAGCTTATTCGAGATTTCGAGAAGCTCAGCCTGGAAGTAATTCATCCGCCAGAATAGTGCAAGGTTTCGTCGCAGCTTTGACAGCTGAACCGGATCTGAGAGAAGCCATCGTGAGCGCACAACGAGGAGATGAGTTCTTGGAAAAGATGCGTTTGAAAGCGAGGCTGGAAGACAGCAAGGGGTTCACGGAAGCAAAAGACAACGCGTTATTATTCCGAGGAAGGTTATGTGTGCCACTCAATAGGGAATTGAGAGATAAAATCATGAGTGAAGCTCATGAGGCACCGTATCTGACTCCAGAAGCACCAAAATGTCGAGAGACCTTAAAAGGAACTTTTGGTGGGAAGGGATGAAAAGGATGTAGCCGTGTTTGTGGAACGTTGTTTGGCTTGTCAGCAAGTGAAAGCTGTGCATCAACGTCCGTCAGGTTTGTTGCAACCGCTACCTATCCCAGAGTGGAAATGGGAGCATATCGGTATGGATTTTATGGTGAGTTTTCCAAGGTCAGCGAGTGGAAACACCGCTATATGGGTTGTCGTCGATAGAATGGCGAAGTCAGCTCATTTCTTACCGATTCGGATGACGTACGGGTTAGATAAACTTGCTCAGCTTTACGTCAAAGAAATCATACGATTACATGGTGTACCGGTATCGATTACGTCATATCATGACCCGAGGTTCACATCAAGGTTTTGGAGTAGTCTGCAGGAAGCAATGGGGACCAAGTCAATCTCGATCTGACATTCCATCCTCAAGCGGACGGTCGATCGGAAAGAACGATTCGTGTTTTGGAAGACATGTCATGCGGCGATCGTGGCCGACGAGAGGAATTGGGAAGAGATACTACCTTTGGTGGAGTTTGCCTATAACAACAGTTATCAGGCCACCATAGGAATGGCTCCCTATGAAGCGTTGTACGGAAGGAAGTGTCGATCGCCACTTTATTGGGACGAAGTGGGCGAGAGGAAGATGTTAGGACCAGAGATGGTTCAGCAGACGGTCGAGGTTATCGATCAGATCAAGCGAAGGATCAAGGAAGCTCAGATGTGCGCGAAGTCCTATGCGGACAAGCGTCGTACGGATCTTCAGTTCATGATCGGAGATCGCGTTTTCCTTAAGGTTTCCCCGACGAGAGGAGTCGTTCGTTTTGGGAAACGAGGTAAGTTACGACCGAGGTTCGTTGGACCTTTCGAAGTTCTCGAGAGGATAGGCCCCGTTGCCTATAGGTTAGCTTTGCCGCCTAGCATCGGAGATGTTCATGACGTGTTTCACGTTTCTCAGCTGAGAAAGTACGTGTTCGACCCAAAACACGTGATCAAGCACGATCGGTGATTCTTGCTCGGGATCCGAGTTACGAGGGAGGCCGGTGGCTATTTTGGAGCGAAGTCGAGGAGTTGAGGAACAAGCGATTCCGTTGGTGAAGGTGTTGTGGAATCACCATGGCGAAGAGGAAGCTACGTGGGAGTTGGAAAACAAGTTCGTGGCTCGGTGACTCGAGTTGTTTTCTCCACGTGTTTGAAATTTCGGGATGAAATTTTTCTAAGGAGGAGGATGTAATACCCGTCTTTTTAAGCCGAGGTTTGCATGGCACGTTTTTGAAAAGGTGAAAAGGTTGACTTTTGTTTGGTGATCGACCATCAAGAAACCTCGGGCATTGTGAAGAGTGTCTTATGGCGAATTCATAGACACTAAGTATCTGAGTTTTCGACCACCCATGAAGGTTTGGCACTCAGGAAGTTACAGAAAAATCGGACTTTTCATTGGTCTTTAAAAGCATATCTTGTTTATAGTCGTTGTGTCTGGTATTTTATTTCAAGTCCATGGGTACCAAGTTTGCTAAATTTGGAGTCCGTTTGCAAAGTTGTGTCGCTTTTGCGTTTTCGAAAAAGGCCGCTTAGTAGTCTGTGACCCCGCGCTTTTCCTATAAATAGAGGGCTAGGGCCTTGGTTTCAACGTTCATTTTCCTTCATCTCTGTGTTTCTGGAAGAGCCGAGCAGCTCGGTATCTTTGAAGCGCTGGAGGAGTGGAGATCGAGCCGGGGAGGCTCGGCGGCGGCGCCATTGCGCTGCTGCCGAGCCACCACCGCCGATCAACCTCCCCGGCAGCCCCATTTTTCTGTTTTTATCCTTTTCTTGTTTTGATTCCGCCTTTTAGTAGATCGTATAGCATAGAACTCGGGATTCTAAAGGGACGAGGCGGGAAAACGGTCGGAGGCCGACCGATTTGGCCAAGACCGCCGCCGCCCAAGGCCGCCACCGCCGTGAGCTGTTGGCCGCCGTTTGGTGGCCGACGGGCCACCTTTTGGCTACGGGTCCTTTAGGTTTTGAGTTCCGGGCTATGCATTCCACTAAAGTACCGATTCCGTTTTTCTGTTTTTCGCGTTTCTGCATGGCGGGATGTTTTCCGTTGCTTCTAGTTTTCTGAAGGAAGTACATGCCCGAGTTATCCATTTTCAACGTAGTTTGTCATTCCATGTTCGATCGTTATGCATATTGCTTATGTTTCCATTTTCATGCATCGATTTTGGATGGTTTATCCTAGATCGAGGATAGCATCGATTTTGAAGCTTCTTCACCGCTAAGATTTGAGTCAACTTGCATGCATGCATATTTTGAAAGTACCCTATTATTGGTCTTGATGCCACGAATATATTTCCTTACGCATCGAGTTGATTTGAAAACCGGAGAGTGCAAATATGGGTTCGAAAGTCAAAACCTCCGCTTTGCTTGATCTTCGTTTGGATCACGTTGTTGCTTTGCTTTGTGGGATGTGACCCCAAAAGTTGTTCCGTCTTGTTACCAGGTACCTACCAGTGCGATCGGTGAAGTCATCGGATCCATAGATATCTCCCGGTTGACGTTTTTGTCTGTTCAGGTTGTGTTATATATGCTTATTTTGAGTTATTTACTCTGATATTTCAAAATAAAACATGTGCGCCGTAAAATGTTTTGATGAAGTTATTACTTTTCTCTGATCCGAGATATGGTTATATTGTGATTGTGCACGGATCTCTATTCGGTGGGTTGATCACCATCTTGAGTATTGATCGTAAGGGGATAGACCCCGAATACGTGGTTATGGTTACGAAGGGATAGACCCGGAAGTCCACACGAAATGGTAATGAGGTGGTTATGGTTACGAAGGATTCGACCCACAAGTCCACACCGAATTAGCCGGCTGGATACGTTCCGGGCATGGGCCGACTGGATATGTTCCGGGCCGAATGAGATGTGATGGGCTGGCGGGATACGTTTCGAGCCGTGGTTCTTGGTTCTATGATGGGAGTAACAATAATAACGGATCAGGTATCGAAAAATGAAAAATTTATTTTTGCTTACTTGGAAGTGGACTTACGTTTTTAAAACCTTCTAAGGTAAGTGCTCTGAACACGGCATCATGATTCTTTTGATTTATGATAAAACCCCAGCTGAGTGCGCTAGTACTCACCCCAAACTCTTTTCAAAATGATTTCACAGATGGAGGAGGGCTAGACGGGCGACGCTGAGGGGATGAGCTGGTTGAGCTGCGTTTTCTTTCAAGCTACCTGCTTCCGCGATGTTGTTATCTTATATATATATATGTGTACTCTGATGTTGGCGTATTCTTGTCCCTTATTTTGCTTTCTAATTGGGAACAAGATTCATTATGTTATTATGCTGTGAGTCTCGACGTGAGCATGCTACGTGGTTGACCGGTCTAGTTGACAGGATGTAATGCCATTTTGCTTTCTTGCATTACTTATAATAAATCAAGATCACGTCTATCGAAGTTATGGTATCGATATTATTCTGTTGGTGGATTGTTTGTGCACCCCTCCCCTTCAGGATATGTCCTAGTTATAGAGGAGATGCTGCCCGATTTCATGGTCACATCTTCTTATCATGTATGTTATGTGTATCCCCCCCCCTTCTTCCTTGTTTCTTAACCGCCACCCCTAATCATACCCCGGCATCCGTGCCTTCCCTCGGGAATTGGGGCGTGACAGTTGAGGTTAATGTTAATATTACATGTTATTGCATAATATAAACATGTTGTGAGGTTAATGGAATTTATATATATATATATATATGTGTGTAGTGATTACCGAAAGTATGTAGGAGGTAAAAAACATGTGTTTTAATTTTAATGTATGATATGAGATGATATTTCATGTTTAGTATAAGGTATAAGCATGATATGATTTTTGTGGAATTTATTGAACATCAATGCTCATTAAATCATAAATACCGAAAACTATATGCTTAATTAATCCATGGTTTAAAATTTTATTTGATGATATTGAGTTGGTAATTAAATTCTATGGTATGATAGGAGTATATCATGATTTTATTGGAAATTATCGGTTACTTATGCTAATTATTGCTAATTATCGAAAACGTAGCAAAATGGTTAAGTATGCGTTTAATTTTAATAATAAATGATGATATGATAGTTAATCTATAAGTTTGGAATGAATGTGTCACAGCCCAACTTCTTAATCAAGAGATTAGGCTGTAACTAATCAATCTTGACAAAGCATTAGGATTAATGACTATAGAAAGAGTTCACAATATGGCATAACAACATATATGAAGAGAAAATAATGGGTGACATCAAAGTATGTATTGATTCCAAATAGAACGAAATGATTTGTTTTCATGAAGTCAAATGAATAAATGGAATAACGAAGATAGGATAATAACGTCAATAGACTTTTGTCCAAAAAGGGGGTTTTCCTTCCACAATTACGACAATCACATAACAATCATTCAAGACATAGTGTGGCAACAGAAAGGGTAGTTGATTTATATGTATGAGGACATATAACTCTGGGCAACCACTTATAACAACAAGCACCAAAGTTTCAGTCAACAACAAAATGAAGTAAGCATCAACATAGGTTCGAAATAAACTTCCAACAACATAATATCATAACAAGTTCGACTCTAACATTCTCAAACATCTGTTCAATAACAATCAAACCATTTCCCATTCGAATAATGAAAGACATTAAGGAGTTCGACTCCAATTCACAACTACCAACCAATACCAAAATAGCTTCCAACATCAAATGATTTCAAGGAGTTCAATCTCAACAACCACAACCAAACATATGAAACAAACAGAATGATAATAAACATTTCTAACATATATGAAGGAAAACATAAACCACGACAACCATAGTGTTCTTCCAATTCCATCTCCACGATCCCAGCTCAACCTGCTGTTTAGAAATACATGCAGGGCGTGAGTACATAAGCACTTAGTGGACACATGCCGAAAATATTTAAAACTTTGCTCTTAGAGCTATAAGATTGACTTGCCATAACTTTGCCATACACAGGGGTTTTAGTGAAAAACACTTACTTGCTTTCATTTTCATAATTTTAAAACAAATGCACATGCATGATATTTGTCTGCAGACATCTTTCTCTTCCCATATCCACGTACTTTCTTTGTGTTGGGAAGTAGGCCTCCTTCTCAAACACACCTTGACCCGAAGGTCCATACCCGACGTTGGTAACATTCTTTCTTTCTTTCTTTTCCGTGGATAGGTAATGCATCATGCTCATGCTCAAACATTCGACAAGTCAATAATTTTGAATGTCAGCAACATATAATGAAATAATAAAATTTAGCACGTGCTATAGTTTATTAGAAAGCCCACCTGTTGATTTACTCTGTAAGCTTAATAAACTTCCCTTTTTCTTCTTCTTCTTCCTCTTTAATCGCCTTCCCCTTTCTCGATGTACCTTGGATTATTCGATAATATCAGTATTCATATAAATGGTATTTCTTATCTATTAAACACATGTGATTTCTTCTTATTCATTCTTTTTCTTTTCTTAAGTTTTGTTTAGACATTTTTGTCTAAACTTTTAACTATACGAATTTAAATCTTTCGGGTCATTGCATCCTTCTATTCTTTAAACTTTGTTCACATTTTCTCTTATTCAACTCTCACGAGTCTACTTTGATATCAAAGGAATGATTAATGATTATTTCATAATTACACTTTAATGAACTAAATCACATTCTTTTCTTTACTTAAACATTTCATTTCTTATCCTTAAGTTATTTATGCATATTTCTTCAACTAATACTCCCACTTAAACTTTCATTACAATCTAAGTCATAGGCCATCAACATACTTTAATAATATTTCTCTTTCTACTAGCATACTTTAGGTTTATAAATTATTTCTAATCAACCAATATCTCATAACATAACTTATTTGTCACATGAATTCATTTCAACATAACATGTACATAAACTTGAGCTTTTCACTTTCTTAGTTCAAAAATTCTTAGTTAAGCTTCATTAGTACTTATTTACATAATAGATTCATAATCCATAAGATTTATAAGGATTAACATTAAACTTTAAGTTTCACATTTTTCTTCTAAAATTTTCGAAAACTTTACTAATGTATATAAATTATTTTTCTCTTCAACTTTCTTTTAAATTCTCATTTATTTATCATATATCAACTTTAAACATCAATAATAATAGCATATATCAACCTTAGCATAAACATGTCAACTAAACACATAAACTAAAATTTTCCATTTTCAACATATGAACTTAGAAAATTCTAATTAATTCACATGATGCTTAAATCATCATATTAAACTCATATATCAAGTTAATTGTAGAAAATAAAATCAACATATCACTTTTCACATTTTCGAAATTTTTGAAAATATATAGATATTATAAATTTATTTTTGTTAAATCTTATTTCAAATTACTTCCTTAAACATGTTTTTAGCATAATATTTACAACAAATTCCCAACATATCATCAATATAACATCACATTCATTCAAAATTCAAAAACTAGAGTTTGTAGTTCTAGCTTAAATCTTACAATTAAACCATCAATATTCTATCATTTCAACAATAATTCACCAATATCATCATATAGTATCAATATTCATCACATAACATACAAATCCTTCAACCTAACATCATCAATATTTTCACAATTTCACCAACAATAACCAAGCATAAGAAGTAAATAAAAGATAGAAATATACCTCTTTTTCAACTCAATATTAAACTTAGAGATGGAATTTTGGAAGTAGTATGGCTTGATAAAGAAAAATTTTCAAGTGTGTGTAGCCGTGAGTTTTAGGGAGAAATAGGTGGGTTTGGGAAGACTTTCAATAGTAAGGAGGTGTGTTTATATATGTAATAATTTCCATTTTATTTTTAATTTAATTATATACTTGATTATTCATCAAACTAATTTAATGCAAATGCTTACTCAACACTTTTCTAGAGCATTCTTCATTAATTGTTCTTTGATTCATAGTTATCCAATTTAATATTAATACTTTGATATGTATAGATATTTTATTTAATGTTACTAACTTCATATATATAACTTATTTTCTTGTTTTCATTACTTTAGGAAATAAAATACTTACATTATAATTTTACATTCATAAAATTATGTTTACTATATAACATGAGAATATAATACATATAATAGCAAAATTTAAACTTTCCTATAGTTATAGCATTTATTTGATCATTATAATAACCCTGAAAAATTTAAAATTTTTATTAGTGATGCTTAAACCAATTATTTTTGGTTCTTAGACCTTAATTATGTTTAAGGTAACCAACGAAATGAATTAGAATTGATTCGGAGATCGAAAACTAGAAAACTCAAAAACAAGTGACTAGTCTCTTAGGATTAGGGTTTTGAATAGCACGAACATAGAATGAAAGATCGAGAATGAATCTCAACAAAAGATTTCATTTCTAGAATCCTCTCACGAAAACATGTGAGAAGCCAAAGAATGAGAATTTTCAGGCATGCTTGTCCGGTCAGTCTCAAAAGTACTATTTACGAGCCGGATCAACTTCCAGTCCTTGCTAATCATGATAATTAATGATAACAATCAAAATCATGAAGGAATATATTATTATGAATTTAGAAATTATATGAATCAATTTCTAAAAGAAATTCCTGAAGAACTTAACCGAACGCCGGGAAAATATACCGGAAAAACCCTAAACTGTTCCGAACGAACCGAAACTTGAACCAAGGGTCTAAGTCAATAAAAAATTATTTATAAGACTCAAATTAATTATAAAAGCTCAAGAATGCAATAGAATTTCGAATGAGCATAATTTAATCGTTGGACGCTGTTTTTCCGCGATAACTCGGAATTGACTTATCGGATGCCATCCGAACTTCATGAAATTATTATGAACATTGAAATAAGTATTTTTAAGGCTATTTTAGAAAATAAAACCTTAAGGTTCCGAGAAATCAATCGAAAGCGCGTTAAAACTTAAATAGTCGGTATTAACATGCCAAATCGAGTAATTTGACTAGTCTCCTCCCAAGCACCACAATGGGCACTCCATATAGGCTGAAAACAGCTCATTTGGATCAGATTTACAGACCCAAAAACCGTGCCCTCTCTTCTCTCTCTATTTTCAAAATTCTCTCTTTGTTCTTCAAGCTTTTCAAGCTTTAATCTTCCTTTCCAACCCATTCCAACCCCCATATTAAATTTCTAAGACCATAATAAGGTAGTATTCATCATTATATTCATTTATAATGGAGTAAAAAAATTTTATTTTTTTAATTTATTTCATGAAGAACCCTAGTTTTGTTCTTCATTTTTCTTCATGACTTTTGAACCACCAAATGCTCTCAATCCATGAATGAAATATGCTTAAAAATGTGTTCTAAGGTTATTGTTAAATTTTGGGAATTTTTGGAGCATGTTTAATATTTTTCGATTTATGTTTTATTTCTTTTTATATGAGATAAAGCATGCTATTGTGATTATTATTTGATATTGTTGCTTGTTAATGTATTAGAAACATGTAGAATAAATATGATAATTTTTAGAATTTTTTTTATTTTATTTTAAGAAAAGCCGTGAGCTTTGTGGAATTTTAGGCCATTGATTTAAAGTTTTTTTGTTTAAAATATTTGAGATATGGTGTTTAATATATGATTTGAACATCATATATAAAACTTGAAATTTTTGGAACACATCTCCTATTTTCATGAAATTACCGAAAATTATATGTAATTTTTGAGAATTATTTTATTTTATTTGTTAAAAAATAGTTGAGGTATAGTGTTTAATATGTGATATGAACATCATATATTAATCTTGAAATTATTGAGACACTACTCCTATTTATTCATATGGACCGAATATATATGTATATATATTAGGTTTTATTTGATTTTTAATTGTTTAAAATAATATTATATATGATGTTTGGAAATAATATGAACCTAATATGCATTGTTGGGAATTTATTGAACACATATGTAAATTATGTGTGAGGACAAAAAGAATTTCAAGCATTTGGTTCATATTATAAATATTAGTTGATGTTTAATGTTAATATTACATGTTTATTGCATAATATAAACATATTGTGAAGGAATGAAATTTATTGAATATGTATATATATATATATATATAGTGATTACCGAAAACATATGGGTGGTGAAAAGCATGTGTTTAAATTTTAATGCATGATATGAAATGATATTTCATGTTTAGTATATGATATAAGCATGATATGATTTTTGTGGAATTTATTGAACATCAATGCTCATTAATTCATTATTGCCGAAAACTTTGAGGTTTTTAACCTATGGTTTGAAATTTTATATGATGATATTGAATTGGAAATTAAATTCTATAGTATGATAGGAGTATAACATGATTTTATTGGAATTTATTGGGTACATATGCTAATTATCGAAAACATAGCAAAATGGTTAAGCATGGGTTTAATTTCAATGATAGATGATGCTATGATAGTTAATCTATAAGCTTGAATGAATGGTTGTGATTGTGATAAATGAATGGAACACTTATGCACACATACACAATGGTTTTGCATTATGTTAGAAATCAGGGTTTTCTAATGCTTTAGTATAGTTTATGTTGTGTATGGTGTTGAATGGTTTGTGTTTATGTTGTACCGACAAACAAAACCCCAAACGTAAATAACATAATACTTTATGTACGAGAATCAAAAAGAAATCGACCAATTTTGATAACTTAAGAAGGAATTAATGCAAATCGAAGTTTGACACAAATTATGGTTTTCTATTTATTAAAGGATACTCAAACGTGAGTTCATAAGTTAGAAAAAAAACAAAAGCCGGGCTACAACGTTGATACTCAATAACGACAACCCAATACGACGTTAGATTGAGCGATTATACAACTTATACAATCTCCGACGAGTTAAGAGAAACAAACAACGTCGTAAAGTGTAAACAAAGATTCGAACATAAGATGTCGATCCTTAGGTCTCAAAAGTCGAGTTAATATTCCCTAAGGAATTCATCTATTCCTAAAGTACTTACTTACATGATAGCATGTGATCACTTGAGTCATAAGTCAAGACTCCCCTTTATTCGTGTTGTCGACAAGTCGTCAAGCATAACCTACTAGGACGTAACTATAATTGTTAAGTCTAGATAGTGGCTTGAGAATATCCTAATATACCAATCACAACTTGAATACTAACAATCTATAACGTAATAACGTTTAGAAGAACACTAAGGTTAAGAGTTGAGGATAGACTCGAAGTATGTGATTCATAAGTTGAAGTTCACCTATGAACGAGAAGTAATATAGTTTGGGAATTGGGAATGTAAGATAATAGAAATTATCTTAAAACAATCACATGAAATCATAAAGAAACCCTAATTGGGAACTTTAAGTCGTAATTTATAAACGACCTTCGATCGATAGAAAGAATCTAAAAAAGGCTATTTTCTTATGAAGGGTTCGATCGTGCGTAATTGTTGAGGAAGGACACTCACACCCTGCTCACTTAGAACATTTAGCTTCGGATTAGCAGGTGGGCTTTCTTGAAACAAAAATGTTATGCATAACTCAAAGTATGATTTACAAAGCTTTATGAAATATTATCACATGAAATGTTATTGACTGCCAAATGTTTATGTTTTGTTGTTATCCTATCTGAGATTGGTATATCCAATGTGGTATGTGAATATGTTGGTCCACCAACGTTAAAAGGGTAACGATCGGATCCGACTTAGTTAAGGACTAACTCGGATTGTGTACACGTGTGACTGTGTGTTAAGGTTAGCTACCTCGACCGGTCACGACGACTATGTGTAGGTGGCCACCTCCATAGTGCGCGAATGAATGAATGATCAGATATGGAAACAACGTGGATGAAATAGTCAGGCCTGACGCTTTTGGAAAATGATAAAGTGTTTGATAGGCATGAGTCTTTTAACTAAAATCCTCATGTGCTATTGTGGGCAGTTCAATAACTTTAACAAAGAAAGTGTTTTCGGCAATGAGTCCACTGAGTACTTTTGTACTTAGCCCTGCATCTCGTTTTTGATGTGCAGGCTGAGCAGAGATTGATGATGGGTGCGACGTGGTGCAGAGTGGCAATTATTTTGTTGCTTATTAGAAAGGATTTCTAGAACCTTGGGCATGTATCATCATATACATGTCCACACGTTTATTGCTGCCTAACTCTGATATTATTTTGATGTCTTGATTATAACTGCTTTCATACCGTATCGAACTTGAGGTCGTACCTCGTTCCTTGAATTGCGCCCTGATTGGGTTACATTTGAACCTTGAACCTTTTGGCAAGTCCTTCTGTGACTTGAATTGGTATTGAATAGCTTATTCCTTTTTAGTTCATGCGTTGCTGAGTAGTTCATTTGTTAATTGCATTGATTAGTTATACATACATCCACTGCATTATCATATCAGTGACGATCCGTATGATCCGTACTTCATTGGGAAGTCGGGTCGTCACAAAGTGGTATCAGAGCAATTGTTCGCTCTGAACCCTAGAAGCCCTTTCCTTGTATCCTAAGTTGAAAGTCAAGTCTAGAAATTGTTTGTGTTTGACTGCTACTACACTGCACTCCATCGTCGTCCTGCTCAACGAGGAAGAAGGTAACTATTTCAACTAAAAGTTGTTTTGAAATGATGGAAGTATATGAAATGTGAATTGGGATTTCAATATTGCCTTGTTGGGAAGTTGCAAATATTTTGGAAAGAGGAATATTTTGAAATTGAAAAGTTGTTTCAATTGATTGGTCATTAGTTTGAAAGGAAGTTGCGAACTTAGGAGCTTGGTAAATGAGTAAAACAAGGATACTTGTTTGTCACACGATGTGTCTTGAATTGTGTTTACTGTTATATGCAAAGCATGCTAGAAGCAAGATGTAAATGAGTATGTTTCCCCATGAGGACATAGACTCTTAAGACGCATGATCCCTTTTACGCCGAACCTAGTATGAGAACATAAGGTATCCCCAATTGAACGAAATACTAAGGAAGAACGAGAACATAGAAAATTTAAGAATCACAATCCTAATGGATTTGATGATGAGAACGAGACGAGTCTATGATGACGAAGCGATTGCTTAACTAGAGGTTTGCACTGCTATGAGTCTCAACCTCTCTACGTGAAGGAATTCCGAACACCATGCGTGTTGCCTCTGTCGTGGCATAAATGAAAAGAATAAAAGTATAACGTTATGGAAGTATAAAAAAAATGATGAATCGTAAGTGCATAATGAGAACGGATATGATGTGATTCTATAACGTGAATAGAAATAAGGAATCCAGGACCCAATAAGATAAGGTGACCACTTAGCCTTTACCCGAAGGCTAGGCATTAATCGTTACTATACTCTAAGAAACCATACTGTCTCTTCCCGGAGACCCAACCATGAAAGTCGTACCATAGGAATTTAGGAATATAGGTCATAGTATGATATAGATTGCTATAACCTTCTTTGTACAAATGTTACTATGTACATACCTTCTTCTAGACATACCGTTATGTTTACCGTGCCTGACCATAGTGATACTTTCCTTTTCAGATGGCTCGGACTGTCTTCACGACTAGGGGTCCCTTATCCTCTAGGGCCACACCCGAGGAGGTTATACGTTCATACCGTTTATAATATCCCAAAGTTTTAAATCTTAATTACGATAATAAAAATCGTAAATTAGGGTTGCATCTCGATAATTGAAATAGTAATTTATCGAAGATTGATTTCGACTATCCATGATATGAGGATTCTTATATCGTATTCACTAATAATTAGTGAATTAAGGAATATAGTTTATACTATTCCTTCGAAAGTATTATTCTAACGTCGATTAAATGTCGATAGTTAGTCTTACGATATTTTTTTAAGTGACGAAACTTAGAATTAAATTTTTTATTAACGAAATGAATGAATAAAGTGATTATGACTTTATTATGAACATTTAGAGATGATTCGACGATTATTATCATCAACGTTTAGAGACGATTCGAAAATTTAGCCTAACGATTGAGGAATTATAATATTTAAATTCCTATGATTATTTTATGTAATAAGAGAATTATTTATCATTAAAATAATGCTAAAGAATTAAGGAATAAAGATTGAATAAAGTGAGCTAATTTTCAAAATTAGGGTTTCGAAAATTAGGGTTTGTGACATAGAATTTTTCTAAATATTTTTCTATGATTTAATTCATCATCTAGGACTTATAATATGTCACATTGCTATATATTAGCTATATGTAGCAAGAAAATAAAATGTATAGCATTATTGCTCTATAAGTTTCGAAAATTTGGACTTATAGTGTGAATTGAATTTAATTGCTATCCAAATGATGATGTATTGTAATAATTATGTTAATAAGATATTATTAAGGATAATATAAGGTGTTTTAACATGTTGTGCAAGTGGGAGGATTTTTATCCTCTAAGTGCCGAAAATATTGAATAATTTGAGGAAGAAATATTGAAAATTCAAAGGCTATGATTATGAGAGTGATGTCTGTGATAGTGATATATTAATTATTGTATCTTAGTGTAAAAATAAAATTTGTCTCATCCCTAAGTGATAAGAACCGAAAATTTAAGGAAATAAAGTGTGTGCGAACAAGTGTGAAAACAAATAAAAATCAAGTGTATATTTTTTACTTTTCAAATTGATATTTTTCCTAAAATTTTAACATTGGATTTAGCTTGATAATGACATGTATGACTCATGAAATATAGTATAAGACAAAAGGAATTTCTCTTCCAATTCTTATGGTAGCCGAACACCTATATATATGTATTAAGTGATGATTTTTTTAATTCTTTGATAATTATGAGAATAAAATGGATATGTATTGATTATGAGATAAGATGATGTATTGAAGCATGAAAAAAATATAAATTTTGTCCTATGCTATATGAAGTGGCCGAAACTTATACATATGTGTACAAAGGATTAAATCTTCTTTATTTCATGATAATGATAGTTGATCTTTGAAATTATCATATATTTAATTCTCATATGATATAATATGATATTTAATGAGGTGAATTATTAAAAATAAACAAGTGTGATGTATTCTCTTTGATATGGCCGAAACACATGAATTAATAGGAATAAATTGTGCAACTTGTTGAAAGTGACACACATGTGCATTAATTAAGTGATAAGGTATGACATAATAAAGTGTTATGTGATCAATTAAAATTTTTGTCTCTAATGAATTCAAGTGGACCGAAAAATATGAGGATAATGTGTAAGTGTATTGTTATGATTTTGTAACAGCCCTCTAATCCTAAGGACGGATTAACGAGGACTAATACTTGGAACAGTGATCAAGGATTATGAAATACAATTAATCAAAGAATTGTGGGACTAAATTCAAGTAAACTAAGAAGCTTTAACCATTTTATATACAAGACATACATAATTTACATATGAGGAGAGACCTACAGATTCTTAACACGAGAATTCATATGATCTGAAGGTGATCAATTTGTCAACATCAAAAGCTAACTTAGTTCTATTGCAGCGGAAAGACGTGTGAATACACATATGACGACAAGGTTTCTAGCATATCATTATCAAAAGGGGCCCGACTGCTCAACACGCCTCCATCCATCATCTGCTCAACCTGCATATTTAAAAATAAACATGCAGGGCTGAGTACAAGAATGCACTCAGTGGAATCATGCCAAAACATTTCCTCATTTTTAAATTACACTGCCCCATCATGGTAAGACACAAGGGTTTTATTTCAAAGGCCTTGTGCTTACTAAAATATTTTCATCATTTTCATAAACGTCGCTTGGCCAAACATTTTTCCTTGTATGTATGATCCATATCCCTTTCATTTCTCATATCACATCATCAATAACTCATCTCATAAATCATTCCGCGCCGGAGAGGAGGCCTCCTCCCACGGACATCGTGACCGGCCGAGCACCCTTTCAGCACACAGTCACAAAAATAGTGCACAAAATCCTTGCCACACCGGCACAGGATACGAATTCTCAATCATCCTTGTGGGTACTTACAAGGATACGAATTCAACATTTCATAAGTGGGAGCTACCCAACAATATGCATCATTCGATCATGGATAGGATCATACATGAAACATAAACATTTTGGGCAGGTAATTAAATAGTCATTTCCTCATCATTTCTTGCAAATAAGCATCGTAAATAAATCATTTGATAAGCATTTATCATTTTGAGTATAGTAAAGCCCACCTGGACTGTAGTTTTTCTTAGATCAATTTCTTTCTTCGTCAACTCGTCACGTCCGCGTCCAACCTTTACGTAAAAACTACTTTGGTCACGCCTTTCGAGATTTTCAAAGTTTAATAAACTTTGATAACTTATAATATAATAATTCGAATCCCTTAACTAATTTAATACGCCGTTTCATCGCATATCTTAACTAAATTTTTCTCATACTTCGATACAGACGAGAGATGATCTACTATCTCATTTTAACCATTTAGGTTAAACGTTAAACGTATACTAACGTCTTTCGATAAAATGATTTCAATTATGAAATCTTTTCTTACCAATGAGATATTCTTATAAACTTAATACGTTTTACACGTATTAGTGTATTTAATCAACGTATTCCATACGTTTAGACTTAAGTCAATGTTTTGACTTTTCTTAACATATTTTATAACCAATTTTTATATAAATCGATTTTCAATCGATTTCTTTTCATAGAACCCTAATTCTCGATTTTTTACGTTAATCAATAAACTTGATTAATATTTTTCTTTAATATGAATTAACTTATTCATTATGCATTATTTTTCATTTCTAACGTTATTTAATATAACGTTTCGTTGTAAACATAGTATACTATGTTTATAAAATCCCATAAATTCTTAATATGTCTAAAATAATTTCTAGACATATAATGTATTATTATTCTTGATAAAAAGGATTTAAAACCCTTAGACCTTATATCTTAGCTCTCGGCCATCATCAAACAATTTTCAAGACTTCTCCAAAAATTCTTATAAAATCACATAATGTTCTATATTATCATAGTGTCAATAATATGTATTAACATTAGCTATAAGAACATTGGACATCATTTTCCTATACCTATAAGCTTTCGGCTTTCACACTATGTATAGAAAACATTTTTCTAAAATTTTTATAAATTCACACAATGTCTATACATTATCATATATCACCAATATATCATAATATACAACATTTACAACTTACAATCAATATACCCAACCCTAATAGGTCTCGAAAATTTCTCCAACATGAGCTTATATTTTCTAAAAATTCTAATAAATTCATGTAGTGCTAAATCAATGCTCTACATCAACAATATGCTATAATATTACTTAAATAATAATCATACCTTAACATATCATCCTCAACAATTTCGGTAGTTACAATTAATTTAACATACAATTTCCCAAAAATTCCTAATAAATCACTATGGGTTCCTTTCTTAACATAGATCATTAATCCATTAACAATTTCTCCTTAATAAATTTCGATCACTACCATAAAATTTATAGCATGCTTAGGCTTTTAATTAAACAATACATAAGCTCAATTTTAGCATACTAAACAATATTAACAAACAACTAAGCATTAGAACCTTATTCCTCATATTATTTACATTAAGAACATAAGCATATATATTAAAATCTAACGGTTAGAAATTGAAAATTTTAATGTATATATAAAGCTCGTTAAAAACCTAACCTTTTAACCGTTGTCGATTTTTGACGCAAAGATTTTTGTATCAAGGATTGGGGTAGGAAAATGAAGAACACTCACTTTCTTTTCTTGCTCACTAACTCACCAAGCGGTGAGGTTATAGGAATGAGAGAAGTGTTGTTTTGATTTAACTAATTACTTAAGTACCAAAGCAAAAGGATAAGTGCTTGATACCTATTTTACTCTACCACCTCGGTACAAACACATACACCACAAAGCAAGACAATTGTTTTACTTTATGACTCATTCATTTACCTTAATACATCATCCTTACACAATACCATATGCAACCATCACCTCCACTTAATTAAAGCAAACATCTCACACCTTTTTCCTTCATTGATCCACGGTAATTTCAAAAATGAAAAAGAATTTATCTTTGTTTAATGTGATGACATACTACATTAGTCATCCTTTGATAATAATATCTAGTTTAAGTCAACAATGTCATGCTAATTAATTAATTCATGCAAGACATCTTTGATGACTCACTAAAGTAATACATCACCTATTCCATTAGTAAATGCACCTTGAACTAAGCAATTGAAATCCTCACTTTTGATACCAAGCTTGCATCGGCCATCACTTGCAAAAAGGAGTGAGTTACTAATTCTTGTCTTATACTACATATATAATACCTTCACATTGCCAAATGTATTTTAATGTAATACCCCGATTTTTTAAACGCCTAATTACGATATTAATTTCATAAATTAGAGTATTATTATGATAATTTGATTATTAAAATATCGAATAATGATTTCGATTATTGTTGGAATAATAAATTTCTATGATTTATTCACAAATGAATGTGAATTTAGAAATACAAATATGTGACGATTTTAACAAAGATAATTTCAATGTCGACACGTATCGATAATTGAAATCTCGTAATCTTTCTAAGTTTTAAGCTTAGAATTTAATTCCATTATTATTGGAATGATTTAATAAAGTGATTACGACTTTATTACGACCATTTTGAGATGAGTCGATATTTAACGTTTTAAACGTTTCAAATGTTAACTTTTAAGATGACTTGAGAATCAAGTCTAACGATCAAGGAATTATGATATTTAAATTCCTATGATTATTTTATATTATTAGAATATTATTTAGCATTGAAATAATGCTAGAAAATTCTGGAATTATATTTTGATTATTTAAGATTCTAAAACCCTAAATCGAGAATTAGGGTTTCTACCTATGGATTGATTCCAATAATTTTTCTTATGATATAATTTATCATCTAGGATATATATTATGCTATATATCTACTTATAGCATAAAACCAATTTTGGGCATGAATATGTTGAAAGTGCCGTGGGTATGCTATGTGATTAACATAATATTATTTTTATTTTTGATCATCCAATTTGTGTTATATCTTAAGTGTAGTATTAATACACACTTACCAAGTAAAATGTGTAGATGAAAAATACTCTAGCTTTTAATTTAATTGGGAGCCGATTATGTTGACAATTCTTACACAAAATCAATTTTGATTTCTATACACTTTATTGCATAATTTTGGGATAGAGTGTATACAATACACTTGTGTAATACATCATAAAATCTGAATTTTCACTCTCCCACACACGCAATTGTTGACGGCAATAATGCCAAGCATGAAACAAAATTGTTTTGTGTATTTCAAAAACTTTAATAAAGCTTGCTTGTAGTTACTTCTTGTAAGAAGATATTTGATCGAGCTAAAAACACACTCAAATTCACTCGCAATCGTACGAGGTAATCGTAGCGTGGTAAGTTAACACGAGTCGTCTCTCAAGGAAAACTTAACAGGGCGATTGTTCGTGTCGCACACAGAAAGCGATTAAATCCTAAACATTCTAACATCAACGAGGGTTGAACATGCAAGAATTGAAATACGAGAAATGAACGACGAACCTAAGCTAGGGGTTGTCAATCCCGAGCTATACTAATAAAGCGATAAATCTAAACCAGGGGTTGTCAATCCCTAGTTGAACTATGAAAGCGATAAATCGAAAGCGATAAACAAAGCAATAGCAAACATATTCTTAGGGTTCGTCAAGCCCTAATCTAAGTCTACTTGTAAATGAACAATAAACATCGATCAACCAACAAGAACAGGAATTAAACGAAAGCAAGAAATCATTAAGCAATGTAAATTGATAGAAACACGAGAACACTTCATTGTCACTTATGAAATTGAATCCCACAGAAACCATCAAACAAAACACTATGAAATTGATTCTGAAAGAATGAGAAATCCCAAAGCATAAATTGATAAACTAAACATTCAATGATGACAAAGAGAAAAGAAATTAAAACAAGGATTGTATCTGTTGTTGTTGCCTGAAGAAATGCATGGTGACAATGAAAGGACCAAAGACCAGGGTGGCTACTGGAGAAGAACCAAATTGAGAACTGAAGAAGCCTCCGTTTTGACCTAACGCCTATTTATATATTAAATGAGAACTGAACGCCGGTTCACAGTGAGCGCGGGCTTAAGAAACGTTCTGACTTGAAATAGAACGCCGGCTGGAAGAGAACGCTACCGAGAAAAGCTATTGACCAAAACTCAACGCCGATTCTCATAGAACGCCGGTTGGGAAAGGCAACACGCACGCGGAGGGGTGCAGCGGCGTGCGGGAGAAGCGGCTGGCGAGGCCAGCGCGGACGTCACGACCCATTCGGACCAACCGGTTGGAGGCGACTAATCTAGGAGTAGTACTTTAGGGTTACATGGATAAAATAGAGATGCGTGAAAATAAGCTAACATGCTTGAACAGAATACGAGATGATGTTATATTGTTTTTGAAAAGGTTTAGGCCATCGGACCCCAAAACTTGGCCCGATCCGATGGACCTCAATAGTTTGTAATATAAAGCATAAATAAAGGAGTTTAGAGTATAGCAGCGGAAAGTGTGTGAATACATATATGACGATATGCATTGGTATAAACCACAAATTTGAGTAAATCGGTCGAGGACCTTTGGACTCCTCAACACTTTCCCATCATCACCATCGAGCTCGACTGCACATTTAAAACAAACATGCGGGGCTAAGTACAGAAATTGCACTTAGTGGACTCATGCGAAAACATTTGATAGATTTGGATTCTGTTGCCGATATTGGGTAAGTCGCGAGGGTTTTAGTTAAAATGCCTTGTGCTTACCAAATCATTCGGTTAAATAAACATAGCTCGGCGAGCATTTTCTTGGTGTGTATGGTCCGTATCTCATAGTCTGATACATAATAATAATAAATAATAAGCGTCGAGAGGAGGCCTCCCATCTCTGACGCCGTGACCGGCCGTAATCCGTCTGACTGCGGTCGCTCTCTGCAAGCATATGTTAACACGGTATAGTTCAACCTTCACGCCAATCTAGCGGGCATTTATCATCCGACACGGACCCGACATTAAAAGGTTGGGTGCTACCACAACAATTGATATAATAGTTCGACCATCTCACAGCCCTACCGGGCATGCGAGATAGGATCCGTACACAAAGCGAAATATTTTGGCGGGTAATGCGGTAAAACATTTGATATGGTTGTAGAATAAGTCTTTGTAAATAAACTCATTTGGAATAACGATAAAGCAATTTTTAGTGGGGTGAAAAGGCCCACATTTTGAAGATAAAGCCCATTTTGAGTGAAGGAAGCCCACGGACTATGGTTCGTTGTAAAGTCTAAGTTTGTTCGTTCGTCGAAATCCCGTCATTGCGTTTGCGTCCGCGCTTTCTGGCGAGGTTTTAGTGCGTCGCTCAAGTCTTTCGAGACTTTCGAAAACTAAGATAAACTTGATATTTCATATCGATGTAGTGAATTCCTTAGTGAATTGATACGTCTCTAACTGCGTATCGATTGACTTGTTCTCGTTCTTGAGATCTTTCAGCGTATAAATGCGTTTTCGATATATGGTTTCATTTGTGAAATCCTTTCTTATAATAATTATCATACTCAATTAGTATATCTTCACAGCGTCTTGGCGTATTTATAAATGTATAATCGTGCGTTTGACTTGAAAGTCAGCGAAGTCGACGATGATCGACAAAGTCGGCGATTTTGACCTTTAATAATAGTAACTTCTTACTATTTTGTTTTATAAATCGAATTTGATCGATTTGAAAGCGTAAAGTCCTATTACTCGATTTATCTTGTAAATCGAGGACTTATGATTATTTTAGCATTTTAATAACTCTTTTATAAATAAAAGCGTATTTTGGTATTTTAAAGCGTTATAAAATGAGCGTTAAGTCTCAAACATAGCAATCTATGTTTATAAAATTTTGTAAAATTTAAAAACTGTCCAGAATATTATTTTAGTAAATTTTCATTAATAAAGTTTTTTTTGTTTTAAAAGGTTTTAAAATCCTTATTAATTATCGATAATTTCGATAATTAGATTAAAAATACTAAATGACCTTTGAAAATTTTCTAAATTAATATAGTGTATTATTATACACTATGGTCCAGAATATAATTTATGAAATTCATATAACACTTGTTTGCTATTTATTTATATATATACATATATATATATTCACGGTAATTCAAATAAATAGGAATAATCATCCAAAATTCCCAAAATTGATATATACCTATTATAACATCCCAACATCAGTATATAATATTTATATAACCCATAGTTCATCATAACTATTTATTTCACAATATGTAACAATGTTCACGGTAATAATAAGATAATTACCAAATAAATAGCAAACAATTTCTAAAATTCTAAATAAATTCCAACATCAATAAACATTATATTATAACATTGTAACATCATAACATCAACCAAAATAATTTAAATCGTCACCATATGAGCTTGTAATGCTCTCGGCTTTTCGATTAAATTTAGTATTTGGTTTCAAAATTCAACAATTATATACTATGTTTATACACTATAGTATAGTAATATAACATCATAATATTTATCAAAACTAATTAAATCATCACCTTATTGAGCAACAAGCTCACGGTTTGTTTGATTTAAAATAGTATTTGATTTCCAAAATTCTAATTAATTTACACAATGTATAAATAATATACTAAAGCATTAAAACACCATTACATGTTCAAAATAAAATCATACATCAACAAATATTTTCCTAATGCTCTCGGCCTTAATTAAATATTAAGCATATGGTTTTCAAAATTCTAATTAAATCATATAACCTATAATCAATACATTAAAGCATTAATATGTCATTATATGATTAAAACAAAATTATACACCAGGTATTTATTTAAGAAGCTCACGGCATTCATGAAATAAATAGCTAGGGTTTTCAAAAATTTTAATTAACATACCATAGGTTTAAATCATAACATACATCAATATTTCATCATTAAAAGTTCGAGAAATAATCGGTCATCAACATTTTATTTTATAAAGCTTTGAAAATTTATTAACACGTCCTATGGTTCGAAAATAATATAAGCATGCTAGATCCATTTCAAAAATTAAATATACAACAACATATGATTATCTAAGCATACATTTCATATATTTTCAAATAAATCATCAAGAACAACATTCTCATGCTCAAGAACATTTAAAACATACATAAATATATATATATAGCATTGGTACTCACACACGCATATATAAGCATGCTCGATTTTCTTGAATAAGGAAGGTAGAATAATCGAAGCTATGGTCTTGTTTTACCTTGAAATAGCTATGGAATCACAAGAACAATATAGTATCAAGGTTTGGAAGAAATGGAGGAAGAAAGAAGAAAGCTTTTGAAAATAATGGGGAGAGGCTCTCGATTTTTGCTGAATGGGAGAGGAAAATGGGTGAAAATGAGTTCAAAATTTTGGAGTGGGGTGTATGATGAAAGTGGGGTGTTAAGTGAAGAGTCCCCTATCATCTCTCTCTCTCTCTCGATTTTGTCCAAAATCTGAACCAAATATGTAGCCAAATGATGTGAATAGAGTGATCATTAGGCTAGAGGAAAAAAGGTGATCATGGGTTGGGCGATAGAAAAGGTGATCCCATGCTTGTTTAATAGGGGTGGGCGGCGGTATTAAGGGTGTTTAGGGTGGGATTTAATTTATTTTGTACCATAATACAATGTATTAATCACACATGATCATAGATATATAATACATGCCATTAAAATAATTAAATCACAACATATACACATTTGAAAATCTGAGATAGAAAATTAAGAAAATAGGAATAAAATACAATTTACACCTATTATTGATACTCATGCCATTTTCGATCCAAATATACATATATACATCATAATATATGATTTAGATATTAAATAATATCATAGGATAAAATTATAGCATTAATTAATGCATATAAAACCCTAATTTGAAAATTAGGTTTGAAAATTATAAAAATCTGTTTTCGATTTTAATGATCTAAAACTGATTTCATAGCTTAATAACACTCATATATATCATATTATAAAGTTTAGATACCATATGATAATTTAATAGTGTCATTTCATGTGAAAAACCAAAGTTTATAAACTTAGGGTTTTGAAAATTTCATTATCAAATTATCGAAGTTTAATAACTGAAAATTCGATTTTAATAATTAATAATACTGAAATTATATAAAATAATAATAGGAAATTAATTATTATAATTTCACGAGCATTAAACTCGTTTTACAAAGCGTCTACAGGCGTTGGCGTTAACGTCTCAAAGCGTTCAAAATCGACTCATCTCAAAATGGTGCGATAAGTTCGTACTTACTAAATAAGTATATTCCTTTTAATAAAGGAATTAAGATGGAAATTAATTCCAAGCTTCCTTTGCTCGAGAAAATTTCATGAAAAGGCGGCGTTCGATCTGCGTTTGACGTTAAAATATATTGACGAATCATTTCGTAATATTTCAATCCTTTAATTCACAATCCTTAGTGAATTATGAAAGGAATTCGTTATAACGATATCGTATCGAAATCACAAGGTTCGATGTCGTAAAAGATAATATCTGGTGAAAACCACAATTACGGGTTTAGAAAACCGTGTCGTATATTCGTTTCTTTGGAATATTACATTCCACCCCTTACGAAAAATTTAGTCCGAAATTTGTATACCTTTAGAAAAATAGATCGGGGTATTTTCTCTCATTTCTTCTTCAAGCTCCCGTGGCTTCTTCGCGTAAAGTGGTGTCTCCTGACACTTTGACTAACGGAATCGACTTGCTCGTAGTTCTTTGAACTTTGTGGTCAAGTATGGCTGCGGGTTCTTCCTTATAGCTCATGTCGGCTCGAGGATCACGTCGTCTTGATGAATCACGTGCTTTGGGTCGTGAGCGTATTTTCGTAATTGCGAGGCGTGAAAAACATTATGGACATTCCCTAGGTTTGGCGGAAGAGCCAACCTATAAACAAGCTGGACCTATCCTCTCTAGGATCTCATATGGTCTATAAAGCGGGGTCTAAGCTTTCCTTTTAGGCCGAAACGACAATCCTTTTGATGGAGAGACCTTAAGAAAGACTTTGTCTCCATCCTCAAATTGTAGCTCGGATCTCAGCGTATCGGTAAGATTTTTGTCATCTGAGCCTCTTTTATCCTCGTCCTAATTTGTCGAGCGATTTGATCATCTCGTTCTCGCGCATCGAGGCCTATAACTTTTCTCTCATGACTTCATCCCGATAAAGTGGTGATCTACACTTCTTGCCATCTGAGGCTTCGTGTGGGGCCATGCCGATCGTCGCTTGATAGCTGTTGTTGTAAGCAAATTCAATCGGTAAAATATCTTCCCATTTGCACCTCGATCCAATACTACGGTTCTAAGCATATCTTCAGCGTTTGGATCGTTCTTTCGATTGTCCATCGGTTTGTGGGTGGAAAATTGTCTTGAAATTTAATCTCGTACCCAGTTCTCTTTGCAAGCTAATCCGAATCGGATGTGAACTTGGAGTCTCGATCGAGGTAATAGATTTTGGCACTCCATGTAGTCGTACAATTTCCTTAACGTCTGGTGGGCGACTTATCGGATCCATAAGTGCTTTGAATAGGTAGAAAGTGAGCACTTTTGGTAAGTCTATCCACAATTACCCATATGGGTGTGTTTCCTCTTCTCGATTTGGGTAAGCATGCTTGAAATCCATCGTTATATCGTCCCATTTCCATTCGAGGATTTCTAACGGTTGTAACTTCCGTAGGAGTCGTTGGTGTAGGGCTTTCACTTGTTGACAAACAAGGCGTTCTCTGAAAGAAGCTATGTCTCGTTTCATGCCTTCCCACCAAAATTTTCCTTGGTCTGGTACATCTTTGTCTTGCTGGGTGGGCGGTGTAGGGCGTATCGTGAGCCTCACTCATGATTTCGTTACGAAGCTCTGCGTCGTCGAGAGCATATCCTACCTTCAAACAATAAGGCGTTATCCGGTGCCTCTTGGAAATTCTTGAATCCTTTGGACCTTAGTCTTTCTCGGATCTTTTCAACTTTTCCTCCATCCTTTGTCTCTCGACAATTCTTTTCTTAGATCGGATGTCGGTGTGAGTGTAGCGATCTGACTCACGATTGTCTGGGTGGTTCAACCAATTTAATCTTCATTCTCCCAAACTCTTCACGAGTTTTCCTCTTGTACAAAGAGACATCCTAACTTGGTATGGCTCTTACGACTCAGCGTCGGCTACTACATTCGCCTTGCGGGTGATAGTTAATACCACGGTCGTAATCTTTTACCGATTCAAGCCATCTTCTTTGTCTCATATTCAGATCCCTTTGTTGAAGAAATACTTCAAACTTTTATGATGCGTGAAGATCTCATCTCACACCGTAGAGATGGTGTCTCCAAATTTTAGTGCATGAACTACGGTTGCTAATTCCAAATCGTGGGTTGGGTAGTTCGGTTCGTGGGGTACGAGTTGTCGGGATGCGTAAGCTATCACTTTTCCTTCTTGCATCAAAACTGACCCAGTCCGGTCTTAGATGCGTCTGTATAGACTACGTACCCTTGTCAAACGGGATTGCTAGGCTGGTGCCTTGGTCGATTTTTCTTTGAGTATTTGGAAACTCGTCTCGCACTCATCGGTCAAGCGAACTTGATTCCTTTCCGGAGTAGGCGGGTTATTGGCCTTGCAATCTTGGAGAATCCTTGATGAATCTCCTATAGTAGCCACTAATCTGAAACTTCTAATTCGTCTTTGCGTTTTGGTGATTTCCATTCTGCCACGGCCTCTACTTTGGTGGATCTACTTTTATGCCTTATTGAGACACGATGTGTCGAGGAACATAACTTCCTTCGGCCAAAACTCACATTTGCTAAACTTAGCAAAGAGTCTTTCATTTCTCAAGGTTTGCGAGAACCGTCAGTAGATGTTCATATGATCCTCTTCATTCTTTGAGTAAATAAGGATATCATCTATGAAGACCAAAACAATTTATCCGAAATGGATGAAATACTACATTCATGAGGTCCATGAATACGGTGGTGCATTGGTTAATCCGAATGGCATAACTATGAATTCATAGTGGCCATATACGGTTGAATGCGGTCTTAGGTACATCGTCGGACCGTATTTTCAGGTGGTGGTATCGACTTAAGATCAATTTTCGAGAATACACCCGCTCCCGCAATTGATCAAGCGGTCATCAATTACGGGTAAAGGGTATTTGTTCTTTAGTGTCATCTTATTTAGTTCTCTATAATCGATGCACGTCCTCAAAGAACCATCCTTTTCTTAACAAGCGAGCAGGCGCTCCCAAGGTGAAACACTCGGCTAATAAATCCTAGATCCAAAAGCTCTTGGATTTGGATCTTGACTCTTCTAGCTCCTTTGGGGCCATCCTATAGGCGCGCCGACCTTTGGGGCTGATCACGGCTCCAAGTCGATGGTAAACTCTAGTTGTCTGTCGGGAGGTAGTCTGGTAGATTTTTGAAATCGTCAGAAAACTCTTGGACAACTTCAATGTCTTCTACCGTGCTTGGGTTTATCCCTTCGTTCAAATAAGCGAGGAATGCAAGACATCCTTTACGGTTCATCATCCTCCCAGCTTGTAGTCTTGACACTATTGGCACTTCTTCTTCCCATCTTGATCCCATGGAAATCGTAGCTTCTTGTCCGGAAAGTGAAGCGAAATTTTCCTTTCCTACGAGAGAATCGTGGAATGATTCTTAGCTAACGATCCATTCTAGGATTATGTCTACATCGTCCATGGGTATTATGTTTAGATCGTTAGCGAACCTTAAGTGATCTAATGTCGACTCTAGGTTCGAGCAAAAGTGGGTATGGTCATAATTCCTCCTATAGGCGATGAGATTCTCATATCTGGCTTGATCTTTCGGACCTAAGGCCCGGCATTTCTCGCATGATTTTGCAATAAAGAATCGAAGCACCCGTGTCGAACGATCTATAACGGTGGGTTGAGAAGAACTCCCATACACGCCAGTTTCCTTGGTTACATTAGATTCTGCCTCTATCTGGGCGTAGGCTCGGCTTTGAGCAATTTGGGTGACAGGTAGGCTGGTCTGGCTGATTCGGCGGTTGTTGCTGGCTTTATTCTGCCATTCTTGGCGTTAGTGTGATGGTTGCCGCCTCTGTTATTCTTTGTTGTTGTTGGGCGGTGCTGCTGCCTTTCTGTGGCTGCGAGGATTTATTCTTCTTGTTGTTGCCATTATTCTTGTTGTTGGGTTGTTGTTGTTGAGGTGGGGTGTTTGCCCTTTGGAGTTCTTTGGGGTTGAAATTGGGCTGCTGCGGTGGTGAAATTTGGTGTATAGCCCTCAATGGTGAGCATTGCCGGTTGGTTGACCTTCCATCGAGCGTGACATCGGGCGATTGTTGGCGTAATGCCCGTTCACCCGCATTTGTAACGACTTACCACGTTTGCCGTGCACACACCCTTGTGTGCTCTATGGCATCTAGGGCATTGAGGTGCCCTCATGGCGGTCTGTGGTCCCCTTGCGGTGGAGCATGAGCTGCTCTCTTCGGCTTTGTCCTCTGCTGCGGGTTTCCTTGCCACAGGCGCTTGTGACTTCTTCTCCGTAGTTTCGCGGTTGTTATTTCGCGGTTGGGCTCGATTCCCTTTTCCTCTATCCGATTACTTTGTGTGTGAGGCGCCACCGACTTATTTTCGGTCATGGCGCCTCTATATCTAAAGCTCGTGCGAGAGCTTGATGTAGAGATAGGTCTCCATGGTGGCAAGAGACATGCGTATCTCCATTCTTAGCCACATACGAACTTTTCCGACATCTTCAAGTCGGTGTCTACTAGATCGGCGCATATCTTGGCGTCTCGCGAGAAAGTGCGATCGTGATCGATTCTGGATAATTTTTCTTGTTTTAGCGGGAAAAATTCTGCCTCTTTCCCTATAACTTTTGGGGATATACTTTTCATCTGACTCTCTTTTGAAATCCTCCACGAGAATTCCTCGGTATTTATTACTTTGTAAAGTCTTCTTCGGCCTCCACGGAAGTAATTTGGTCGACCCGGTGGAAAGTAACACGACGACCTTTCTTGTGCCGTGCATCTTAAGAAGGTAAAGATCCGTTCAATAGCCACGACCCGTTGTTGAACTTCTTCGGGTTGCCTTTCCGTTAAAGGCAGGAGGTTACATCTTAAAACATTTCTTCGATCCTGCGATCGGGTTGAGGTGGAGGTGGTGGTTGGGGATTGTCTTCCGGCTCTTGTTGGGGACTCTACCCTTCCTCTCGGCCTTCCCGTCCTCGACCTCACGGGTTCTGCTCGGATTCCTTCTCGGAGGCATCTTGCTATAAAAACAAGTGTCATTAGGCATTTATTCTTTTCACTGACCAACATCCACTCATTTTGCTTTGGCCTTGTCAAAGCGATCCCAAGCAGTATAACATTCTTAACAAACATAACTTGCATAAAAGCCTATTAGGGTCGGTGTGTATATATATATCAAAATTTACGCCATAGGCGGGGATGTTCAAAAGCAGTGGGTAAGCAGAAAACATAAATCCGGCCCACGGCCTAAAAGAGATTCGAGTTTTAGAACTAAGGTGCAACAAAAGAAAAAAGAAAAGCTAGCACACACGCTAGACATAACAAAACAAATTCTAATTAAAGCGTCGCCTAGTGCCTTCACGAGGTCTTTCCTATTCGTGTCTTCCTCGGGGTCTTCCTCCTCCTCCGAATCATCTTGTTGTCGGAAATGTCCATACGGGGTAGTCCACGGATGGTCGGCTCCATTGCTTTCCACCATCGGTATATCTCGCATGGGGTTAAGCGGTGGTCGCGTTCGCCGAGGCTCGTGGTCGGGCGAATCGGTTGTAACATACTCGAGTCGGGTCATAGCACAGGAAGGCATCGATACTCTCATCCGTCTTTGTCAGATGAAAGTGCTCATTGGTGGTATGGGTGGGACCATAGGTGGTGGAGGTGGTCTTGGTGGACGTGCGGGGTGTCCAAGCAGTGGGGTGGAAATCCGGCTCTCCCAAGGCTGCAGGGGCGTCTTGCCCTCTCTAAGCGGCAGGTCCGCCCTCGTCGAATCGAAAGGAGGTACCTTTGGGTCGATCTGCCTCGGAACCTCGTGTAAAGCCACTCTGGCGACTCGTCCCGCCGGTATACTCTCGGGGAGGAGGTAGGGTCCTCTCGGTCTGCCCGTAAATCTATATCGTAAGTCGGTGACTCACGAACACAGGCAGATCTCCCACCAAGTCGTGGCTGCCCATCGCCCGGTAGATGTAATCCCCGATATCTCGAGCATATCCATCCAGTGCGGGGAGTATCGCTAGAAAGCGCTGGATGCCGTCATGTCGATCCGCCGTGAGCTCGGGCGTCTCTCCAAGGCGGAGATAATATGCGAGAACTCACCCAAGTCTTCCCAGTAGCACATCCAGCTGGGCGATATATACTCACCTCCTCCTCCGGGGTGGGGTGTGGTCAATCCTCCTCCTCGCGAGATATCTCATCCCTCCATACATCACGAATAAAACTAACATAAGTCGACTATCGTCATCGAATAAGCGGCGAGGATATCTTAAGCGTAGCATGAAGCAACTAGATAAGGTCAAGCAAGTCTATAAGGTAGGCAACATCATACTGCACAATACTCACCACAACTTACCTTCTTAGTCTTACCCAAGCGTATACATAAGCCAACAACATCTTAATATGAGCTATGAGATCCTTATTCTATACCAAACACTCGAACTAGAGTTCAACGGACTCTATCGTATTCTGGAGGCAGAATTAAGGATTCTGTTCTTCATAACAAATGAAGATCAGTGCGTTAGAAGTGCGCAGGTGAAAACCATGCGTAAATCGAGTCCTAACGAGAGATCTAGCTAAAACAAATCTACTGCGCAGTGCAGGAAATTTGCGCGATCGTGCCAAATTGCAAATTGAGGCGTATGTCGGCGTGTCGTCTACCATCTTCGGGTCTTTAAGTCGAGGCTGAACATTCTGAAGCCGTAAGTGGCGTCCATTTGGTGTGTTGATGCTCACTCGTGTCGAAGTAGTGATGGAGTGCCGGCGTCATTCGACTTAAAGGTTGAGGTTGTCCTCGTCCGTCCTTCTCGCTCGTCTTCCGTCGTTCGTGCCCAAGGGTATCGTTACTTTCATTCTTCCTATCGTTCTTTCGTTCGCATATGGAAAAGAAGTTCGTACTTCTATGTTCTTTCACGATCGTGAACATGCTCCATAGAGTCTAAGTTAGTCTTATGATAACATATCGTTCATCATAAATAAAATTTTGAAAGTTGGAAAGATGTTTCAATTGAAAATTTTTGGAAATCTGATTTCAACATAGCAATCATAATCAACTTATATGCATATCAAAATGGATTCATTCATCCCATGTTGATCATTCAACTAGTACCACCATGTACTTTCATATCAATACTTGAGTATTGCATTAGTTCAACTAAAAGTATTTTGGAAAAATTTTCTTGCTCAACTTTCATTTTCATCATAAAATTTTCATAATAATCAAATCCTTCAAAAGTCCATCAATTGTTCAATCATGTAAAATTTTCATTTCATGAGTTTGAGAAAGGAATCGATTACCTCTTTCCGGTTGAGCTCGATGTGATGGAGTGTTGAGGGAGTCGGTTGGTTTCTAGAAGTCGGTGACTCGATCTAGACTTAGAATAAAAGAATTTGGGTTTCAAAGAGCAAAAGCTCGATACCATACATCACGACCCATTCGGACCAACCCGGTTGGAGGCGACTAGTACTAGGAGTAGTACTTTAGGGGTTACATGGATAAAATAGAGATGCGTGAAAATAAGCTAACATGCTTGAGCAGAATGTGAGATGATGTTATATTGTTTTGAAAAGGTTTGAGCCATCGGACCCCAAAACTTGGCCCGATCCGATGGACCTCAATAGTTTGTAATATAAAGCATAAATAAAGGAGTTTAGAGTATAGCGGCGGAAAGTGTGTGAATACATATATGACGATATGCATTGAGGTATAAACCACAAATTGAGTAAATCGGTCGAGGACCTTTGGACTCCTCAACACTTTCCCATCATCACCATCAAGCTCAACTGCGCATTTAAAACAAACATGCGGGGCTAAGTACATGAAATTGCACTTAGTGGACTCATGCGAAAACATTTGATAGATTTGGATTCTGTTGCCAATATTGGGTAAGTCGCGAGGGTTTTAGTTAAAATGCCTTGTGCTTACCAAATCATTCGGTTAAGTAAACATAGCTCGGCCGAGCATTTTCTTGGTGTGTATGGTCCGTATCTCATAGTCACGATACATAATAATAAATAAAAATAAGCGTCGAGAGGAGGCCTCCCATCTCTGACGCCGTGACCGACCGTAATCCGTCGACACGGTCCTCTCTGCAAGCATATGTTAACACGGTATAGTTCAACCTTCACGCCAATCTAGCGGGCATTTATCATCCGACACGGGACCCGACATTAAAAGGTTGGGTGCTACCACAACAATTGATATAATAGTTCAACCATCTCCACGCCCTACCGGGCATAACGAGATAGGATCCATACACAAAGCGAAATATTTTGGCGGTAATGCGGTAAAACATTTGATATGGTTGTAAAATAAGTCTTTGTAAATAAACTCATTTGGAATAACGATAAAGCAATTTTTAGTGGGGTGAAAAGGCCCGCATTTTGAAGATGAAGATAAGAAGGAAGCCCACGGACTATGGTTCGTTGTAAAAGTCTAGGTTTGTTCGTTCGTCGAAATCCGTCATTGCGTTTGCGTCCACGCTTTCTGGCGAGGTTTTAGTGCGTCGCTCAAGTCTTCGAGACTTTCGAAAACTAAGATAAACTTGATATTTCATATCGATGTAGGTAATTCCTTAGTGAATTGATACGTCTCTAACTGCGTATCGATTGACTTGTTCTCGTTCTTGAGATCTTTCAGCGTATAAATCGTTTTCGATATATGGTTTCATTTGTGAAATCCTTTCTTACTAATAATTATCATACTCAATTAGTATATCTTCACAGCGTCTTGGCGTATTTATAAATGTATAATCGTGCGTTTGACTTGAAAGTCAGCGAAGTCGACATTGATCGACAAAGTCGGCGATTTTGACCTTTAATAATAGTAACTTCTTACTATTTTGTTTTATAAATCGAATTTGATCGATTTGAAAGCGTAAAGTCCTATTACTCGATTTATCTTGTAAATCGAGGACTTATGATTATTTTAGCATTTTAATAACTCTTTTATAAATAAAAGCGTATTTTGGTATTTTAAAGCGTTATAAAATGAGCGTTAAGTCTCAAACATAGCAATCTATGTTTATAAAATTTTGTAAAATTTAAAACTGTCCAGAATATTATTTTAGTAAATTTTCATTAATAAACTGTTTTAAAAGGATTTTAAAATCCTTATTAATTATCGATAATTTCGATAATTAGATTAAAAATACTAAATGACCTTTGAAAATTTTCTAAATTAATATAGTGTATTATTATACACTATGGTCCAGAATATAATTTATGAAATTCATATAACACTTGTTTGCTAATTATTTATATATATACATATATATATTCACGGTAATTCAATAAATAGGAATAATCATCAAAATTCCCAAAATTGATATATACCTATTATAACATCCCAACATCAGTATATAATATTTATATAACCCATAGTTCATCATAACTATTTATTTCACAATATGTAACAATATTCACGGTAATAATAAGATAATTACCAAATAAATAGCAAACAATTTCTAAAAATTCTAAATAAATTCCAACATCAATAAACATTATATTATAACATTGTAACATCATAACATCAACCAAACTAATTTAAATCGTCACCATATGAGCTTGTAATGCTCTCGGCTTTTCGATTAAATTTAGTATTTGGTTTCAAAATTCAACAATTATATACTATGTTTATACACTATAGTATAGTAATATAACATCATAATATTTATCAAAACTAATTAAATCATCACCTTCAAGAGCAACAAGCTCACGGTTTGTTTGATTTAAAATAGTATTTGATTTCCAAAAATTCTAATTAATTTACACAATGTATAAATAATATACTAAAGCATTAAAACACCATTACATGTTCAAAAATAAAATCATACATCAACAAATATTTTCCTAATGCTCTCGGCCTTAATTAAATTTTAAGCATATGGTTTTCAAAAATTCTAATTAAATCATATAACCTATGAACAATACATTGAAGCATTAATATGTCATTACATGATTAAAACAAAAATTATACACCAAGGTATTTATTTAAGAAGCTCACGGCATTCATGAAATAAATAGCTAGGGTTTTCAAAAATTTTAATTAACATACCATAGGTTTAAATCATAACATACATCAATATTTCATCATTAAAAGTTCGAGAAATAATCGGTCATCAACATTTTATTTTATAAAGCTTTGAAAATTTATTAACACGTCCTATGGTTCGAAAATAATATAAGCATGCTAGATCCATTTCAAAAATTAAATATACAACAACATATGATTATCTAAGCATACATTTCATATATTTTCAAATAAATCATCAAGAACAACATTCTCATGCTCAAGAACATTTAAAACATACATAAATATATATATATAGCATTAGGTACTCACACGCATATATAAGCATGCTCGATTTTCTTGAATAAGGAAGGTAGAATAATCGAAGCTATGGTCTTGTTTTACCTTGAAATAGCTATGGAATCACAAGAACAATATAGTATCAAGGTTTGGAAAAATGGAGAAGAAGAAGAAGAAAGCTTTTGAAAATAATGGGGAGAAGGCTCTCGATTTTTCTGCTGAATGGGAGAGGAAAATGGGTGAAAATGAGTTCAAAATTTTGGAGTGGGGTGTATGATGAAAGTGGGGTGTTAAGTGAAGAGTCCCCTATCATCTCCCTCTCTCTCTCGATTTTGTCCAAAATCTGAACAAATATGTAGCCAAATGATGTGAATAGAGTGATCATTAGGCTAGAGGAAAAAAGGTGATCATGGGTTGGGCGATAGAAAAGGTGATCCCATGCTTGTTTAATAGGGGTGGCGGTATTATTAAGGGTGTTTAGGGGTGGGATTTAATTTATTTTGTACCATAATACAATGTATTAATCACACATGATCATAGATATATAATACATGCCATTAAAATAATTAAATCAACATATACACATTTTGAAAATCTGATAGAAAATTAAGAAAATAGGAATAAAATACAATTTACACCTATTATTGATACTCATGCCATTTTCGATCCAAATATACATATATACATCATAATATATGATTTAGATATTAAATAATATCATAGGATAAAATTATAGCATTAATTAAATGCATATAAAACCCTAATTTGAAAATTAGGTTTGAAAATTATAAAAATCATTTTCGATTTTTAATGATCTAAAACTGATTTCATAGCTTAATAACACTCATATATATCATATTATAAAGTTTAGATACCATATGATAATTTAATAGTGTCATTTCATGTGATAAAACCAAAGTTTATAAACTTAGGGTTTTGAAAATTTCATTATCAAATTATCGAGTTTAATAACTGAAAATTCGATTTTAATAATTAATAATACTGAAATTATATAAAATAATAATAGGAAATTAATTATTATAATTTCGAGCATTAAACTCATTTTACAAAGCGTCTCAGGCGTTGGCGTTAACGTCTCAAAGCGTTCAAAATCGACTCATCTCAAAATGGTGCATGATAAGTTCGTACTTACTAAATAAGTATATTCCTTTTAATAAAGGAATTAAGATGGAAATTAATTCCAAGCTTCTTTGCTCGAGAAAATTTCATGAAAAGGCGGCGTTCGATCGCGTTTGACGTTAAAATATATTGACGAATCATTTCGTAATATTTCAATCCTTTAATTCACAATCCTTAGTGAATTATGAAAGGAATTCGTTATAACGATATCGTATCGAAATCACAAGGTTCGATGTCGTAAAAAGATAATATCTGGTGAAAAACCACAATTACGGGTTTAGAAAACCGTGTCGTATATTCGTTTCTTTGGAATATTACAGTAATAAATCATGCTAGCATGTTATAAGTTTAGATATTATGTTACATATGTTAATATGTGCATAGATAATTTATTTCCTAAGCTAAGCAATTTATTTAAATTATTTTAATGATGTTCGAATTTTGCTAGTATGATTTAAGGTCGATTGTTGATCTATATTGTTGTAGGAATGCATGATGTTAATCTAGAAATTTTGAAAACCATTTGGGTAAAAATACCAAAGCGCCAAAATGAAAGTAGTTGGAACCTTGTTGTATAATTTTTATATGCTTGATATAATAGCATATTATTGATCTAGGGTATTGATTAGGTGTTGTAGGAATTTATAAGAATTTTTGGACTTATATAGCTAATTTTTTTCAAAAGTGCTGAAACCTATAGTGTAGGAATTAATGGTTTGTAATGTGTTATTATTCGATATTATGATGTATTATAAGCATAGTGTAATTTTATAGGATTTTAAAAAAAAAATTATTTGGTTGGAAAAGCCCTATAGGACCGTGAGCTACAAGTGATGGTTCTATGATGTTTTGTTTGTTTTTATTAAACTTTAGGTTATAATTATGTTATATATTGATATTTGAGGCTTGTGTATAAATATTAGAATTTTTGGAAATTTATTGGTATTATTTTTATAAATACCGTGAGCCTATATAGTGATATAGGTGAGTTCCAAATTTTTCTATAGTGTTATTAATACATATTAATGATCATAGTGTAAAATAATACACTATATGAATTTAGAGGAATTTTTGGAACAACTTTGGAAAATATTGTGAGATAGCCGTGAGCTATAAGTGAAAATAAGGAATTTTAATTCCTTTTTAATCAAGAATAATAATTTATTATATGTCTAAAAATTATATTAGACATAATTGAATTTTTGAGGATTATTAAACATAGTATATTATGTTTACGATGAAACGTTATATTAGTAACGTTTAAAGCATAAAATAATGCTTAAGGTATTAAAGGTTAATATTGAAAGAAAATATTAATCAAGTTTATCGATATCGTGAAGAATCGAGGATTAAATATTTATGAAAAGAAATCGATTAAAAATCGATTTATATTGATTTTATTCATTAAAATATGTTTTATTGAAGATTTATAATGAAAAGTCAAAATGGTCGACTTTCAAATTAACGCATTTAAATACGTTCGGTAAATATGCTAATACGTGAAAACGTATTACTTTTATCCGAATATCTCATTTGTGAGAAAAGATTTCATAATTGAAATCATTTTATTGAATAACGTTATTATCGTTAATTATTTAACCTAAAGGTTAAAATGAGATCGTAGGTCATATTACGCTCTCTCAAGCACGAGAATTATTTTATTGAAATACGCGTTGAAACAACGTATTAAGATTTATTAAGACTTCGAATTATTATATTATTTATCAAAGTTGAATGAACTTTGAAAATCTCGAAAAGCGTGCCAACGTGCTAAACGTAAATTTTTGCGTAAAGGTGGGACGTGAAGGCTCACACGCAACCAGAGAAGAACACGCGTATCGAAAATCGAAGTTCAAAAGTAAAGGTGGGCTTTACTATACTCGAACTGATAAATCTTTGTCAAATGATTATTTATGATACTTTATTGCAAGCAATATTTATGAACTGATTTATTTAATTACCTGCCCAAAATGTTTATGTTTTATGTATGTATCCAATCCATGATTATTGATGCATAATGTTGGGTAGCTCCCACTTTATGACATGCTTGAATTTGTATTCTTGGAAGTACCCCCAAGGATGATGGAGAATTCGTATCCTGTGCTGAGATGGCCTGGATTTTGTGCACTGATTATTTTGTGACTGTGTGCTGAAAGGGTGATCGGCCGGTCACGGCGTCTGTGAGAGGAGGCCTCCTCTCCAGCGCGGGAATTATTGTTGGATGAATTATTGTGGTGGATATGGATCATACATACATGAAAAATATCCGCCGCATTTAATCTTTATGGAAAATGAAAGAAATTATTTAGTAAGCACGAGTATTTCAAATTAAAACCTCGTGTTATTCGTGATGGGGCGAGTAATTTAAACTTGATAAATTATTTGGCATGAGCCATCGAGTGCAATCTTGTACTCGGCCCGCATGTTTGTTTTAAATGTGCGGGTTGAGCGGATGATGGATGGAGATGTGTCGGAGCAATGGTAACCTCTATTGAATACGATATATTAGAAACCTTGAATACACATCGTCATATGTGTATTCACACTTTTCGCTGCAATTGAATTAATTTATCTTATGATGTTGATTAGTTGAATACTTCCAGAACATATGAGTTCTTTTATATATATTGGTTAAAGCTTCCTTGATTATTATTCCAAGTATTAGCCCATCCTAAATCGTACTTAGGATTTGGGGCTACATAAAGTGGTATCGAGCCGTCGCTCTTTGAATCCAAAACCTCTTTTCGAGTTAAGTCTAGATTGAGTCACTAGACTTCAGAGATCACCGACATCGCTCGACACTCCATCACATCAAGCTCAAGCGGGAAAAGGTAAATAATTTTCTCATCTTTGAAAAAGAAAAGTTTGAGACTTATAAATTTTATTTGGTGTCGATAGAACATTATCGACAAATGATTGGTATCGATAGAACATTATCGACAAATGATTGGTATCGATAGAACATTATCGACAAATGATTGGTGTCAATAGAACATTATCGACAAATGAAATGAGAAAGGTTGTAAATAACCATGATTGATTGATTGATTGAAATTTTTTTAAGAAATGCGTATGTTTAAAACGAACTATGTTCGTCATATTTTAAATTTTATTCTTCAATTCTCAATATTGTTTTGATTAATGACTATGTCATCCCAAATGAAAGTTATGAGAATTGATTGAAAGTCGTTGGTTCGCTACCAACGTATGATAATGTCATACGAGAATGTATTGACAAATTTTTTTTAAGAATAAAATGTTTGAATTCATGTAATTCAATAGAAATTTATTGTAATGAATATTTGAAAATTTTATTTCAAATCCCAAAGATGTTTACGATGATGGGTATGTTATCCCAAGAAAACGAGATCGCTGAAGACGCATGATCCCATTTATGCGAAAGAACATAGGAAGATGAATTATCGAATTTTATTCCATCCCGAGAACAAAAACGAGATCGAAATAAGAATCTCGAATTGATAGACGAAGAAAATTCAAGCTCGAATTGGAAAAGATGTCAAGATGATGAATGTCACTATGCGATAAGTGACACGAGAATGATCTTTTATTCGAAGTTCACGCATCGACGGAACTCCAAATCAACTATGACTCTTCGATGGAAACAAGTAGAAATGTGATCAAGAATTCGTGAGAGTCAATTAAAGATCGAATCGCAATCATGCTCACGACCTCGGCTCGGCACCAAAGATGTAAAATTTTGACTTTGCTTTCGATCGTTCAGTCCAACCTCGAAAGTCTAGTCCAACCTGGCAAAGGCGACCTCGGTTGTCCACCTCGGCCGAGCTCGGCAGTGCGACCTGGCGGCGAGCCCGGTGGGTATGAGCTCGGCTTCGACCTTGGCAACGGCAGTGTGACATCCACCTCGCCAATTTATCTTGACCTCGGTCGATCACCTCCACGTCGAAATCAACCTCGGCGCCGACATGCACGCCTGGCTTTGATGTCGGCATTATCATGTACGACTTGGCGCCGACATGTACACCTTCGATTGCTGCGTCGATACCTTCAACTTCGGCTTCGAAGTCGGCTTTAATGACTTCGTCATTATGTCAATAACCTCGACAATGACCTCGGCATTGGCAAATGACTTCGGCAACAACTTCGACATCGGTATTACTTACGACCTCGGTATCCCGAGCTCGGCATCAGCAAAACTGTTTGCGCAATATTTTTGTTTTAGTCCGTTCTCCTTCGTTAGAGCTCCGATTTACAAACAGTTTTCGCCTACGTACTCCTATCACAGAGTACTATACTTCTTATGAAGAACCAAAGCCCTGATTCCTTCACCAGAATTGACGAGAGTCAGTTGAAGTTAGTTTATAGTTTTATAGAATGGGAATTTTACAGTGCGATTAGAATTTTAGAATGATACTAGAAAGTAGTATTCCCAGTAGTACAAGAGGCGCTATGACATATAGAGGAACCTTGATGATGACCTACAATGTGTATATAAAGTTCTAAATTCTATTCATTACCCAATTTCTGTCATGGAGTTTAACTCTATGACCTAGTTCAAATTGAGAAATCACATGAGTTTCTCACTTTTTCTGAAGAAAATTTTCAACCCAAGAATTTACAAAATGTTCCTTTGAAACCAAATCCTTGTGTGACTAAGAAAATATTTGTGACGGGTCTGGCCAGCCCATATGACCAAAGAAATCTCAGTAGTCGTCATTTTGGTCTTCGGACCCTAGATCCCAAATTATTGAGTTTAAAGAATATATGGATTCAGTTGAATGTTATTTTGGTTTACGAACCCATATCTTTTGGAAGTCGACATGATGCAATTTCTTCAATCCTGGAGACCAATAGGTGAGATGAAGGTTGATTTATCTTGTCACCTAAGTTTTGAATTAGTAAAGTGATAAACATCAGGTATGATGTAGGTTGACTTATTTTGATAACCTAAAGGTTGCAGATCAGTAAGGTGACAGACATCAAGGAATTATGATAAGATCTCGATGAGATGAGATATCTTCCCTATAATGCACATGGATGCAATGACCCCTGATGGGCTTACCAGATTTTGATAACAGTGAAGTTATATCTTCATGTGACTGTTATGATAATGAAATGTTATGAATGAGATACGCTTTAGCATGGAATGCAAGAGTTGAAGTAAAGGGAAGTGCATGATATCCTTGAGATATAATTTCCCCTTATTATGACATAACGAGAGAGATTACAACTTATCTTTAAGATGGTTGATTGTCCTTAAAACCTCTTTAGTAGGTTGGACATGTCTAAAGAATGGAGATGCACAATGTTCTTTTCAAAGAATATATATGTAAAGAAACGATAGCATCTCAGATAATGAATCTCTCGTTTTGTACCTCAATCAATGAGATTATGCTTGAGCATAATCAATTCCAAGTAATTGAGACTTGGTTAAACCAATGATAATGAGATTGAGGAATCGTAATCATTGAAATGTGTGAACAGCTAGGATAGCCCTAGCATGTAAATCAAGTATGGAGAAATATCTCCACAATGAAGACATGGTAATGAGATGCTTGGAATTTAAGTTATGGTGTACAAATGTACTACCTTACCAAGCTATATGACAATAATGACGGTTCTAGTCCGAGAGTAAGAATCAAGTATAATGAAAGTAATATTACTTTTCGACACCATGCTCAAAAAAGGGACAAAAGTCAAAATAGTGAAGAAATTATGAGCTATACAATTATGAGATAGCCACAATATGAGATAAGTTTCAATGATATTATGACTTCAATAAGTAAAGTAATTCCTTTGGAGTAAAGAAGCAGAGTAAGAAACAGATTCATTATTTGAAATGGATCTTAGTGCTCTAAATTGTATTGACATAAAACGCTTGTTTTGCGTGTCTTAGAAATTAACAAGCACGATAGCTTCTTTAGAATTTTGCAAAGGAAATGTTTTCAAGAGAACGAATGAAAAGATTCACCTGGAAGAATCTTAAAGTGAATCTAATTGTAAATCTTACCCCTCATACTTTTGTGACGATCAATAAAGTGAGATATTAAGTATCTCTGACATGGGAATGAAGCATTCATCGAATGTCAAGAAAATGGTAAGGATATTTGACGTCAAGGCAAAAGTATAATACGTCCCTAGCGGACAAATGATTTTATCCTATGCAGAATTGCATAATGAATCAATAAAGATTAAGAAGAAATGATGTATATCCAAAAAGGGATATTACAAACGATGGCACTAAATGCCGGTATAAGAATTTCTCTTGGAAAAAGTTTAAAGTAAGGATATATGAGATATATATTTCTAAGATCGATAAAGTGAAAAAGGGAATTGAATCATTCATACTGGATCAGAAATGAATGATAGTGTCAGGTACATCATGATCTCTACGATGAGATTAAGTTATCGAGATATTAATATCAAGGATAGGTCGATATAAACCTAACCACATAATGCTATTGATAAAAGCATAATAGTGCGACACCGGAAGGATATGATTAACGAGGTAATGAGAGGCCATAGCAAGAGAACATAATGTCCCAAGGAAGGACAATGATGTACGAAATAGATGTTTAATTGAGCAGCACGAGAACACAGAGACGAGAGCCTATACTGCACCCAAAAGCAGACAATGTAAATCGTGAAGGCCTAATAGATATGAGAAAATTTTCATAATACTTATAATTTTTCTGTTCAATATAGGTGCTTCGCTTTTCTAACATCGTACAAGTATGCGAGAAACGATAGAACCCAATTGTGGTAAACGAACCAAGAAATGAAAAATCTTCTCACCTATATGAGAATTATGGCCATCGCGGTGTTGCTCGGGTTTATAATTGGACCTAGGATCGCTAAGGTTCTAACAAATGAGTTAGATCATAATATCCATGTGGAACGTAGATATAATTCAAGAAATGAAGTTTCAAAATGGATGTCACTCACGTGATTAAAAGCACGGACATAGTTTCTCCATTTGAAATTCTATGCAACGGGATTTTGAATCCTCAATTGCTATAATTTAAGGTTGGCTCATCTAGAACTATCTGTTTACAGATGGTAAGAAAAGAGAATCTGACGAGTAGAAAGTTAACCCCAAGGCCTACAAGTTTTAAAGCTCACACAGAAGTATCGACTCTTTTATTATAAACTGGGCATAGCTTAGGACAGTTTTTGGAGGAATTTCTACACCTATGGATGAATGCTCGTAACTATGGAGAGATAGATGAGGATGACATCCAATAACTTATCTATCGTTTGCCAACAGAATGGCAGGATCTTGCAAAAGAAGTATCAAGATAATATCTTCTCCAAGTAGAAAATTCCAAGACTTGGGCAGACTTATCAGGAATTGTCAACAGGCTCAAGTATACATATAATGCGTAGGGAACGGCACCTACGGGTCCTTATCCTGATCCCGGCAAAGTTACACAATGAGGCATAAAGGAATGGTTGTACCCTGATGTTCCAAATGCCGTCCCACGTCCTGTGCCGTCTATTATACCAGAAAGAGACGAGAATGGCAAAAAGGACAGGATCTTATCGCCCTCGAAAATTAGAGGAATTACCGTTATCAAATCGACCTCACTTTATGATAAAAGTAACACACACTTCTGGAATCAAAGAAATAACAGGGAGCAGTGTGACCCTTGGCTCTTTGAAAGAGAAAGATCGTCGGACATATGAGGCAAAAACGTACCTGGAAATAGGCAAGTTCTAAGCGAAAGGTATGATTCCGACGAAGGCCACTCAGAGGCATAGAGTCCTATGATAATGAGAGACTCATATGTAAATGGTGGCTTATGTGTAAATGGTATCTGATGTACGAAAGCAAAATTTTTTCGAATAAGATATGGTTACTATGAGATTATAGTCATGCCAATCGGACAAGCTAGTACACCAGCCCTATTCATGAACCTCAAAAATCGAGTGTTCCATATGTACTTAGACAATTTTGTCTAAATCTTTATGAACGATGTTCTTATCCATATGAAGGACGAGAAAGAACATAAAGAACATCAAGGATCAGATTATGGACTTTTAGAATCGAGCAAAATTTTGCCAAGTTTAATATATGAATTTGACTTAAAGAAAGAATATTCCTTAGACACATGATGTCTTCCGAAGGAATCAAATTTACATGGAAAATGAATGTGAGGCCACTTATTAAAGTGAGAAAGATGATAGTCAACGCATCGCGATGACTTAGACCTCACAAAAGAATTACCCAACTTATGACTTGAAATAGCAAAGAATGGTATAAGTACAAGGTTTTGGAGACATTTCCTATATGGAATAAGTTGTGAGATCTTCACAAACCATAAAAGTTTGAATTACTTCTTGATCAAGAAACTTAAAATGAGATAGAAAAGATGGCTCGAATCAAGTAAAGATTCCAATTGTGATATAAACTATCACCCATGAAGGTCAAGGGTTTTAAAGAGGCGCGACAATGTCATATTGTCTCAGGAAAGGTTATATATATATTTCAAGCAAGGATAAGCTTAGAAATGAAATCATGAATGAAGCTCATGATATTCCTCATACCGCCCACCCAAGCAGCACTAAAATATATATTGATTTACGAAAAAAAAAAAATTAGATAAGTAAAGAATGAAATGAGCTATAACCTCATTGACGAGCATTGTCTCGGTTATAAGAGGTGAAGGCACTGTAGCAATGACCTTATAAGAGGTTATAATCTCTAATGAGATACAAATGAAAATGAAATGATATAGCAATGGATTTTATGACAGGTTTTGTCAAAGTCATAAAGAAATAACACTACTATATGGGTAGTAGTGGTTTGACTCACCAAAAATGCTCATCTCTGTCTATTCAGATGACTCAGAGATCTGATAATTATCTCAGTCGTAGATAAGGAAGATCGTATCTTTGCAAGGGGTCCCAATACCTATCACTTTAGATAGAGATTCCAAGTTTACCCCTAGATTTTGAGCTAGATCACCAAAAATGGAGTTATGCACGATATTGAACCTTATCGTAGATGTCCCATCACGGACAGATGGACGATAAAAAGGATAATATGAATGTTTAAAGATATGATGAGAACATTAATGTTAAATCAAGTGCAAGTGGGAACATGTTTTACCACTTATTAAGTTTACGACGACCATAAGCTGTCGAAACAACGATTGACATAGCCACACGTGGCATTATATGGAAAGAATATCGACCACCACTTTATTGTAATAAAGTAGGTGAGAGAAAGTATAAGGTTTGACAACGTAAATGAAATGATTAAGATATTTGCCAAATAAGGCAAAGACTGAGAGAAGCTCAGTACAGACAAAGGTCTTACGCTGGTATGCGTAGATCTGAACCACATTTTAAATGCGAAAATGAAGTTCCTTGAGATTCCTCCATCGAGGGGAATTATTAAGTTTAAAGTACAAGGAATGTTGAGATCACGTTTTATAGGACCTTACGAGATCCTAGAAATAATAGGCCTTTAGTTTATAGATTGGTACTTCCACCAAAATTTGGGAAAGTACATAATGTTTTTCCACGTGTCACGACTAAAATATATGAATATGACCCAAATCACGTAATTCATCATAATGACGTGATTTTAACTCAAATATGAGTTTTGATGAAAATCACGACTATTTTGATCGTATGCGATTCAAAGATTAAGAATTAAATTGGTCTTTAATAAAAGTCCAATGGAGAAACCATGGACAAAAGGAAATCACGTGGAACGCTTAAAGATACCCGATCTTTTCGAGGTATGTAAATTTGGGACTAAATTTCTTTAAGGGTGGAATGTAATACCCGATTTTTAAACGCCTAATTATTTATATTAATTTCAGTAAATTAGAGTATTATTATGATAATTTGATTATTAAAATATCGAATAATGATTTCGATTATTGTTGGAATAATAAATTTCTATGATTTATTCACAAATGAATGTGAATTTAGAAATACGAATATGTGACGATATTAACAAAGATAATTTCAACGTCGATTACGTATCGATAATTGAAATCTCGTGATCTTTCTAAGTTTTAAGCTTAGAATTTAATTCCATTATTATTGGAATGATTTAATAAAGTGATTACGACTTTATTACGACCATTTTGAGATGAGTCGATATTTAACGTTTTGAAACGTTTCAAACGTTAACTTTTTAAGATGACTTGAGAATCAAGTCTAACGATCAAGGAATTATGATATTTAAATTCCTATGATTATTTTATATTATTAGAATATTATTTAGCATTGAAATAATGCTAGAAAATTTTGGAATTATATTTTTGATTATTTAAGATTCTCGAAAACCCTAAATCGAGAATTAGGGTTTTCTACCTATGGATTGATTCCAATAATTTTTCTTATGACATAATTTATCATCTAGGATATATATTATGCTATATATCTACTTATAGCATAAAAATCAATTTTTGGGCATGAATATATTGAAAGTGCCGTGGGTATGCTATGTGATTAACATAATATTATTTTTATTTTGATCATCCAATTTGTGTTATATCTTAAGTGTAGTATTAATACACACTTACCAAGGAAAATGTGTAGATGAAAAATACTCTAGCTTTTAATTTAATTGGGAGCCGATTATGTTGACAATTCTTACACAAAATCAATTTTGATTTCTGTACACTTTATTGCTTAATTTTGGGATAGAGTGTATACAATACACTTGTGTAATACATCATAAAATCTGAATTTTCACTCTCCCACACACGCAATTGTTGACGGCAATAATGCCAAGCATGAAACAAAATTGTTTTGTGTATTTCAAAAACTTTAATAAAGCTTGCTTGTAGTTACTTCTTGTAAGAAGATATTTCCACACATGACATAAGCTTTGACTCTCCAACTTGATTAATTTGTGTCTTGAAATTGAGAGAGCCGTGAGAGTGCTTGTATGTGTGTTGTTTCTTTTGTTTTATTTTGCTTAAGTATTTTATGTCTTGAAAACACACCAACACTTCACACTTTTATTTCTCCTTTCATTTCCTCTACTGCTATGAGCACTTCTTGAGAAAAAAACATAAACATTTCTTGTTTCCTTCCTCAAATAGCTTGAGCTCTAATTATCCTACAACCGATCGACTCCGATAACGAGGTTAGATATCGAACAAGCTTCGATAAAACCTAATTTTTTCAATAATCCTACGGTTTAAATTATTATTTTTAGCATGTATTAATTGTGTAATAAATCATGCTAGCATGTTATAAGCTTAGAAATTATGTTACATATGTTAATATGTGCATAGATAATTTATTTCCTAAGCTAAGCAATTTATTTAAATTATTTTAATGATGTTCGAATTTTGCTAGTATGATTTAAGGTTGGATTGTTGATCTATATTGTTGTAGGAATGCATGATGTTAATCTAGAAATTTTTGAAAACCATTTGGGTAAAAATACCAAAACTGCCGAAAATGAAAGGAGTTGGAACCTTGTTGTATAATTTTTATATGCTTGATATAATAGCATATTATTGATCTAGGGTATTGATTAGGTGTTTTAGGGATTTATAAGAATTTTTGGACTTATATAGCTAATTTTTTTCAAAAGTGCCGAAACCTATAGTGTAGGAATTAATGGTTTGTAATGTGTTATTATTCGATATTATGATGTATTATAAGCATAGTGTAATTTTATAGGATTTAAAAAAAAAAATTGTTTGGTTGGAAAAGCCCTATAGGACCGTGAGCTACAAGTGATGGTTCTATGATGTTTTGTTTGTTTTATTAAACTTTAGGTTATAATTATGTTATATATTGATATTTGAGGCTGTGTATAAATATTAGAATTTTGGAAATTTATTGGTATTATTTTATAAATACCGTGAGCCTATATAGTGATATAGGTGAGTTCCAAATTTTCTATAGTTGTAATATCCATAAAATTAGATGCCTAATTACGGTATTTAAAACCCGTAAATTAGGAATTATTGAGATGATTCAATCCATAAGATATCGAATAATGATTTCGATTATTTACGAATGAATGAATTCTATTTTATATTCATTGAGAATCGTGAATTAAGGAAATGAAGTTTATAAAGTCAGTCGACAATATTACTTTAACGTCGATTTCGTATCGATAGTTAAAACATCGTAAATTTTTCTAAGCAATCAAGCTTAGAATTAAATTCTATTATTAATGGAATATTTTAATAAAGTGATAACGATCGTATTACGACCATTTCGAGATGAGTCGATAATTAACGTTTTGCAACGCTTTCAAACGTTAACGTTTTGAGATGAAAGCAGCGTTTTAATCGATCAAGGAATAATAGAAATTAATTTTCTATGATTATGATATGTAATTACAGTATTATGAAGCATTAAATCAATGCTAGATCAACAAGAATTGATAGTGACCAATTTTTCAAACGCTCAAAACCCTAATTTTCAAACTCGATTTTTATCGCATAAAATGATGCCATTAAATTATCCTATACTATTAATTATCATCTAAATCATATACTATGATGCATATATCTATGTTTAACATGAAAATAAAATTTAGTCTATGTTTGGGCATAAGGGCGAAAATGTTATATGTGTGTAACAAATGTATGTTAATCTTCTCACTTTTGCATATATCTACTATATGGCAATGTGATTAATTATATGGTCTAATTAAATGATTAAATAACTAAATATATATATAGATGCCAATGTGTACAATATGTACCTATATAAATATAAAAGTGTGTAAGTGTAGTGCATGTGTGTGTCGTGTAAATTGCATGGAGTATGCATGTGGGTGGTGTAGTGTGTTGGTTGTGTATTTGCATGCAAGTGACAATTGTCACAAGACCATGCTTATGGTTTTTCCATTCCCAATTCCCTCCCAACTCAGCCGACTCCTCTCCTCTCACTTTCCCATAAGCAAACCCATCATAGGGAACTATTTTTCTCTCTAATGTGGCTGCCATTTTTTAGCTCCACACCACATCACTCTCTTGATTCTCGTTTTCCCATCAACGAAGACGAAGATGAGCTCTGTCGCTATCACCACCCCTTCTCTTTTTCACGCTCACCATCATCTTCTATGGCAGCGACAAGGTAGCCCACGGTTGCCTCATCATCAAGGTAGCCCCATACTCAAGACTCTTGATCTTTGTGTGTTAGTAGAAATGGACTGAATGTTGGTTTGATGAACTTGATTGTAAATTGGGGTGATAAATTCACCAAGATTTCGTGTGTTATGTGTGCATATGAAGTGTTGATGAAAGGCTTGCAAGAAATCAAAGTATTAATGTTGAACTATAAGCTTATATGAAAAACTGGAAGTTGGCTGTACGAACAGTGACTTTATAAAATTAATAGACTAAGTTAAAGTGGTCCGATGATTGTTAATTTTTAATATGTTGAACTTATATGTGTCTAATATGCCTCTGTAAAATTTCAAGTCCATCCAACTTGATTTGCTATTTTAATCGTATTTTTCGAAAGCATCGCGCAAAACTGTGAAATTGCCGTGTTCATCACCCATAGTCCGTGGCTTTCGTTTTAAGTTAGGATAATGATAAAACTATAAAATTTGGCAGAAACATAATTCAGCATGTCTAGAAGATGTATGTAAATTTTCAGAATTTTCTAAAATTTTTTACTATTTATTACAGATTTTACAATCTAACTGCACAAGACTGTCACGGAAGTGATAGCTTGTAGTAAAATATTTTTATCTCCCAATCTATTGTGAATCATTGAGTGAGGTTTTTTCTGGATTAAACTAGACTTAAGTGGATTTTCAATATGATTGGTTTCATTCCCAGATTCTTTATAATGAACTCACGGTGAATTTTTGAAGTTGATACATTACAGTAAGTTGTTTTGGACAAACTGCCTTAGTGAATTTTTCATATAATAGGCTGTTCGAGTATGACTTTTACGTGAGATGTTCAAGCCATTTGTAGTCCGATTTGGACTTGGGTTTCTTCATAAGAAATGTTCCTTACCATGTCTAGTTGTGATCTGGAAAGTTTCATCCCAAACCAACTCTTATAGGTATACCTTTCACTGACCCAAAGTCACCTACTGGAAACTGTCCATTTCAACTAGTCAACTTCGATCTTATGTATTTCTCGATCGTTAGATATTTTCCAGTATGGTCTTCATGACATATGTATTACTTGTTACAAGGTTTCTAAATTGGTAGCCTTCAGCCATTTTGGCATTGTGAGTCAAAGTTACGAGCCTCATAAAACCCTCGTCGCTAAGCTAAAACTGAAAAGTCTGAAAATTTTCTAAGTATAGAAGTCATTTGAGTTGCCCACTTTGAGACCCTATATCTTCAGAACCACGACTCTTTTGATTTAATTCCTTCTTAGAACTTGTAGTACATGTTTAGAGGTTTCCAGAATGTATCTTTGTGCGACCATCGTATTCTGAATCGAGAGTTATGGATCGTCAAAGTACGTCACTTGGGTTGTTTCAAGCTGTTTTTGCTGAAATTAAACACTGAAATTTGACTAAGTGTTGGAAACCCTATGTAAGTATGCCTTATGTGACTAACATGCTATTAATCGATGCATTCATTATGTTATGTCGCAAGGTGCGATAGAGCATTATAAGATGTACAATTATGATAAAACATCATGATACAATATTTTCACGAAAGCATACCTTAATGTGAAATATTTGTTAAGTCTTACCATGGTCGATAATCGAGTGTATATCATACCATGATATACACTAAAATAGAAATATGGGTTCTAAGACCCAATGGATTTTCCACTCCAAAACCTCAAGGCCAAGAATAGATAGGCTAAAGCTAGGACTTACGCCTAAGAAATGGGATTAAGGCATCTACGGTCCGGTGGGCTTTACTCTACTAAAAATAAAATGCTTTTGAAATATTTATTTACGATGCTTATTTCAACTGTTGATAAAATGTTTACATGATTACCGCCAAAAATGTTTATGTTTTGTGTATGTATCCTATTCATGAGATGTTATGAGATGTTATGAAATGTTATGAATGTTGTTGGGTCATTCCCAACTTATGAATGAAAATCGTTATCGGATCCTATCTGGGAAGGACAATACCGCTAGGATTAACGTGTACACCTAAGGTATTTGTGTCTTTGTAAGGACAATTCACGGCCGGTCACGCGTCGTAGAGGAGGCCTCCTTCACGACGTTCGACTATGATGATATGACGAAAGGATGTTAGGGATATGGATCATACACACGAAAAAATGCGCCAAAGCGATGATTTTATGGCGATGAAAATATTTTAGTAAGCACAAGGCATTTTCAACTAAAACCCTTGTGTCTTACCATGATGTTGGCAGTGTAATTCAAACCAAATAAAATGTTTTTGGCATGAGTCCACTGAGTGCATTCTTGTACTCGACCGCATGTTTGTTTTAAATGTGCAGGTTGAGCAGATGATGGATGGAGCAATGTTGAGCAATAGGAATGTTGTCGCTGAAATGTTTATACCTTGATAGTACATCGTCATATGTACATATCACATGTTTTCCGCTTCTAGAACTTAAATTATGTAATATAGTCCAAGAACATAAATGACATATGTATTACGTTTATTGTTAAAAAGAGTCTCCTTGTATTTTTATCCCTGTTTAGAGTTATAGTCCCTGCTAATCCGTACTTAGGATTGTGGGGCTATGACAGAGTGGTATCAGAGCGGTTCGCTCTTGAACCCAAAATATCCTTTAGGGTTAAGTCTAGATTAGGTCATTAGACTTCTAGAGATCAGCTGACAATGCTCAACACTCCTTCACATAAAGCTCAACCGAAATGAGGTAAATGACTTTTTTCAAAGTTTTGAAAATTAGCCGCCAAGACTAATGTTTATGAAATTATTTTTCTCGATGTGAAACGAAAAGTTGAAAGTGAAATAAATTTTTAAGTGAAATGAATGTTTTGTGAATTTATTTAAAGTGAAATTTATCGCAAAAGTTACAAATGAAATATTATGTTGTGAAGTGAATGATAATTGAAACAAAATTTTATCAAGTGAAATGAAAGCTATGGGAAAGGTTGAGAATGAACGTTGTGACAAATGATTTAGCAAGAAAGTTATGAAAAGAAGGAGGATATAAGAAAGATGATGACAATGATATGAGAAAGTTTTGGCATGATATGCCAAAGATGAAATGTCAATTTACGAATGTAATAAGGGTTCATTATTATGAACAAAGTTATGATTTTCACGTTTTAAAATGATTGAGATTGGACATTGAATTGTCAATATGATATGTTGAATTCTTTAAATTCAACGAAATACGTATGCATAAATGAGCTACGAGGAATATTCAAGTTTTACTTCAATCTCAAAGTTGATTATGATGATGAGCATGCTAGTTCAAAGCGGAACATAGACTTTATAGGACGCATGATCCCTTTTACGAAAGAACACATAGAAGTAAGATTTTCCTTCAATTACAAGAACAAGATTAGTGATGGATTTGAGAACTTCATTCCATCTTGAGTGAAGAAAAGTGAAAGATTTATCTGAAATTGTTCGACCTCGACATGTACGACCTCGGCTTCGACATCGGCATGTCGATCGTCGACTTAAATCGGCATTTATAACATCGCTTGACATGTCGATGGGGTAGTTTGTCCGACCTTGGTGTCGGCAATATTCTATACTACCTCCGCATCGATAACGGCATGCAAGACCTTGGTGTCGGCATCGCTTATGACCTCGGCGCGAACGTGTAAATTTCCTGCACTGCGCAGTGATTATGTTTTGACTCGTTCGGTCGTGTGAACTCCGATTTACGTCACGGTTTTCGTCTCACGTGCTCCTAATGCACGGTACTTCATTTCTTATGAAGGACCAAATTCTGATTCCTACCCAGAATTCATGAGAATCAGTTGAAGTTAGTTCTACGATTTGAAAAGAGTAAGGCATTATAGTATGATACTGAATCCTAGAATGTTATTAAGAAAGTAAGATCTTGATGTACAAGTAGAACCTTGACATACATGAGAACTTTGTTGATGACCTATTACGGGTATATAAGCTTTCAAATTATATCCATTACCCAATTTACGTCATTGAATTTAACTCTATGACCTAGTTCCAATTGAGAAATCATTCGAGTTTCTCACTTCTTCTCAAGAAAACTTCCAACTCAAAATTTACAAAGTGTCATTTTGAACCCAAAGCCTTGTGTGGTCGAGAATATGATTGTGTGGTCAGTGCCAGCCCATATGACCAAAGAAATCTCAGTAGTCGTCATTCTGGTCTTCGGACCCTAGAGCCTCATTTATTCAGTCCAAGTAACATATCGATTTAATCATTGAAAAGATGTTATCTTGATGGGTGAGACAAGACTCGTAAGTAGTCGTGATAATTTCTTCTTGACTCTTGAAACCATCAAGTAGGATGAAAGTTGACTTACCTTGTCACCTAAGTACGAATTAGTAAAGCGATAAATGTCGGGCATGAAATAGGTTGACTTATCTCAGCCACCTAAAAGTTTCAGATCAGTAAAGTGATAGACATCAAGAAATTATGATGTAAAGAAAATCTCGATGAGACGAGATATTCTTCCTATGGCACACATGATGTGATGACCATGATGGGCTTAAAAGAATGATAATAATGAAGTTATACCATCATACGACTATTATGATAACAAAGTTATGAATAAGATACTCATTAGCATTGAATGCAAAGAGTAAAAGTAAAGAAAAGTATATGATACATGTAGGATATGAATTTTCCTTATTATGTCATGACGAGAGCGATTACAACTTATCTTTAAGATAGTTGGATGTCCTTGAAACCTCGCTAGTAGGTTAGACACGTTTAAAAGAATAAAGATGCATGAAAGATATTCATTTCAAAGAAATATATATATATATATATATATATATATATATATAAAGAAGTAATAGCATCCCACACAATAAATCTCTCGCCTTATACCTCGGTCAATGAGATTATGCTTGAGCATAATCGATTCCGAGTAATTAAAACTTAGTTAAACAAAAGATAATGAGATTGAGGAATCATAATCCTCAAGATTGTGTGAACGACGAGGATAGCCCTAGTATGTGAACTAAGTATGGAGGAAATAACTCCGAAGTCAAGACATGGTAATGAGATGCTTAGAATTAAGTTATGGTTATGAACGTACTACCCTACCAAGCCATACGACAATAATAACGATTCTAGTCCTGAAGGTGGAAACCGAAGTATAACGAAAATAAGATTACTTTCAGATACCATGCTCAAGAAAATGGACAAAAGTCAAAAATAGCAGAAGAAATTATGAGCTATACAATTAGATAGTTCATGATATGATATAAGCTTCAGAGATGTTATGACTTCGATGAGTAAGGTAATTCCTTTGAAGTAAAGAAATAGATTCATTATTTTGAAATAAATCTTAATACCCTAAGTTATGATCACCCAAAATGCTTGTCTTGTGTAACTTAATAGTTAACAAGCAAGATAGCTTCTATAGATATTGCAAAGGAAATACGTCCAAGAGAACGCAGAAAGAGATTCTCATTGAGGACTTTAAGGTAAATCAATTGGAAGATTATCCTCATACTTTTGCGACGATCAATAAAGTGGGATATTAAGTATCTCGGACATGGGAACGAAGCATTCATTGAATGTCAAGAAAATGGTAAAGATTTACGGCGTCGAGGCAAAAGTATAATACATTCCCGTGGACAAAGGATTTTATCTTATGCGAAATTGCATGATGAATCAATAAAGGATTAAGAAGAAATGACGTATATCCAAAGGGATATTACAAGCGATGGCACTAAATGCGGAGACAAGGATTTCTCTAGAAAGGAGTTTAAAGTAAGGATATATGAAATATATTCCTAAGATCGATAAAGTGAAAAGGAGAATTAAATCATTCATATTTGGATTAGGAATGAATGATAGTAATAGAGACATGACGATCTCTACAATAAGATTTAGTTATCGAAATATATCAATATCAAAGGATAGGTTGATGTAGACCTAATCACAAATGCTATTGGTAAAAGCATAACGAGACGGATACCGAGAAGTATAGGGTGAATGAGGACGAAGGTCGTAGCAAAGTAACATAATGTCCCAATGGAAAGGACAATGACATATGAAATAGATATTTACTTGAATAAGCGGAACACCGAGACCAAAGCCTATACCTTGCATCAAAAAATGAACAAACAGAACCAAAAGGCAGAATATGTATGAGGAAAAATTTCTCAGAACAGCCATAAGATTTTGTTCAATTTAGGTGCTTCGCTTTTTGACATCGCACAAGTATACGTAGAAGCGATAGAACCCAACTCAGGGTAAGCGAATCAAGAAATGAAAATCCCTTACCTATACGAGAATTTTGACCATCGCAAATGTTGCTCAAGCTCGAAATTGAACCTAGAATCGCCTAAAGTGCTATCCAATGATTTGGATCATTATATCTATGTGGAACGTAGATATAATGTCACGACCCCAATCCGGACCAACCCGAACCTGGAGGCGACTAATACTAGGAGTAGTATTTTAGGGATTACGGGTAAAATAAAAATGCATAAGAATAAACTAACATGCTTGAGCAGAATATAGGGTGATGTTATAATGTTTTTGAAAAAAAGTTTAGGCCATCGGACCCCAAAACTTGGCCTGATCCGATGGGCCTTGATAGTTCATAACATAAAACATAAATAAAGGAGTTCAGAGTATAGCAGCGGAAAGTGTGTGAATACATATATGACGATATGCATTCAAGGTATAACCCAAACATTCAAGTAAATCGGCCAAGGACACTAGACTCCTCAACACATCCCCCATCATCACCATCAGAGCTCAACCTGCACATTTAAAAACAAACATGCAGGGCTAAGTACAAGAAATTGCACTCAGTGGACTTATGCCGAAAATATTTTGATAGAATTTGGATTACGCTGCCAATATCGAGTAAGCCACAAGGGTTTTAGTTAAAATGCCTTGTGCTTACCAAATCATTTTAATAAACATAACATTGCCCGGGCATTTTCTTGGTGTGTATGGTCCGTATCTCATAGTCACAATACATAATAATAAATAATTAAATAAACGTCGAGAGGGAGGCCTCCCATCTACGACGCCGTGACCGGCCGTAATCCCGTACAGCACACAGTCACTCTCTGCAAGCATATGTTAACACAACAGTAGTTCAACCTTCACGCCAATCCTAGCCGGGCATTTGTCATCCCAAGGGACCGACATTAAAAGGTTGGGTGCTACCACAACAATTAATATAATAGTTCCAACCATCTCCACAGCCCTACCCGGCATAACAGATAGGATCCATACACAAGCGAAATATTTTGGCGGTAAACGCATAAAACATTTGATAAACAATCGTAGTATAAGTCTTTGTAAGTAAATTTATTTGATATGACAAGAAGGTCATATTTTGAAAACAAGAAGCCCATTTTGAGATAAGAAGGAAAAGCCCACGGACTATGGTTCGTAGTAAAGGTCCCAGTTCGATCGTTCGTCAAAATCCCGTCATTGCGTTTGCGTCCACGCTTTACTGGCGAGGCTTTAGTGCGTCGCTCAAGTCTATCGAGACTTTCGAAAACTTAAGATAACTTTGATATTTCATATCGATGTGAGACTGAATTCCTTAGTGAATTAATCGTCTCTAATCGTATCGATTGACTTTTCTCGTTCCTCGAGATACGTTCAACGATATAAGCACGTTTTCGATATATGGATTTCATTTATGAAATCCTTTCTTACTAATGAGGTATTATACTCAATTAGTATATCTTTCGTCTTGACGTATTTACAAAGTTTAATCGCACGTTTGACTTTGAAAAGTCAACGAAGTCAACATTGGTCAACAAAGTCAATGATTTTGACTTTTAAATAGTAATTTCTTACTATTTTGCTTTATAAATCGAATTTAATCGATTTGAACACGTAAAGTCCTATTCCTCGATTTATCTTGTAAATCAAGGACTTATAATTATTTTCGCATTTTAATAATTCTTTTATAATTAAAAGCGTATTTTGGTTTTAAAGCGTTACAAAATGAGCGTTCGTCTCAAACATAGCAATCTATGTTTATAAAATTTTGTAACATTTGAAACTGTCCAGAATATTAATTTAGTAAATTTTCATAAATAAACTGTTTTAAAAAAGGATTTTAAAATCCTTATTAATTATCGATAATTTCGATAATTAGATTAAAAATACTAAATGATCTTTGAAAAATTTTCTAAATTAATATAGTGTATTATTATACACTATGGTCCAGAATATGAATTTATGAAATTCATATAACACTGTTTTCTATTTATTTATATATATACATATATAAATATTCATGGTAATTCCAATAAATAGGGAATAATCATCCAAAAATTCCCAAAATTGGTATATACCTATTATAACATCCCAACATCAGTATATAATATTCTCATAACCCATAGTTCATCATAACTATTTATTTCAATATATAACAATATTTCACACGGTAATTATAGGGTAATTACCAAATAAATAGTAAATAATTTCTAAAATTCTAAATAATTTCCAATATCAATAAACATTATATTATAACATTGTAACATCATAACATCAACCAAAACCATTTGAATCATCACCATATGGAGCTACAAGCTCTCGGCTTTTTTGAATAAAAATGGTATTTGATTTTCAAAAATTCCAATAATTTCACACAATGTATAAACAATATACTAAAGCATTAATATACCATTGCATGTTCAAAATAAAATCATACACCAACCTATGAAATTAAATTGCTCACGGTAATTTCAAGAATTATAACATATGGTTTTCAAAAATTCTAATTAAATCATAGAACATATAATCAAGGTTCTAAAGCACTAATATGTCATTGCATGCTTGAAATAAAATTATACATCAAGATATACATATATATATCTCACGGCATTTTTTAAAATTTAAGCTATGGTTTTCAAAATTCCTAAATCAATACTATAGTCTTAAACCATATCATGATCAATAATACATGCTTAGAATATATCAATATGTATTAGGTCCTCACCCAACATTTTGTACCATTTTGAAAATTATAACAATATACATACTATGGTTAGAAAATAATGCATAGGCTAGATACATTCATGCTTTTCATATATATAACAACCTATGTTCATTTACACATGTATACTCGCATCTTTGAAAATAAAAATCATCAAGAACATAGATAACCATAGCTCATGCTTCAAGAACATTTAACACATGTATATACATACTAAGGATTTTCGAACACATACATATATATATAAAGCGGTTTCAAATTTTCGGTTTAAAAGAGGATAAAATCGAAGCTAAATACTATGTATTACCTTGAGAAGGGTCTAGGGTGTCAAGAACACTAAATGGTATCAAGTTTGGAGGAGAAATGGAGATGAAAATGGAAGAAGAAAAATTTTAAAAAATGAGAGGTGTTGCTCTCGGTTGTGTCTGAGAAAATGGAGAGAAAATGTGTATTTTGTGTGTTTGAAAATGTGAGAAGGATAGTGTATAAGGTGAAGAGCCTCTCTCCCCCTAATCTCTCTCTCACTTACACGGCTACACACACACATACATAGGGAAATTATGGCTGCACTTGGGAAGGGGAGATGATGATTAAAGAGTGCAAAAGGAGCTCTTCATGTATTGGGCAAAATTTAAAAGTGAAATCATTTGCATGGGGAAGCATAGCCGGCGCATGGGGGGGGGTTCTAGGGGCTGTTTTAATTTTATTTTTACACATAATATATGTATTAATCATAGTATAGTTCATAGATATATAATACATGCCATAAAAATAATTAAAACATAATATATGCACAAATCGGTATTACCGATCCAAATATTGAAAAATAGGATTAAAAATATAAATTACACCTATTATTGATACTCATGTAATTTTCGTCCCAAATATACACATATAAATCATAATATATGATTTAGATATTAAATAATAGCATAGGATAAAATTATTACACATTTCAATCATATAAAACCCTAATCTCGAAAGTTTGGGTTAACATATTATAAAAACTGAATCCATCGATTTTTGTGGTTGAAAATCTGATTTAATGCTTACTATTATTCATATATATCATATTATAAAGTTTAGATACCATAGGATAATTTAATGGTATCATTTCATGTGATAAAACCCTTATTTATAAGATTAGGGTTTTCGAAATTTTAGATAAGAAATATCGAGTTTAATAACTCAATTATCGATTTTAATAATCATTAATACAGTAATTATACAAAATAATAATAGGAAATTAATTATTATAATTTCCCGAGCATTAAACTCATTTTTCAAAGCGTCTCTAGACGTTAACGTTCAAAACGTCTCAAAACGTTCAAAATCGACTCATCTCAAAATGGTCGCAGTAAGTTCATTCTTACTAAATAAATATATTCCATTTAATAAAGGAATTAAGATGGAAAATAATTCCAAGCTTCACTGCTCAGAAATTTTCATGAAAAGCTGACGTTCGATACGCGTTTGACGTTAAAAAAAAATTGACGAATCATTTCGTAATATTCCAGTCCTTTAATTCACAATCCTTAGTGAATTATGAAAAGGAATTCGTTATAACGATATCTTCGAAGTCACAAGATTCGATGTCGTAAAAAGATAATATACGGCAAAATCCTAATTACGGGTTTAGAATACCGTAATCGTATATTCGCTCTTTCGAATATTACATATAATTTTAGAGACAAGAAGTTTGAAATGGTTGTCATTCATGTGATTAGTGACCGGCCTAGCCTTTTCGTTAGAGGTTTTACGACGAATATCAAGACTCATGTTCGCTTTATGCGAATATCTTTAAGGCAACATACGATCAAGATGTAAAACGAAATGAGTATTATAATAAGTCTCATGAGTCGTGTCACAAGTAGTCTACGGGTTATATATGTCTTAAAGTGTATAATTCTTTAAGAGATCCTTCTTATTAAAAATTCCTCCATTGCTTAATTTAAGTCGGACTCATCTAGAACTATATGTTTACTGATGTCGAGAAAAGTGAAGTCGGCGGTAAAAGTTAACCCAAGCCTACAAGGTTATAACTCACACGAGCATATCGGCTCTTTTGATATGAACTAGGTTGAATTTAGAACAGTTTTGGAGAAAATTTTGCTCCTCCGGATGGATACTAGTAATTATAGAGTGTTAAATGAGGATGGTACCCAACGACGATCGTTTATTTGCCAATAGATTGGCGAAATTTTGCAAAAGAAGTATCAAGAGAATATTTTATCCATGAGAAAATTCCAAAGTCTAAAGGACTTACCAGGATTTGTCAGCGTGCTCAAGTATACTCATAATGCGTATGGAACGGCACCTCACGAGTACTTGTCCTAGTCCTCGGCAAGTTACACCGCACGGCATAAAGGAATGGTTGTACACGATATTCCAAACGCCGCCCCACGCCCTGTGCCGTCAATTGTACGAGAAAGAGACGAGAATGGCAAAGGACGGGATCTTATCGCCTCAAGATTAAGAGAATTACCACTACCAACTCGACCTTACTTTCTCGATAAAAGTAACACACACTTACGGTACCAAAGAAGAAACAGAGCAAGCATGTGACCCCGGCTCTTGAAAGAAAAGATCGTTGATATATGAGGTAAAAACGATAGAGAATAGACAAGTTTCTAAACGAAAGGTGCGACCGACAAAGGTCATTCAAAGACATAGAATCTTAGGAACATATAGGACTTATATGTAGATAATGGTTTATAATGAAAATGATGTGATTATAATAGGTAAAATAAACGTAGTTTGGAAGAGTTTATGAATATGGTGAAGAAGTGTTAAAGTTTTGAGTGTAAAAAGAGCTAGACGCTCAGAATCATTTCGGTTAGACGACCCTCGTAAGTAATGTATGAAAAGTCCTCACCGAGGCATTATGATGTAATATTATATGGTCTTGAAGAATGGTATCCAAAATACGGAAACGAATTGTTCTGAATAAAATATGGTTACTATGAGAAAATAGTTCGCCATTCGGACTAACCAATGCACCATTCTATTCATGAACCTCAAAACCGAATGTTTCACACATACCTAGATAATTTTATCTCAATCCTCATGGATAATGTTCTTATCTATTCAAAGGACGAAAGAACATAAAGAAAATCGAAGGGTTTGTCTTACGACTTTTAAGAGTCGGCGAATTTTGCAAATACTGCTTTTGTAAATTTCGGCTTAAAAGAGAAATATTCCTCAGGCACATAGTGTCTTTAGAAGAAAACAATGTAAATCTGACAAAGGACAAAACAATTAAAGATGAAAGACGTCAATGACCTAAAATAAGATCAAGAATTTTATAGATTGATTAACTACTATTAGAGATCCATTAAGAACTCTCTAAGGTAACAAGACCAATAAGATAGTTACCCCAAAATAGAATCAAAATTTCATGGATTAATGAAAGAAAGGCTATGTATTAATATGAGCAAGATAATAACTTATGCATCACAATGACTTAGCCACATGAATATAATTTTCCAACTCATGACTGGAAATAGTAATGATGGTATAAATACCTGAGTCTTGGAAATTTCACTCCTATAACAATAAATTAAGAACCCTTCACAATTTACAAAAGTTTGAACTTATTCTTGAGCAAAGAAACTTGGATACGGGATAGAAAGATGGCACGAATCAAGAAAGATTATAATTGTGATAAATAATCACCTAAGGAAGGGTAATGTAGAATCTAATGCCCAAGATATAAAATTGGTCTAAAACATGGTATGTCCTTATAGAAAAGAAAACTCATCGAAAGGTTAAGAAAACGAGAATGTAAATAGTCGGAAATCAAGGACTAACGTAAGTGGTACCCTCACAACCATGGTGAAATATGACTAAAAGAGAATGAAAATGGAAATGTAATACTAATTAAAATAAGGAATGAAGAGCTAAAGGATATTTTAAGGAGATAATGGGCGGTGTTATATTGTCTAAGAGAGAGATATATACATATATTTCCAAGCAATAATAAGCTTAGAAATGAAATCGTGAATAAAGTTCATGATCCTTCTCATATCGCCCAACCAGGCATTATTAAGTAACATTGTGAATTATAAGAAAGGTTAGATAGGAAGGAATGAGATAAGATATAACCATATTATCGAGCAGTGCCTCAGTTACCAATAAGTAAAGGCATTGTATCAAAGGCCTTATAAGAGAGTATAATCTCTAGAACTATACGAATGAAAATAGAATGATATAGAAATAGATCTTGTGACAGATTTTACCAAAGTCATAAAGAAGTCGCACTACTATATGGCTAGTAGTGGATTGACTCGCCAATTATGTTTTGTCTCTACCTATTCGGATGACTCATAGATCCGATAAGTTAGCTCACTGCATATAAAGGAAATCGATATTTACAAGGAGTATGATGAACCTATCGCTTGAGATAGAGACACCAAGAGTACCCCTAGATTTTGAACTAACTCATAAAATGAGTTAGATACGAGATCGAGCCTTAACATATATGTCCACTCATGGCGTAAGGACAATCAAAGGGCGGTATGAATGTTTAAGGATACGATAGAACAAATGATAAACCAAGGTATCGGTGGGAACTTATTGTACCACTTGTTAAGTTTATGTACCAATCGTAGTCGCCAAACAACGATCAATGTAGCCTTATGAGGCGTATTGCGGAAAAAGTATTGACCACCACTTTATTGTAACAAAGTAGGTGAGCAAAGGTATAAAGTCCTGACGTTGTAAATGAAACGATTAAGATATCTGCCAACGAGGCAAAGAATAAGAAAAGCTCAGGACAGACAAAAGTCTTACACTGATACGCGTAAATTTGAACTGCTTTTTAAATGCGGAGTTAAAGTTTCTTAAGATTTCTCCATCTAGAGAAATTATAAGTTTATATACACGAATGTTGAGATCACGTTTTATTGGACCTTACGAGCTCCTAGCAATGATAGGCCTAGTAGCCTATAGCTTGGTACTTCCACCATATTTGGGGGAAAGTACGAAATGTTCTCCTCGTGTCACAGTTAAGGAAATACGAAAATTGTCCAATTCACGAAAACCAACATGATGACGTCACCTTTGACTCATATGGGGTATGATGAAAATCTACGACTAATTTGATCGTACGATTCAACGATTAAAGAAGCAAGTTTGGGTCTTATAATGAAAGTCCAATGGAAAAACCATGGACAAAAAGAAAGCACGTGGAAAGTTATGATGTTATGATGTTAAGATACTCATACTTTATGAGGTATGCAAATTCGGGACTAAATTTCTTTTAAGGGGTAGGATGTAATATCCCACAAAATTAGATGCCTAATTACGGTATTTAAAACCCGTAAATTAGGAATTATTTGAGATGATTCAATCCATAAGATATCGAATAATGATTTCGATTATTTACGAATGAATGAATTCCTATTTTATATTCATTGAGAATCGTGAATTAAGGAAATGAAGTTTATAAAGCGTATCGACAATATTACTTTAACGTCGATTTCAGATCGATAGTTAAAACATAGTAAATTTTTCTAAGCAATCGCTTAGAATTAAATTCTATTATTAATGGAATATTTTAATAAAGTGATAACGATCAGATACGACCATTTCGAGATGAGTCGATAATTAACGCTTTGCAACGTTTTCAAACGTTAACGTTTTGAGATGAAACGAAAAGCGTTTTAATCGATCAAGGAATAATAGAAATTAATTTTCTATGATTATGATATGTAATTACAGTATTATGAAGCATTAAATCAATGCTAGATCAACAAGAATTGATAGTGACCAATTTTTCAAACGTTCGAAAACCCTAATTTTCAAACTCGATTTTTATCGCATAAAATGATGCCATTAAATTATCCTATACTATTAATTATCATCTAAATCATATACTATGATGCATATATCTATGTTTAACATGAAAAATAAAATTTAGTCTATGTTTGGGCATAAGGGCCGAAAATGTTATATGTGTGTAACAAATGTATGTTAATCTTCTCACTTTTGCATATATCTACTATATGGCAATGTGATTAATTATATGGTCTAATTAAATGATTAAATAACTAAATATATATATAGATGCCAATGTGTACAATATGTACCTATATAAATATAAAAGTGTGTAAGTGTAGTGCATGTGTGTGTCGTGTAAATTGCATGGAGTATGCATGTGGGTGGTGTAGTGTGTTGGTTGTGTATTTGCATGCAAGTGACAATTGTCACAAGACCATGCTTATGGTTTTCCATTCCCAATTCCTCCCAACTCAGCCGACTCCTCTCCTCTCACTTTCCCATAAGCAAACCCATCATAGGGAACTATTTTTCTCTAATGTGGCTGCCATTTTTAGCCCACACCACATCACTCTCTTGATTCTCGTTTTCCCATCAACGAAGACGAAGATGAGCTCTGTCGCTATCACCACCCCTTCTCTTTTTCACGCTCACCATCATCTTCTATGGCAGCGACAAGGTAGCCCACGGTTGCCTCATCATCAAGGTAGCCCCATACTCAAGACTCTTGATCTTTGTGTGTTAGTAGAAATGGACTGAATGTTGGTTTGATGAACTTGATTGTAAATTGGGGTGATAAATTCACCAAGATTTCGTGTGTTATGTGTGCATATGAAGTGTTGATGAAAGGCTTGCAAGAAATCAAAGTATTAATGTTGAACTATAAGTTTATATGAAAACTGGAAGTTGGCTGTACGAACAGTGACTTTATAAAATTAATAGACTAAGTTAAAGTGGTCCGATGATTGTTAATTTTAATATGTTGAACTTATATGTGTCTAATATGCCTCTGTAAAATTTCAAGTCCATCCAACTTGATTTGCTATTTTAATCGTATTTTCAAAGCATCGCGCAAAACTGTGAAATTGCCGTGTTCATCACCCATAGTCCGTGGCTTTCGTTTTAAGTTAGGATAATGATAAAACTATAAAATTTGGCAGAAACATAATTCAGCATGTCTAGAAGATGTATGTAAATTTTCAGAATTTTCTAAAATTTTTACTATTTATTACAGATTTTACAATCTAACTGCACAAGACTGTCACGAAGTGATAGCTTGTAGTAAAATATTTTATCTCCCAATCTATTGTGAATCATTGAGTGAGGTTTTTTCTGGATTAAACTAGACTTAAGTGGATTTTCAATATGATTGGTTTCATTCCCAGATTCTTTATAATGAACTCACGGTGAATTTTTGAAGTTGATACATTACAGTAAGTTGTTTTGGACAAACTGCCTTAGTGAATTTTTCATATAATAGGCTGTTCGAGTATGACTTTTACGTGAGATGTTCAAGCCATTTGTAGTCCGATTTGGACTTGGGTTTCTTCATAAGAAATGTTCCTTACCATGTCTAGTTGTGATCTGGAAAGTTTCATCCCAAACCAACTCTTATAGGTATACCTTTCACTGACCCAAAGTCACCTACTGGAAACTGTCCATTTCCAACTAGTCAACTTCGATCTTATGTATTTCTCGATGCGTTAGATATTTTCCAGTATGGTCTTCATGAAATATGTATTACTTGTTACAAGGTTTCTAAATTGGTAGCCTTCAGCCATTTTGGCATTGTGAGTCAAAAGTTACGAGCCTCGCAAAACCCCTCGTCGCTAAGCTAAAACTGAAAAGTCTGAAAAATTTTCTAAGTATAGAAGTCAGTTTGAGTTGCCCACTTTGAGACCCTATATCTTCAGAACCACGACTCTTTTGGATTTAATTCCTTCTTAGAACTTGTAGTACATGTTTAGAGGTTTCCAGAATGTATCTTTGTGCGACCATACGTATTCTGAATCGAGAGTTATGGATCGTCAAAGTACGTCACTTGGGTTGTTTCAAGCTGTTTTGCTGAAATTAAACACTTGAAATTTGACTAAGTGTTGGAAACCCTATGAAGTATGCCTTATTTGACTAACATGCTATTAATCGATGCATTCATTATGTTATGTCGCAAGGTGCGATAGAGCATTATAAGATGTACAATTATGATAAAACATCATGATACAATATTTTCACTAAAGCATACCTTAACGTGAAATATTTGACTAGGTCTACCACGTGGTCAATCGAGTGTATATCATACCATGATATACACTAAAATAGAAATATGGGTTCTAAGACCCAATGGATTTTCCAGCTCCAAAACCTCAAGGCCAAGAATAGATAGGCTAAAGCTAGGACTTACGGTCAAGAAATGGGATTAAGGCGACCCTGATCCGGTGGGCTTTACTCTACTAAAAATAAAAATGCTTTTGAAATATTTATTTACGATGCTTATTTCAACTGCTGATAAAATGTTTACATGATTACACGCCAAAAATGTTTATGTTTTGTGTATGTATCCTATCCATGAGATGTTATGAGATGTTATGAGATGTTATGAAATGTTATGAATGTTGTTGGGTCGCCCCAACTTATGAATGAAAATCGTTATCGGATCCTATACCCAAGGACAATACAGCTAGGATTAACGTGTACACCTAAGGTATTTGTGTCTTTGTAAGGACAATTCACGGCGGTCACGCGTCGTAGAGGAGGCCTCCTTCACGACGTTCGACTATGATGATATGACGAAAGGATGTTAAGGGATATGGATCATACACACTAAAAATGCCGCCGGCGATGATTTTATAAGCGATGAAAATATTTTAGTAAGCACAAGGCATTTTCAACTAAAACCCGTGTGTCTTACCATGATGTTGGCGATGTAATTCAAACCAAATAAAATGTTTTGGCATGAGTCCACCGAGTGCATTCTTGTACTCACCGCATGTTTGTTTTTAAATGTGCAGTCGAGCGATGATGGATGGAGCAATGTTGAGCAATAGGAATGTTGTCATTTGAAATGTTTATACCTTGATAGTACATCGTCATATGTACATATCACATGTTTTCATTGCTAGAACTTAAATTATGTAATATAGTCCAAGAACATAAATGACATATGTATTACGTTTATTGTTAAAAAGAGTCTCCTTGTATTTTTATCCCTGTTTAGAGTTATAGTCCCTGCTAATCCGTACTTAGGATTGTGGGGCTATGACAATAGTGTTATTAATACATATTAATGATCATAGTGTAAAATAATACACTATATGAATTTAGAGGAATTTTTGGAACAACTTTGGAAAATATTGTGAGATAGCCGTGAGCTATAAGTGAAAATAAGGAATTTTAATTCCTTTTTAATCAAGAATAATAATTTATTATATGTCTAAAAATTATATTAGACATAATTGAATTTTTGAGGATTATTAAACATAGTATATTATGTTTACGATGAAACGTTATATTAGTAACGTTTAAAGCATAAAATAATGCTTAAGGTATTAAAAGGTTAATATTGAAAGAAAATATTAATCAAGTTTATCGATATGCGTGAAGAATCGAGGATTAAATCTTTATGAAAAGAAATCGATTAAAAATCGATTTATATTGATTTTATTCATTAAAATATGTTTTATTGAAGATTTATAATGAAAAGTCAAAATGGTTGACTTTCAAAATTAACGTATGAAATACGTTCGGTAAATATGCTAATACGTGAAAAACGTATTACTTTTATATGAATATCTCATTTGTGAGAAAAGATTTCATAATTGAAATCATTTTATTGAATAACGTTATTATACGTTAATTATTTAACCTAAAAGGTTAAAATGAGACTGTAGGTGATATTACGTCTCTCTCGAAGTACGAGAATTATTTTATTGAAATACGCGTTGAAACAACGTATTAAGATTTATTAAGACTTCGAATTATTATATTATTTATCAAAGTTGAATGAACTTTGAAAATCTCGAAAAGCGTGCCAACGTGCTAAACGTAAATTTTTGCGTAAAGGTGGGACGTGAAGGCTCACATGCAACCAGAGAAGAACACGCGTATCGAAAATCGAAGTTCAAAAGTAAAGGTGGGCTTTACTATACTCGAACTGATAAATCTTTGTCAAATGATTATTTATGATGCTTTATTGCAAGCAATATTTATGAACTGATTTATTTAATTACCTGCCCAAAATGTTTATGTTTTATGTATGTATCCAATCCATGATTATTGATGCATAATGTTGGGTAGCTCCCACTTTATGATATGCTTGAATTTGTATTCTTGGAAGTACCCCCAAGGATGATGGAGAATTCGTATCATGTCTTTGAGATGGCTCGGATTTTGTGCACCGATTATTTTGTGTCTTTGAAAGGGTGATCGGCCGGTCGCGGCGTCGTGAGGAGGCCCTCCTCTCGGGAATTATTGTTGGATGAATTATTGTGGTGGATATGGATCATACATACATGGAAAATATCGCCGAGATCAATCTTTATGGAAAATGAAAGAAATTATTTAGTAAGCACGAGTATTTCAAATTAAAACCTAGGTATTATTCTTGTGATGAGGCGAGTAATTTAAACTTGATAAATTATTTAGGCATGAGCCATCGAGTGCAATCTTGTACTCACCGCATGTTGTTTTTAAATGTGCAGGTTGAGCGGATGATGGATGGAGATGTGTGGAGCGATCGGAACCTCTATTGAATACGATATATTAGAAACTTGAATACACATCGTCATATGTGTATTCACACGTTTTCATTGCAATTGAATTAATTTATCTTATGATCTTGATTAGTTGAATACTTCCGAACATATGAGTTCTTGTATATATATTGGTTAAAGCTTCCTCGATTATTATTCCAAGTATTAGCCCTCGCTAAATCGCACTTAGGATTTAGGGGCTGTTACATTTAAAGTCATCAATCAAGAGTTTTAAAAATCCTTCTTTCCTTTATGTCAAACTACACGTCCATTCCCATTGCTTCACAAAGGATCACACATCCATTTGATTACCCTCATTAATTATCTTGTTTCTTGTGTACAAAAATATCTCACTATTACACATTATAACTTAGCATGGCATAATATAGAAATTTTGCAATTCATTGAATCCTAACACCAAAGCTCACGGCAATTTGTATACATGAGTGCCAAATATTTTATTCTCATGCTATTAATAGCTATATGACATAATATATGTCTTAGATGATAAATTATATCATAGGAAAAATAATCAAGAAAGATTTATAGGTGAAAAACCCTAATTTTCAAAATTAGGGTTTTCGAAAATTTCAATATTGTCCAATAATTATTCCTTAATTCTCTAGCATTATTTTAATGCTGAATAATACTCTTAATTACATAAAATAATCATAGAAATTTAAATATTATAATTCCTTGATCATTAGACTCATTTTTCAATTCGTCTCAAAACGTTGACGTTCGAAACGTCTCAATACATTCAATATCGACCCATCTCAAAATGGTCGTAATAAAGTCGTAATCACTTTATTAATCCATTTCACTATCAATGAAATGTAATTCTATGCTTCGCCACTTAGAAAAATAATAACGTAATTAACTATCGATATTGATCGGCGTTAGAAATATACTGCCGAAAGAATAATATAACTATATTCCCTGATTCACTAATCATTAGTGAATATGATACAAGAATTCATTATATCATAATTAGTCAAAATCAATGTTCGATAAATTACTAATTCAATTATCGCGGCGAAACCCTAATTTACGAATTTTAATTATCGTAAATAGGCTTTAAATCTTCGGGGTATTACTTTACACCCCCCTTAAAGAAATTTCGTCCTAAAATTTGCATACCTCAAAAATTATGGGGTATCTTAGCATCATAACATCTTCAATTTTCCACGTGATTTCCTTTTTGTCCATGGTTTCTCCATTGGACTTTCATTAAAGACCCAAACTCGATTCTTAATCGTTGAATCGAAATTTTCATCACAACTCATATTTGAGTTAAGGATCACATCATTGTGATGGATTACGTGATTTGGGTCATATTCGTACTTTCTTAAGTATGACACGTGGAAAAATTTACGTACATTCCCCAAATTTGGTGGAAGTACCAAACTATAGGCTACTGGGCCTATCATTTCTAGGATCTCGTATGGTCCCATAAAACGTGATCTCAATATTCCTTGCACCTTGAATTTTATAATTTCCCTCGATGGAGAAATTTTAAGGAACTTTATTTTCATATTGAAAATGCAGTTCGGATCTACGCGTATCAGCGTAAGATTTTTGTCTGTCCTGAGCTTTTCTTATTCTTTGCCTCATTTGGCAGATATCTTAATCATTTCATTTACGTTGTCAGAACCTTATATTTTCTCTCACCTACTTTATTACAATAAAGTGGTGGTCGATACTTCTCTCCACATAATGTCTCATACAGCTATATTGATCGTTGCTTGACCGCTATGGTCGTACGTGAACTTAACAAGTGGTACAAAATGTTCCCACTTGTACCTCGATTTAAACATTAATGTCCTCATCGTATCCTTAGACGTTCATATTGTCCTTTTTATCGTCCATCTGTCCGTGAGTGGGCATCTATGTTAAGGCTCAATCTCGTGTCTAACTCCTTTCTCGGTGAGCTAGTTCAAAATCTAGGGTAAACTTGGAATCTCTATCCAAGTGATAGGTTTGGTACCCTCAGCAAATATACGATTTTCTTTATGTACGGTGAGCTAACTTATCAGATCCATGAGTCATCTGAATAGGCAGAGACGAACATATTTGGTGAGTCAATCCACCACTACCCATATAGCAGTGTTACTTCTTTATGACCTTGGCAAAACTCGTCATAAAATTTCATTGCTATGTCATTCCATTTTCATTTGTGTATCCCTAGAGATTATAACCTCTTATAAGGCCATTGATACAATGCCTTCACTTGTTGGTAACCGGGACGATGCTCGAGAATGTGGTTATACCTCATGTTATTCCTTACTATCTAACTTTTCTCGTAAATCATAATATACTTTAATGCTGCCTGGGTGGGCGGTATGAGGAATATCATGAGCTTCATTCATGATTTCATTTCTAAGCTTACTATTGCTTGAAATATATATATATCCTTTCCTTAGACAATGTGACATTGTCCGGCGCTTCTTTAAAATCCTTTAGCTCTTCATTCCCTTTCTTAGCTCGTGTTCAAGTCTCTTTGCTCGAAGATATATTTCAAACTTTGGTAATTTGTGAAGAATCCTCAACTTATTTCATATGAGTGATGTCTCCAAGACTTTGGTACTTATATTATTGCTGCTATTTCAAGTCATGAGTTGGGTCGTTGACGACTTTCATTCTTACATTGCTTTATCTTTTTCCAGATCCACTTTGATTCCTACTGAAGACACAATGTGCCTGAGGAACATTACTTCTTTAAGCCAAAATTCACAATACTAATCTTGGCAAAATCTGTTTGGCTTTAGATGTTCGTAAGACGGTCCTTCGATGTTCTTTATGTTCTTTCTCGCTCTTCGTATGGATAAGAACATCATTCATAAAGGTTTAGACAAAATTGTCTAAATACGTGTGGAACACTCGATTTTTGAGGTTCAAGAACAAGGTTGGTACATTAGTTAGTCCGAATGGCATAACTATAATCTCATAGTAGCCATATCTTATTCGGAACAATTCGTTTTCGTACATCAGATACCATTCTATAAAAATCATATAATATATTTCATCAAAATGCCTCAATGAGGACTTTCCGTACATTAATTACGAGGATCAGTCTATCAAGCCGACTGATTACATGGCGTCTAGTTCTATTTACACCCAAAATTTTGACACCACTTCCACGTATTCATGAAATATTCCAAACTACGTTTATTTTACACATTCTAACCATACCATATTCAACAAAATCCATTTTCTACATATAAGTCTCATATTACCAAGGTATTCTATGTCTCTGAGTGGCCTTCGTCGGAATCGTACTCCTCATTCGGAAATTTGCCTTTTTCCAGGTACGTTTTTGCCTCAAATCTCTGATGACCTATCTCTTTCACAGAGCCAGGGGTCACACTGCTCCCTGTTTCTTCTTTGACACCAGAAGTGTGCGTTACTTTTATCAGAAAGTAAGGTTGAGTTGATAGCGGTAATTCCCTTAGTCCTCGAGGGCGGTAAGATCCTGTCCTTTTGCCATTCTCCTCTCTTTCAGGTATAATTAACGGCACGGGGCGTGGGGGCGGTGTTTGGGACATCGGTACAACCATTCCTTTATATCGTCTTGTGTAACTTGCGGGGACCGGGACAAGTACTCGTGGTGCCGTTCCATACGCTTTATATGTATACTTGAGCACATTGACAAATCTGGTAAGTCTCGCCCAAACCGAAATTTTCTACATGGAGAATGTATTCTCTTGATACTTCTTTTGCAAAATCACGCCATCTATTAGCAAACAACGGATAAGTCGTTGGATACCATCCTCATCCATCTCTCCATAGTTACGAACATCCTTCCAAAGATGCGAAATTTCGTCCAAAACGGTCCTAAATCCATACCCGTTTATAATAAAAAGTCGATCGCCGTGTGGGTTCTAAGCTTGTAGGTTTTGTGGTTAACTTTACCCGTAATACTCTCTTTTCCCGCCATCCGTAATGATAGTTCTAGATAAGCCAAACTTAAATTAAAGTAATAATGGATACTAATATCCCGTCGGTAGAATTTCCATTGGAGAGACTATGTCCATGTCTCTAATCACGTGAGTGACATCCATTTCGAAACGGTTTCTAGAATTATATCTACGTTCCACATAGATGTTATGATCCAATTAATTGGGCGAGAACCTTAGGCGATCCTAGGTCCAATTCTAAGCTTGAGTAACACTTGTGGCCATAATTCTCATATAGGTGAAGAGATTTTCATTTCTTGATTCGCATATCCCGAATTGGGTTCTATCGTTTCTACACATACTTGTGCGATGTGAGAACGTGAAGCACCTATATCGAACAAAATATTATAGGTCTTCTGAGAAATTTTTCTCATACCTATCAGGCCTTCCTGGTTTTCGTTAGATTACTTTTTCGGTACTAAGTATAGGCTTTGGTCTACGGTGTTCCCGTCTATTCAAGTAAACATCTATTTCATATATCATTATCCTTTCCCTTGGGACATTATGTTTCCTTGCTATGGCCTTCTGTTACCTCGTTCACCATATCCTACTCGGGCATCAGTACAGTTATGCTTTTATCAATAGCATTCTGTAGTTAGGTTTATATCAACCTATCTTTGATATTGATATCTCGATAATTTAATCGTATCGTAGAGATCGCGATGTCTCTATCACTATCATTCATTCGTGATCTAGTATGAATGATTCAATTTTCCTTTTTCTCTTTATCGATCTTAGGAATATATCTCTCATATATCCTTACTTTAAACCCCTTTTCCAGAGAAATCCTTATACCGGCATTTAGCACCATCATTTGTAATATCCTTTTAGGATATACTTCATTTCTTCTTAATCTTTATCAATTCATCAGGAATTTTTGTATAGGATAAAATCCTTGGTCCACTGAGGCCGTATTATACTTTTGCCTTGAGGTCCTATTTCCATGTCAGAGATACTTAATATCTCATTTTATTGATCGTCACAAAAGTATGAGGGGTAAACCTTCCAATCAGATTCACCTTAAGGTCCCTTAATGTGAATCTTTTCATCTGTTCTCTTGAATGTATTACCTTTTCAAGGTCTATAGAAGCTATCTTGCTTGTTAATTACTAAGACACATAAGACAAGCGTTTTGTGTCAAAATAACTTAGAGTACTAAGATTCATTTCAAATAATGAATCTATTTCTTAATCCGTTTCTTTACTTCAAGGGAATTACCTTACTTATCGAAGTCGTAAAGCTTCTGCAGCTTATATCATATCGTGGCTATCTCATGATTGCATAGCTTGCAATTTCATCAGCTATTCTTGACTTCTGTCCTTTTTTCTTGAGCATGGTATCTGAAAGTAATATTACTTTCATTATATTTCGATCCTTACTCTCAGGAATAGAACCGTCATTATTGTCGTATTGCTTGTTAAGGTAGTACATTTGTACACCATAATTTAAATTCCAAGCATCCTATTACCATGTCTCGACTTTGGAGATATCTTCTCCATACTTAATTTACATGCTAGGGCTATCCTAGCTGTTTACACATCTCAATGATAATGATTCATCAATCTCATTATCATTGGTTTAATCAAGTCTCAATTACTTGGAATCGATTATGCTCAAACATAATCTCATTTATTGAGATATAAAGCGAGAGATTTATTATCAGAGATGCTATCATTTCTTTATATATCCCTTGAAAAGAATATTGTGCATCTTCATTCTTTAGACATGTCCTACCTACTAATGAGGTTTTAAGGACAACCAACTATCTTAAAGATAAGTTGCAATCTCTGTCGTTATGATATAATAAGGGGAAATTATATCCCAAGGATATCATATACTTTTCTTTACTTCTACTCTTGCATTCTATGCTAAAGAGTATCTCATTCATAACATTTCATCATTATAACAGTCACATGAAGATATAACTTTACTGTTATCAATATTTGAAAAACCCATCAAGGGTCATCACATCCATGTGTATCATTGTCACAGCCCCTCTAATCCAAATGATGATTAGAGGCGAGCTTGAAACGATGATTACAACACATTTAAGAAGAATAATCAAAGACTTGAAATAATACTTATCGAACTTGATAATCAACCTTATTTACAAGGCAAAAGTAATTTCTGAGATATAAGGCTACAAGTCCTTAAGCAGAAGGTTCGATAATTTGGATGATTATTGTCGATATTAACATACAATAATATCCAAAATATGCGTGAAAGCATGTGAATGCATATATGACGATATGCACCCAAGGTTCTTTCTTTCAAACATAATAAATACCAAAAGACTTGACTACTCAACATCTCTTCTCCATCACCATCATAAGCTCAATCGCACATTTAAAACAAACATGCGGTCGAGTACAAGAATGCACTCGATGGCTCATGCGAAATAATTTATCAATTTTGAATTACTCGCCCCATTCACAAGAATAACACGAGGTTTTAATTTGAAATACTCGTGTTTTCTAAATATTTTCTATCATTTTCCATAAATTTCGCTTGGCGACATTTTCCACGTATGTATGATCCATATCCACCACAATAATTCATCCCACAATAATTCCTTGTTGGAGAGGAGGCCTCCTCTCACGGACGTCATGACCGCCGAGCACCCTTTCAAAGATACTGATCACAAATAATCGGTGCAAAAATCCTTGCCATCTCAAGATAGGATACGAATTCTCCATCATCCTTGTGGGTGCTTACAAGGATACAATTCAAGATGTCATAAAGTGGGAGCTACCCAACATTATGCATCAAACATCATGGATTGGATACATACATATAACATAAACATTTGGGCGGTAATTAAATAACTCATTTCATAAATATTGCTTGCAATAAAGCATCATCAATAAATCATTTGATAAAGGTTTATCGATTCGAGTATAGTAAAGCCCACCCTCTGCTGAACGTCGATTCTCGATATCGTGTTCTTTCCTCGTTGCTTGTGGCGTTCACGCCCCACCTTACGCAAAATTTACGTTTAGTGCGTTGGCATGCTTTTGAGATTTTCAAAGTTTATTCAACTTTGATAAATAATATAATAATCAAGTCTTAATAAATCTTAATCGTCGTTTCAACACGTATTTCAAGAAAACAATTTCGTTCGAGAGAGCGTAATATGATCTACGGTCTCATTTTAACCTTTTAGGTTAAATAATCAACGATAATAACGTTATTGATAAAATGATTTCAATTATGAAATCTTTTCTCACAATTGAGATATTTTTATAAAAGTAATCGTTTTTCACGTATTAGCGTATTTATCGAACTAATTTTGTACGTCAATTTCAAAAGTCAACAATTTTGACTTTTCTTAATAATTTCTTTAATAAATCACATATTTAATATCTAAATTCAATATAAATCGAATTTCAATCGATTTCTTTTCATAAAGCTCTAATTCTCAATTTTTTACGCAAATCAATAAACTTGATTAATATTTTCTTTCAATATTAATCTTTTAATACATTAAGCATTATTTTATGCTTCTAACGTTATTTAATATAACGTTTAAGTAAATAAACATAATATACTATGTTTAATAATTTCGAAATTTCAATTATGTCTAAAATAATTTTTAGACATATAATATATTATTATTCTTGATTAAAAGGAATTTAAAATTCCTTATTTTCAACTTATAGCTCACGGCTATAACACTAATTTCTCAAACTTTGTTCCAAAATTCCTCTAAATTCATATAGTTTATTATCTTACACTATGATCATTAATATGTATTAATATCACTATAGAAAATTTGGAACATACCTATATAATACTATAGGTCTAAACTCTTTCTTAAAAATCAACCAATAAATATTCTAAAATTCTAATAAATTTACACAAGGCTTAAATACTATTATGTAACACTAACACATCATAATATTATACTATAAAAACTTATAAACCATTAAATCTAAATTATAGTTCTCATTATTTTGAAGAAAAATAGCTATACTTATCAAAAATTCTAATAAATTCCAACATCACTTAATTAATACCCTAGATCAACAATATGCTATTATAACATTTAAATAAAATTTATACACTATGGTACATACCCTAGATCACTCATGGCTCTTTTGTAAAATCAATCAAATGATTTCCAAAAATTCTCAATTAATTAACAAGCACTCCTACAACATCATAGATCAATAAACCAACATCAAAACATATCTAGCAATTTTCGATCATCACTAGAATATTTAAATAAATTTCTTAGCTTAAGAAATAATCATCTATGCAACATATTAACATATGTAACACAATTTCTAAGCATATGAACATGCTAGCATGATTTTTCACAATTAATACATGCTTGGAAAAATTAATTTGAACCAATGGATGATTGAAAAATTTAGGTATTATCGAAGCTTGTTCGATATCTAACCTTGTTAACGGTGTCGATCGGTTGTAGGGTAACTAAAGGTCAAACTATTGGAGAAGAATGGAAGAAGAAATCTTTGGGTTTCTTAAGAAATGCTCTCGGTAGTTTAGAGAGGAAGAGAAAGAAAATGAAATGTTAAGTGTTATGTGTGAGTTTCAAGACATATAATAAACTTAAGTACAACTAGAAAAATGAATTAAAACTCTCACAATGCACAACTCTCTCTCTCGGCTCTCTCAATATAGCACAAGACAAGAATAAAATTTTTATGGTCAAAGCTTATGTCATGTATAAAATATCTTCTTACAAACATTAACTACATGCAAAGGCTTTAATAAAGGTTTTGAAATAAACAAAGCAAATTTTGTCTCACACTCTAGCATTATTGCCGTCAACTATGGTGTGTGTGGAAGAGAAAAATTTTCATATTTTGTGTATTATGCATGTGTATAATTAACACTCTATCCCAAAATATATATAATACATCATCAAGTGTAATTCTAGTCAAACAAATCGGCTACCACTTGCCAAACATATCTCAATTGATTCCTACTTGATTTATGTGTAATTATATCACACTTGGATCAATTAATTCATGACTTAGCAAAGGGTACCCAAAAATGGCGTGAACAATGTCACACATACACTAACTCACGGCTATTTCAATTCCTTATGTGCTAATATTTGATTTTTCATGTAAATTATACATATATATCATAATATATGTTTTAGATGATAAATTATATCAAAGGAAAAATTATTGGAATTAATCCATAGGTAGAAAACCCTAATTCTCGATTTAGGATTTTCGAGAATTACAATTGCTCAAAATATTATTCCAAAATTTTCTAGCATTATTTCAATGCTAAATAATATTCTAATTATATAAAATAATCATAGGAATTTAAATATCATAATTCCTTGATCATTTGACTTGATTCTCAAGTAATCTCTAAACGTTAACGTTTGAAACGTCTCAAAACGTTAATTATCGACTCATCTCAAAATGGTCGTAATAAAGCCGTAATCACTTTATTAAATTATTCCAATAATAATGGAATTAAATTCTAAGCTTAAAAACTTAGAAAATATCATGAGCATTTAATCATCGATACGTAATCGACGTAGAAATAATACTGTTGAAATACGTTACATATTCGTATTTCTCAATTCACATTCATTTGTGAATAAAACATATGAATTTATTATTCCAACAATAATCGAAATCATTATTCGATATATTAATAATCAAATTATCATAATAAAACTCTAATTTACGAAATTAATATCGTAATTAGGCTTTTAAATAATCGGGGTATTACATTCCACCCTCCTTAAAGAAATTTCGTCCCGAAATTTACATACCTCAGAAAAGATCGGGGTATTTTTCTTTCATCGCATCCTCAAGCTCCCACGTGGCTTCCTCTTGTTCATGATGTTTCCACAACACCTTGACTAGTGGAATCGACTTGTTTCTCAATTGCTGAACCTTGTGGTCTAGAATAGTCGTAGGTTCTTCATTATAGCTCATATCTGGATTGAGGATCACGTCGTCTTGATGGATCACATGCTTCGGATCGTACACGTACTTTTGGAGTTGTGACACGTGAAAAACATTGTGTACGTTTCTCAAACTTGGCGAAAGAGCCAACCTATAGGCGACTGGGCCTATTCTTTCTAGGATTTCATAAGGTCCAATAAAATGGGGTCTTAACTTTCCCTTTACTCCAAACCTTATAATCCCTTTAGATGGAGAGACCTTCAAAAAGACTTTATCTCCATTTTCGAAATGTAGCTCAGATCTTCGCGTATCCGCGTAAGACTTCTGTCTATCTTGAGCTTCTTTTATTCTTTGCCTAATTTGGCGAACGATCTCAATCATTTCGCTTATAGCGTCAGGCCCTAAGATTCTTCTTTCACCCACTTCATCCCAGTAAAGCGGTGATCGGCATTTTCTTCCATATAATGCTTCATACGGGGCCATATTGATCGTCGCTTGATAACTATTATTGTAGGCAAATTCGATGAGGGGTAAAACCTCTTCCCATTTTGCACCTCGATCCAACACTACTGTCCTCAACATATCTTCGAGTGTTTGGATCGTCTGCCCGATTGTCCATCGATGCGAGGGTGAAAAGTCAGGTTGAAATTTAACCGTGCCCAATTCTTTTGCAAGCTAGTCCAGAATCTTGAAGTGAACTTTGAATCTCTATCAGATGTGATAGTTTTCGGTATTCCATGTAGGCGTACAATTTCTTTTACATACAGCTGGGCTAGCTTATCAGATCCGTGTGTAATCTGAATTGGTAGAAAATGTGCACATTTGGTGAGTCTATCCACTACTACCCATATAGCGATGTTTCCTCTCTTGACTTTGGTAAACCCGTAACAAAATCCATAGCTATATCTTCCCATTTCCACTGGGTATTCCCAAAGCTGTAGCTTTCTCGTAAGGACGTTGGTGTAATGCTTTTATTTTTTGACAAGCAAGACAGAGCTCTACAAAAGAGGCTATGTCTCTTTTCATACCTTCCCACCGTAACTTTTCTTCAAATCTTGGTACATTTTAATCTTCGCTGGATGGGTTTGTATAAGGTGTGTCATGAGCTTCACTCATGATTTCATTTCGAAGATTGTTGTTGTCTGTGATACACAACCTTTCTTCAAATAATAAAGCATTATCTGGTGCTTCTTGAAAATTCTTCAGTCCTTCCGTCCTTACTTTGGCTCTTGCTTTTTCTAACTTTTCCTCCATCCTTTGTCCTTCAAGGATTCTTTTCCTTAAGTCAGACGTCAGAGTGAGTGTAGCAATACAACTCGTGATCGTCTCTGGTTGTTCAATCAATTCGATCTTCATCCTTTCGAACTCCTCAATGAGTTTTTCTTCATTTGTGAAGAGACATCCCAATTTGTTTTGACTCTTACGACTTAAGGCATCGGCTACAACGTTCGCCTTGCCCGGTGATAGTTTATACCACAGTCGTAGTCCTTTACCAATTCGAGCCATTTTCTTTGTCTCATGTTCAGATCTCTCTGCTCGAAAAAGTATTTCAAACTTTTATGATCGGTAAAGATTTCACATCTTACTCCGTAGAGATGATGTCTCCATATTTTCAGTGCATGTACAACTGCTGCCAGTTCCAAGTCATGAGTTGGGTAGTTTAGTTCATGTGGTCTAAGCTGTCGTGATGCGTAGGCTATTACTTTTCCTTCCTGCATCAACACACAACCCAGTCCGTTTTTAGAAGCATCAGTATAAACTACATATTCTTTGTCTGCTTCTGGAACTGCTAGTACTGGTGCACTTGTCAACTTTTCCTTAAGCATTTGGAAATTCGCCTCACATTCTTCAGTCCAAGTGAATTTAATCCCTTTTCTGAGTAGTTGGGTTATTGGTCTTGCTATCTTTGAGAATTCTTCAATGAATCTCCGATAGTAACCCGCCAATCCCAAGAAACTTCTAATTTCGTTTTGTGTCCTTGGCGATTTCCATTCCTGCACTGCTTCTACTTTGGCTGGATCTACTTTAATCCCTTCAGCCGACACAATGTGAACAAGGAACATTACTTCCTTCAGCCAAAATTCATATTTGCTAAACTTAGCAAAAAGTTGTTCATCTCTCAAAGTTTGCAAAGACCTTTGTCCGAGGTGTTCTTGTGTTCGTCTTCATTTTTGAATAGATGAGAATGTCGTCTATGAAGACTAAGATAAATTTATCCGGTATGGATGGAACACCCTATTCATGAGATCCATGAATCCGCAGCGCATTGGTTAGTCCAAACGGCACAACTACAAACTCATAGTGCCGTATCTAGTTCGAATCTTTGTCTTGGATATATCCTCGGTCGTACTTTGAGCTGATGGTATCCCGATTTAAGATCAATCTTTGAAAATACGCTTGCTCCTCGCAGCTGGTCGAACAGATCATCAATCCTTGGCAGCGGATATTTGTTCTTAAGCGTTAACTTATTTAGTTCCCGATAATCGATACACATCCTTAAGGATTCATCCTTTTTCTTAACAAATAACACCGGTGCTCCCCAAGGCGAAACGCTAGGTCTGATAAAACCTAGGTCCAACAGCTCTTGTATTTGGATTTTCAACTCTTCCAGTTCTTTCGGAGCCATTCTGTACGGTGCCTTCGACACTGGAGCCGATCCGGGTTCCAAGTCAATGGTAAACTCTAATTGTCTATCAGGAGGTAATCCTGGTAGATTTTCGTGAAAACATCTGAAAACTCTCGTACAATCTCTACATCTTCAGCTTTTATCGCTGTTCGATCTTCTCCATTCAAGTAAACAAGAAATGCATGGCATCCCTTCTTGTTTATCATTCTTTTTGCCTTCAGCGCGGATATAATCGGAATTTTCTTTCCCATGCTGATTCCGTAAAAGCTTGTAGCTTCTTGCCCAGGAAAATGGAATGAAATTTTCCTTTCTTTACACAGGATCGTAGCATGATTTTCTGCTAACCAATCCATTCCCAAAATTATATCTACATCACCCATGGGTATTATGTTTAAGTTATTTGTCAGAACCTTAAGTGATCCTAAGTTCAACTCTAGGTTCGAGCAAATATGAGTAATTGTCATAACCCCTCCTATGGGTGAAGAGATTTTCATATCCTGGTTTGCTTTTTCAGATCTAAGTTCTAATAGATCTACACATGTTCTTGCTACGAAAGAATGTGATGCACCGTGTCGAACAAAAGTATAACAGTGCGTTGAGAAGTGTTCCCATACCGCCGGGTTTCTGGTTTTGTTCATTGCCTCGGTGCGAGCATATGCTACAGCTTGAGCCTACCGAGGTCGACGGGCGCTGTCTTTGTTGATTTTGTTGTGGGCTGCTTTGTTGGCGTTCTTTTGATTACGCCCGCTGCGGTGGTTGACGTTCTTTGTCGTTGAGGCCGCCACCGTTGTTGTGGTGGTTGTTGCTTTGCGGTTGGGATGAACCGAATAGCCTTGAGGGGTTGGGCATTGCCAGGCTGATTTGGCCTTCCCACTGTCCCCGTGCGTATCCCCGGGCAACTATTTGCGTAATGCCCCTTCAGTCCGCACTTAAAGCAATTTACCAAATGTCAAACTCCTTTATGAAACCTTTGGCACTTCGGGCAAGGGAGAGCCCTTGTCTGCTCCTGTGGTCCTCCCGTCGGAGGAAAAGACTGGTTTCTTCCATCCCTGCCCCTGCGGTACCGTGTGTCCTTGCCACGGCCGTTTGCTATTCGTATTCTCAAAACCTCCCGATTCATATTATCAAATTTCCTTCCCATTTTCCTTCCTTTATCGATATACCCTGTATTCGATGTCTGTGTTTGAGTTGTCCAAAGCTCGTCCGAGAGCTTCGGTGTAAGTCAGATCTCCATGGCTGGCTAGAGACATTCTTATCTCGATCTCAAACTGCACCTAAATTTTTCTGCCATCTTCATATCCCTATTCACTTGATCAGGGGCATATCTGGACATATCGCAGAAAATGCGATCGTAAATCTGTCACGGACATCTTCTCCTGTTTCAGATTATAAAATTGTTGTTCCTTCTTTTTCCGATAACTTTTCGGAACGTATTTCTCATACACTTCCCCTTTAAATTCTTCCCAAGTGAACTCATTCATCCGATCCTGCGGTAAGATCTTCCGTCAAGCTTCCCACCAAAAGTCGGCGAGTCTGTCGGTTGAAAAGGTCTACAGATGACCATGCCTGCGCTGTGCATCGAAGAAAATCAAAGATCCTTTCCCTAGCCCTTATCCATTGCTCGACATCATCCGGGCTTCCTTTCCCATCAAAAGAAGGTGGGTTTTGCCTAAGAAATAATTCCTCGATCCTACGATCGGGTGGAGGTGGTGGGTGGCGGTTGTGGTATATTAGCAGGTTCTGGTACAGGAATTCTTCCTCTGCCTCTACCTCTTCCCCTTCCCCTACCTCTTTGTGCAGGATCCCTTCTAGGCGGCATTCTGTTGTTTAAACATACGATAAATATTGAAAATCATTTTCACAATTAACATATATCATATCATCATACAATCCTTTTGTAAAGCAGCTTTAAACCAAGCCATTCATTTTTATCACAATAATCATTTTTGCCGCAAAAGCCCGCTTCGGGGTTATCATATATATACATCAGAAAATTTGTGCCTCAAAGAGGACTATTTTGTACAAACAGTTAATACAAGGAAATAATGTACATAAGATGGCATTTCAAAAGCTTAACCCGTATAACAACATACGGGATTACATGATAATACAAAATACAAGTGTTCACTTCCTTTTTTTCAAAACACAAAAGCAACCTACACACATACAGAACTATATACATACGGACTAAGACCTAGCTAGTCTGGTCATCAGGTGTATCACTCATCGTCATACTGATCCTCCTCATGATCCTCCTCATCGTCTGAATCATCATCGGAGTCGTCATCCAAATCGTCATCATCCGAGTCGTCCTTACAGCGGCGTACTCTGGACGGTCCCGCTCCGTCATCCCCAACCATAAGAATGTCACGGATCGAACTGAGGTCATCACGATCATTTGATACTCTCATCCTGGCCGTCTGTCGGTACGGCTCAACTGGCGGTGTTGGCGCTGTCATGGGCGGCAAGATCGGGAGCGATGGGTGTATGGGGTGTCCAACCGACAATGGGGGAAACACTGGCATCCCCAAAGCTCTGGGTCGAGACGCCCTCTCTACCTCTGCAAGCCTACCCTCGCCCTCCGTGAATGGGTACTCACGGGTCCACTCACGAGGTACCTCCAAGTAAAGCCACTCCGGTGACTCATCACGCCACGTATACTTCCTCGGAGGGAGGTACGGTCCTCTCGGTGCTACCCCGTAGATGCTGAAGACGTACGTCAAATGGCTTACAAATCTCGGTAGATCCGCTATCAGATCATAGTCACCACCAGCACGGTAGATATAATCTCCCGATACTTCCCGTGCGTAGTCCTCCCAATCTATCGGTAACCGTGTCAGAAGGAGCTTCACACCATCGAAATCGGTCACGCCATGCACTCGGGCATCCATCCAATGTCGGAGGTAATGCATCAGGTATTCTCCAAAGTTGTCACCACAGCACATTGCATATGTACGGTATGCGTGGATTACTTCCGCTGGCGTAGCCCTCGGCCCTAACCTTCTCTTCGGCATGCGACGAGTCCTGGCCATCTGTCACAGACAACGATCAAAAGTCAAACTAAATAAAGATATCCGATACACAGATAAAACTAAACTTAACGCGTCTGCTAAGCAAAAGGATAAACTGGACAGGTCTATAAAGTAGATAAACAATTCAAACACCTCTGATAACAGATAAATGTTATACAGAAATTGTTCTCATATACAACGCACGTTGTAGCTTTCCTACCATACTAGGAAACTTGCTATCTAGCTGCATAAAAAAAAATCTTATCATATAACTAAATTCTAGTTCTATAAAACTATGAGCTAGCTTCTACTGGCTCTCGTGATTTCTGGAGAAGGAAACATGGGATCTTCCCTTCATAAGAAGTATGTACAGTCCCTTAGGAGTACGTAGACGAAAACCATGCGCAAATCGGAGTCCGAACGAAAGAGAACGGATCCAAACAAAAACACTGCGCGAAGCAGGAAATTTTCGCGCGTTCGCGTCGAGATCGTAGGCAATGCCGACTCCAAGGTCGTGCATGCCGTTGCCGAGGCGGACTGCCAAGGTCGAAGTGATGAGGTGACGGGATAGTCAGCTGGTCAGATGAAATGAATCGCCGAACTTGAGATAAATGGCCGAGCTCGTATTAGTCGTAATCGAGGTCGACTTTCTGAAGTGGATTTGCCGAGGTGAAATACGACGTCGTGAAATGCCGAGATGAACTTGCCGAACTCAAGGTGGATGTCGAGGTTTACACCAAAGTAAATGCCCAGGTCGACGCCAGGGTGGATCAATTGAAGTCGCGCAATGCCAATGCGATCAACTGGTCAGCCGAGTCGAGGTAATTTTTGGGTTGACTTCAAACGAGGTGGAAAGCCTTAGCTTTTATTCTGAGCTCGTTTCTTTAGTTCTCGAAAGAAAAGGAGATGTTCGTACATTTGTTCGTCTATGTTCTTTTCAATAAGGGATCATGCATCTTATTACGTCTATGTTTGTAATATCCCGAAGAATTAAAGGCCTAATTACGATATTTAAAATTGTAAATTGTGGTTTCACTAAATAATTGAATTGACAAATTATAAAAAATGATTTCTATTAATTATGATATAATGAATTCTATTTTATATTCACTAAGGATTGTGGATTAAGGAATAGAATTTTATAAAGTGTTTGGCAAGTAGTATTTTAACGTCGATGAATATCGATAGTTAAAATTTCGTAAAATTTTCTAAGTGATTTAAACATAGAATTAAATTCCATTATTAATGGAATGATTTAATAAAGTGATTATGACTTTATTACGACCTTTTTGAGATAGGTCGATTATGAACGTTTTGAGACGTTTCGAACGTCAACGTTTAGAGATGAATAGAAAAATGAGTCTAATGATCAAGGAATTATAATATTTAAATTCCTATGATTATTATATGTAATTAGAGTATTATTTAGCATAAAAAAAAAATGCTAGAACATTAAGGATTAATTATTGAACAAAGTACTAATTTTTGAAAACCCTAACTCGAAAATTAGGGTTTTCACACATGAAATAATTCTAATAAATTTTCCTATGGTATAAATTATCATCTAAGACTTACATTATGATATAAAACTACTTATAGCATGAAAATCAAAATTTTGGCCCTTAAATGCAAAGTTGCCGTGAACATATATATGTATGTACTAATATGAATGATTTTTATTAGCTTCCAAAGTATGTTGACCAAGTAGGATATTAATTACACATTACCCAAGTAAATTAATTGGAAGATCAAGTGGATGTGTGTGACTTGTGAGATAGCCGTGAGTTTTGGCTTCCAAATAGAGTTTGGAAGTTTATTTAGAACTCTTTTGATGACTAAGTGCATTTGGTGGAGTGTAGATATTTTATATCTTATAATGAGACAAGAAAGAATTAAAACTCCTCCTTGTTGCATGAATAACCGACGGCACCTTGTGTTCAAAGTCAAGGATTTTGGTTCACTTATTTACTTATGTGTAAGTGCTTTTACTTTTGTGTAAGTAAAGATGACATCTTAGATGGTGAGTCATAAAGTGATTAAAAATGTGTCTTGCAATTGATGAGAAGTGCCGTGAGTTATTGGTTTTATTTCTTTAAGTGTATTAAGTGATAGCAATTACAAACAACACTTCACTCATTCCATTTTTGCTACTGCCGTAAGCTTCCTCAAGAAAAATAGAGGGTTCTTCATTCTTTTAAATCCCAAAACCTTGCTATTAAATCCTTGTGCACTTAATCGACACCGGTAAAAAGGTTAGGATTTGAACGAGCTTTAATTATATGTTAAGATTTTTGATTTCCAACCGTTCGATTTTAAATTATATGCTTATGTTCTTAATAAGAAAAATAGAAATAATTATGCTAGCATGTTTAATGTTCATTAATATTGTTTAGTATAATGTTTATGCTTCATGTTTGATGATTTAAGTGCAAGCTAATTAGGTCATAAATTTTAGAGTTTTGATCGAAAATGTTTAAGTGAGATTTGTTGGTGGATTAATGTTATATATTAGCAAAGGAACTCATAGTGAATATTTGAAAAAAAAAATTAAATCATATGCTATGATTTAGAGATGATCGAAATGAATAAAATTTGAAGTTGGTGTACAAATTTTTATTTAAGAAATGTTATAGATAATGTTGATCTAGGACCCTAAGTATGTACTACATGATTTTACTAGAAATTTTGAAGATGGAATGCTCAATTTTATCAAAATGGACGATAGTTACAAGCTTGGATTAATACATGATTAAGTTGATTTTAGTAAATGTTATGATGTAATGTTGTTATACTATAGTATATAAGCATCATGTAATTTTATGGAATTTTATAAAATGTTTAGTGTATGGTTTGGAAAGAACCGTGAGCCTCGAGTAATGATCCTTGATGAAGAAATTAAATATGTTGGACTATAAGTTATAATTATGTTATAGATTAATGTTGGGGCCTCAGATGATTTAATTAGAATTTTAGAAAATAATTGCTATATTAAAGTATGAAAACCGTGAGCTATAGTGATGGAATAATGATGTCCAATTTTCCTATAGCTAATGTTAATACATATTAGTGATACTATGATGAAATAGTACACTATGTGAATTTAGAAGAATTTTGGAAGAAGATTGAGAATTAAAGCTTAAAACCGTAAGCTTTGATAAAAAGTATTAAGGATTTTAATTCCTTAATATCAAGAAAAATAATAAATTATATGTCTAGAAATTATCTTAGACATATTAAGAATTTATGAGATTTTAGAAACATCGATACTATGTTACGGTGAAACGTTATATTAAATAACGTTAGAAATGAAAATTAATGTTTAATGAATAAGTTAATTAATATTTAAGAAAATATTAATAAAGTTTATCAAATTACGTGAAAATCGAGAATTAAGGCCTTATGAAAAGAAATCGATTGAAAATCGATTTATATGGAAATTAGATATTAAATATATAAGTTATTAAAGAAATTAATTAAGAAAAGTCAAAATGTTGACTTTTGAAATCAACGTATGAAATACGCTCGATAAATACGCTAATACGTAAAACGATTAAGTTTATAAGAAAACCCATTGGTGAGAAAAGATTTTATAATTGAAATCTTTATATCGAAAAACGTTAGAAAACGTTGAACGCTTAACCTAAATGGTTAAATGAAATAGTTGAACATATCTCGCCTCATCAAGCACGAGAAATGTTTAGTTTAGATACGTGATTGAGCGTATTGAATTGCTAAGGAATTCAAATTATATTAGTATAGATTATCAAAGTTTATTCTAAACTTTGAAAATCTCGAAAAAATGTGTATCGAATTCGTTTTTACGTAAAGGAGACGCGGATGCGATAGTCGACGAGAAGGAAAACGAATTAAGAAAGCTTACGATCCAGTGGGCTTTTTTCTTATCCTCAAGGATAAAATGCTCTATTTATGATGCTTTCTTCAAAATGAAAAGTAATTATTTATGATGCTTTTTTGAGAAATGATTATGAAATGATGATGAAATTACCGCCAAAAATGTTTATGTTTTATGTATGTATCCTATCCATGAATGAATGAATGATGAATGTTGTTGGGTCATTCCCAACTTATGAATGAAATCGATATCGGATCCTATGCCCAAGGCTTATACCTGCCAGATTAACGGTACACTTAATGGTGATCGTGTGTCGAAGGACAATTCACGGCGGTCACAATGACGTAGAGTGAGGCCTTCTCTACGGCGTAAATGATAATGTTATGATGAAATGAAAGGGATATGGATCATACATACAAGAAAAATGTTTATGAGACTAATTTTTATGAAAATGATGAAAAGTTTAGTAAGCTCAGGCCTTTTAATCAAAACCCTTGTGTCTTACCATGATGGGGCAGAGTAATTAAAAGATGATAAAATGTTTTTGGCATAAGTCCACTGAGTGCATTATTTGTACTCAGCCCTGCATATTTGTTTTTAAATGTGCAGATTGAGCTGGTGATGCGATGAAGCAGTGTTGAGCAATAGGAATGTTGTCGCTGAAAAGTTTATACCTTGATAGTACATCGTCATATGTACATATCACATGTTTTTCCGCTGCAAGAACATAAGTTATATAGTAAAGTCCAAAAACATATTTGATATATGTATCACAGTTTAATGTTAAATGGTCTCATTGTTTATTCATCCCTGTTTAGAGTAATAATCCCTGCTAGGGCTGTTACAGAGTGGTATCAGAGCGGTTCGCTCTTTGAACCCAAAATCTCTTTTAAGGTTAAGTCTAGATTGAGTCTCTAGACTTCTAAAGGTCAGCTGACAATGCTCAACACTCCATCACATCAAGCTCAACTGGAATGAGGTAAATGATTCCTCCTCAAAAGTTTTGAAGTGAAAAGTTTAATGATGAAAAAGATTGAAATCATATTTTGAAAGAAAAAGGAAAGAAATGTTGTGAAGTTTGATTGAAATAGAAGTTACGAGAAAGGAAATTTCGAAACTTTGTTTTTTAAATCAATGAAAGATGAATGATATAAAAAGGAAGTTATGCAAAGTGATCATATTCAAAATGAATACCTATGTTCGATAATGGGCTTTATGTGCCACGAGTGAAATGTTGAATTAGAAAAATTCAATTAATACATGCATTCAATAAGTATGTTATGAAATTGAAATGAATTTTCAAGTTTTCATAACCAAATTGCTCAAATTCCAAGATTAGGTATGATGAATGAATATACTTGAAATGAACGTGAATGGCCAAAGTTGGAATGATGAATTCTTCAAAATTCAAAGAAATGTGCATGTATAAATGAACTATGTTTTCATTATTTGAAACTTTAGTTTCAAATCTCGAGATTGATTATGAGAAATGATATGTCATCTCAAGAAGAACATAGACGATGTAAGAAGCATGATCACGTATTGCAAAAGAACATAGAAGTACGAACTTCATTCCCTTACAAGAACAAAAGAACCACATGAAGAACGAAAGTAAAGTTAGACTCGAGCTTGGAAGGCAAAAGATAAATGTGAAAATGTGCGACCTGACCGACCCGGCATGTGCGACTCGACCGGCATGTGCGACTGACTCGACTTGCATGTGCGACTGACCGGCATGTGCGATTCGATTGACCTCGGCATGTGCGACCGACCCGACCCCGGCATGTGCGACCGACCCGACCCCGGCATGTGCGACTGACCCGGCATGTGCGACCGACCGACCGCATGTACGACCGACTTCGACCGGCATGTGCGACTCGACACGACTCGGCATGTGCGACCGACTTCGACCCCGGCATGTGCGACCTGACTTCTACTCGACATGTGCGACCGTCGACTTTGACTTCGGTAATTTTATAACATCGACTTTGACATGTCAACCTTGGTAGTATATACTACATCGACGTCGGCATTACTCTGTACTACCTCGGCATCGGTAACGGCATGCACGACCTTGGAGTCGGCATCGCTCACGATCTCGGCGCGAGCGAGCGAATTTTTCCTGCACTGCGCAGTGATTTTGTCTTGACCAGTCTCTCCTTGTGTGAACTCCGATTTACGCACGGTTTTCACCCACGCACTCCTAACGCACTGTACTTTATTTTCTATGAAGGACCAAATCCCTGATTCCTACTCCAGAATTTACGAGAATCAGTTGAAGTTAGTTCTAAGATTTGTATAGAGTAAGAACGATATAGTATGATAAGAATTTTAGAATGTTACTAAGAAAGTAAGATTTCCAGTAATACAAGTAGAGCCACGACGGACATGAGAACCTTTGTTGATGACCTATTACGAGTATACAAGGTTTCAAATTATATTCATTACCCAAATTCTGTCATTGAGTTTAACTCTATGACCTAGTTCCAATTGAGAAATCATTTGAATTTCACACTTTTTCTGAAGAAAATTTACAACCTGAAACCTTATAATGTGTCATTTGAAACCAAGTCTTGTATGACTGAGAAAATAATTGTGATGGGTCTGGCCAGCCCATATGACCAAAGAGATCTCAGTAGTCGTCATTCTGGTCTTCGGACCCTAGATCCCAATTATTCAGTCCAAAGAGGATATTGATTCAATCGTTAAAAGATGTTATTTTGATTTGTGAGACAAGACTTTGTAAGTAGTCGTGATAAATTCTCCTCGATTCTTGAAACCATCAAGTTTGATGAATGTTGACTTACCGTGTCACCTAAGTGCGAATTAATAAAGCGATAAATATCGTATGATATAGGTCGACTTATTTCACCACCCAAAAGTTTCGCATCGGTAAAGTAATGACATCAAGAAATTATGATGTAAAGGAAATCTCGATGAGACGAGATATTTTCCTATGATACACATGGATGTGATGACCCTTGATGGGCTTTACAAAGATTTATAACGGTGAAGTTATACCTTCATATGATCGTTATGATAATAGAGTTATGAATAAGATACTCTTTAAGATTGAATGCAAGAGTAAAAGTAAAGAAAAGTATATGGTATCCGTGGGATATAATTTCCTCACTATGTCATAACGAGAGAGATTACAACTTATCTTTAAAATAGTTGTTTGTCCCTAAAACCTCGTTAGTAGGTTGGACATGTTTAAAAGAATGAAGATGCATGCAAGATATTCTTTTCAAAGAATATGTATATAAAGGAATGATAGCATCTCGTAAAATAAATCTCTCGCCTTTATAATCAATCAATGAGATTATGCTTGAGCATAATCGATTCCAAGTAATTGAGACTTAGCTAAACAAACGATAATGAGGTTGAGGAATCATAATCCTTGAGATTGTGTGAACGACTAAGATAGCCCAAGTATGTAAATCAAGGAGGAGAAAATATCTCCAAAGCCAAGACATGGTAATGAGATACTTGGAAATTAAGTTATGGTGTACGAATGTACTACCTTACCAAGCCATATGACAATAATGACGGTTCTAACCCTGAATGTGAGAACCAAAGTATAACGAAAGTAATATTACTTTCAGATACCATGTTCAAGAAAAATAGGTAAAAGTATAATACGTCCCTAGTGGATAAAAGATTTTATCCTATGCGAAATTGCATGATGGATCAAATAATAATGTTAAGAAATGACGTATATCCTAAAAGGATATTACAAATGATGACGCTAAATGCCGGTATAAGGATTTCTCTTGAAAAGAGTTTAAATTAAGGATATATGAGAAATATATTCCTAAGATCGATAAAGTGAAAAAAAAGGGAATTGAATCATTCATACTGGATTAGGAATGAATGATAATGATAGAGACATGACGATCTCTACGATAAGATTTAATTAACCTATCTTTTGATATTGATGTAGACCTAACCACAAAATGCTTTTGGTAAAAGCATAACGGTACTGATACCCGAAAAGGATACGGTAAACGAGGTGATAAGAGACTATAGCAAGGGATCATAATGTCCCAATGGAAAGGACAATGATATATGAAATAGATGTTAAATTGAATAGACGGGAACACCGTAGAACGAAGTTTATACTTCACACCAAAACCGAACGAACAAAATTAAGAAGGCTCGATAGGTATGAGAAAGATTTCTCAGCATACCTACAATATTTTGTTCGATATAGGTGCTTCATGTTCTAACATCGCACAAGTATGTGCAGAGACGATAGAACCTAATTCGGGATAAACGAATCAAGAAATGAAAATTTCTTCACCTATATGAGAATCATGGTCGTCGCAAGTATTATAAAGGCTTAAAATTGAACCTAGAATCGCCTAAGGTTCTATCCAATGATTTGGATCATTATATCTATATGGAACGTAGATATAATTCTAGAAACAAGAAGTTTCGGGAATGGATGTCATTCACGTGATCAGTGACCTGGGCCTAGTCTCATCGTTAGAGATTTTATGCGACAGGGTATTAGTACCCATTATTTTTCTTATGCGACAGTGATAAGATAAGTGTCATGAGTCGTGACGTAAGTTGTCTACGAGTTATATATGCCTTAAAGTGTTTAATTCTTTAAGAGATCCTTCTTGTTTAAAATTTCCTCTATTGCTTTGATTTAAGTTTGACTTATCTAGAAATATTTGTTTACAGATGTCAGGAAAAGGGAATAATACGGGTAAGAAGATAACCACAAGGCCTACAAGCTTAGAACTCACACAGGCATATCGGCTTTTTTTTACTATAATCTGGGCATGAATTTAGGACAATTTTGGAGGAATTTCTGCACCGTTGGAAGGATGCTCGTAACTATGGAGTTACGGATGAGGATGGTATCCAGAGGCTTATTAGTCGTTTGCCAACGGAATGGCAGAAGTTTGCAAAAGAAGTATTAAGAAAATATCTTCTGCATGCAGAAAACTCCAAGACTTGGCGCACCTACCGTGATTTATCGACCGACTCAAGCATACATATTATGCGTATGGAACTGCACCTACTAGCACTTGTCCCGGTCCTCGGCAAGTCACCCAGTATGGTACAAAGGAGTGGTTGTACCCTGATGTCCCAAACGCCGCTCCACGTCCTGTGCCGCGGATTATACCTGAAAGGGATGAGAATGGCAAGAGGACAGGATCATACCGCCCTCGTGGACTAGGGGAACTACCTCTACCAACTCAACCATACTTTCTTATAAAAGCAACACATACTTCTGGTGCTGAAGAAGAAACGGGGAGCAGCTTGACCCCTGGCTCTCTGAGGGAGATAGATCATCGGAAGTATGAGGCAGGAACGTACCAGGAGAAAGGCAAGTTTCCAAGTGAGGAGTACGATTCGATGAGGGCCACTCGAGACGAGAATCCCATGATGATATGAGACTTATATGTAGATAATGGTTCATGTTGAAAATGGTGTGGTTAGAAGATGTAAAATAAATGTAGTTTGGAGTACTTTGTGAACATGTTAAATGGTGTCAAAATTTTGAATGTAAAAGAACTAGATGCCTATGTAATCACCGGATTGATAGACCGAACCGGAATTAATATATGAAAAGTCCTCACCGAGATGCTCGATGTAACATATTTTATCGTCCTTGTAGAATGGTATCCGATATACGACAACGAATTGTTCCGAATAAGATATGGCCACTATGAGATAGTAGTTATACCATTCGGACTAACCAATGCACCAGCCCTGTTCATGAACCTCAAAAATCGAGTGTTCCACACATACTTAGACAATTTTGTCTTAATCCTTATGAATAATGTTCTTATCCATACGAAGAATGAGAAAGAAAGAGCATAAAGAACGTCGAAGGACTGTCTTACAAATTTTAAGAGCCGGGTAAATTTTTGCTAAGAACAGTATTGTGAATTTCGGCTTAAAGAAATATCCCTCAAGCACATAGTGTCTTTAGAAGGAATCAAAGTAGATCTGTCAAAGGATAAAGCAATGTAAGAATGAAAGTCGTCGATGACCTAAAATGAGATCAGGAATTTCCTAGATTAATTGACTACTATCAGAGATCCATTGAGAACTCTCTAATGTAGCAAGGCCGATAGCATAGCTACCCCAAAAAGGAATCAAATTCATGGATTAATAAAAGTAAAGCTATGTATTAATATGAGAAAGACAATAGCTTACGCACCACAATGACTTAGGTCACATGAAAGGAATTTCCCATCTCATGACTTAAAATAGTAAAAAGGGTATAACTATCAAAGTCTTGGAGACATCACTCCTATGACGATAAATTAAGAATTCTTCACAGATTACAAAAGTTTGAATAAATTCTTCAAGCAAAGAGACTTGAATACGAGATAGAAAAGATGGCTTCAATCAGCAAAAGATTACAATTGTGATATAAATTATCACCTACGGACGGTTAACGAGAATCTAATGCCCTAAGTTATAAAAGTTCACCTAAATTATGGTATGTCCTTATAGAAAAGGAAAACTCATTGGAGAGTTTAAGAAAATAAAAATAGAAGTAGTTGGGCAAGCAGAGACGAGCATAAGTTGTTTTCTCACACTCAAGGTGACATACGACTAAAGAAAAAGGATGATAGACAAAAAAGAGAAAGAATGAAAATGGGAATAGAATACGAATTAAGATAAGGAAAGAAGAGCTGGAGGATTTTTAAGAAGCACGGGACAATGTTATATTGTCTGAGAAAGGGTTATATGTACATATATTTCAAGCAATAATAAGCTTAGAAATGAAATCATAAATGAAATTCATGACCCTTCTCATACCGCCCAACCAGCAAAGATTAAGAGATATTATGATTTACGAGAAAAGTTAGATAGTAAGGAATAAAATAAGATTTAACCATATTGTCGCAAAGGTCTCGTTACCAACAAGTGAAGGCATTGTATCAATGACCTTATAAGAGGTTATAATCTCTAGAGCTACACAAATGAAAATGGAATGACATAGCAATGGATTATTGACGGGTTTTGCCAAAGTCATAAAGAAATAACAAATATATGGGTAGTAGTAGACTGACTCACCAAATATTTTGTCTCTGCCTATTCAGATGACTCAGATCCGTGAGTCACCATCAGATATAAAGGAAATCGTATGTTTACAGAGGATACCAAAACCTATCACTTTGGATAAAGACTCCAAGTTATCCCTAGATTTTGAACTAACTCACAAAAAGGAGTTAGATACGATATTGAACCTTAACATAAATGTCCACTCACAGATTGATGGACAGTTAAAAAGGACAATGTGGACGTTTAAGCTTACGATAGAACATTAATGTTAAATCAAGGTACAAGTGGGAACGTATTGTACCACTTGTTAAGTTTACGTACGACCATAGCTGTCAAGCAACGATCAATATAGCCTTATGAGGCATTATGTGGAAAGAAGTATCGACCACCACTTTATTGTAATAAAGTAGGTGAGAGAAGGTATAAGGTCCTGACGTCGTAAATGAAACGATTAAGATATCTGCCAAATGAGGCAAAGAATAAGAAAAGCTCGTGATGCATAAAAGTCTTACATCGACACGTGAGATCCGAATCGCATCTTTAAATGCGAAATAAAGTTTCTTAAGATTTCTCCATCGAGGGAAATTATAGAGTTCGACACAAGAATGTTGAGATCACGTTTTATAGGACCTCACGAGCTCCTAGTAATGATAGGCCTAGTAGCCTATAGATTGATACTTCCACCAAATTTGGGGAAAATACGTAATGTTTTCCACGTGTCACAGTTAAGGAAATATGAAAAGTGACCCAAGTCATGTGATCCGCCATAATGACGTGATCTTTAACTCAGATGAGTTGTGATGAAAATCTACGACTATCTTGATAGTACGATTCAACGATTAAAGAATCAAGTTTGGGTCTTTAATGAAAGTCCAATGGAGGAACCATGGACGAAAGAAAATCACGTGAAAAATTTAAGATGTTATGATACAAAGATACCCCTTACTTTATGAGGAATGCAAATTTCGGGACGAAATTTCTTTTAAGGGGGGTAGAATGTAATATCCCGAAGAATTAAAGGCCTAATTACGATATTTAAAATTCGTAAATTAGGGTTTCGCCGAAATAATTGAATTGACAAATTATAAAAAAATGATTTCTATTAATTATGATATAATGAATTCCTATTTTATATTCACTATGGATTGTGGATTAAGGAATAGAATTTTATAAAGTGTTTCAAAGTAGTATTTTAACGTCGATCAATATCGATAGTTAAAATTTCGTAAAATTTTCTAAGTGACGAAACATAGAATTAAATTCCATTATTAATGGAATGATTTAATAAAGTGATTATGACTTTATTACGACCTTTTGAGATAGGTCGATTATGAACGCTTTGAGACGCTTCAACGTCAACGTTTAGAGATGAATAGAAAATGAGTCTAATGATCAAGGAATTATAATATTTAAATTCCTATGATTATTATATGTAATTAGAGTATTATTTAGCATAAAAAAAAAATGCTAGAACATTAAGGATTAATTATTGAACAAAGTATTAATTTTTGAAAACCCTAACTCGAAAATTAGGGTTTTCACATGAAATAATTCTAATAAATTTTCCTATGGTATAAATTATCATCTAAGACTTACATTATGATATAAAACTACTTATAGCATGAAAATCAAAATTTTGGCCCTTAAATGCAAAGTTGCCGTGAACATATATATGTATGTACTAATATGAATGATTTTTATTAGCTTCCAAAGTATGTTGACCAAGTAGGATATTAATTACACATTACCCAAGTAAATTAATTGGAAGATCAAGTGGATGTGTGTGACTTGTGAGATAGCCGTGAGTTTTGGCTTCCAAATAGAGTTTGGAAGTTTATTTAGAACTCTTTGATGACTAAGTGCATTTGGTGGAGTGTAGATATTTTATATCTTATAATGAGACAAGAAAGAATTAAAACTCCTCCTTGTTGCATGAATAACCGACGGCACCTTGTGTTCAAAGTCAAGGATTTTGGTTCACTTATTTACTTATGTGTAAGTGCTTTTACTTTTGTGTAAGTAAAGATGACATCTTAGATGGTGAGTCATAAAGTGATTAAAAATGTGTCTTGCAATTGATGAGAAGTGCCGTGAGTTATTGGTTTTATTTCTTTAAGTGTATTAATGATAGCAATTACAAACAACACTTCACTCATTCCATTTTTGCTACTGCCGTAAGCTTCCTCAAGAAAAATAGAGGGTTCTTCATTCTTTTAAATCCCAAAACCTTGCTATTAAATCCTTGTGCACTTAATCGACACCGGTAAAAAGGTTAGGATTTGAACGAGCTTTAATTATATGTTAAGATTTTTGATTTCCAACCGTTCGATTTTAAATTATATGCTTATGTTCTTAATAAGAAAAATAGAAATAATTATGCTAGCATGTTTAATGTTCATTAATATTGTTTAGTATAATGTTTATGCTTCATGTTTGATGATTTAAGTGCAAGCTAATTAGGTCATAAATTTTAGAGTTTTGATCGAAAATGTTTAAGTGAGATTTGTTGGTGGATTAATGTTATATATTAGCAAAGGAACTCATAGTGAATATTGAAAAAAAAATTAAATCATATGCTATGATTTAGAGATGATCGAAATGAATAAAAATTGAAGTTGGTGTACAAATTTTTATTTAAGAAATGTTATAAGATAATGTTGATCTAGGACCCTAAGTATGTACTACATGATTTTACTAGAAATTTTGAAGATGGAATGCTCAATTTTATCAAAATGGACGATAGTTACAAGCTTGGATTAATACATGATTAAGTTGATTTTAGTAAATGTTATGATGTAATGTTGTTATACTATAGTATATAAGCATCATGTAATTTTATCGAATTTTATAAAATGTTTAGTGTATGGTTTGGAAAGAACCGTGAGCCTCGAGTAATGATCCTTGATGAAGAAATTAAATATGTTGGACTATAAGTTATAATTATGTTATAGATTAATGTTCAGCCTTGTATGATTTAATTAGAATTTTAGAAAATAATTGCTATATTAAAGTATGAAAACCGTGAGCTATAGTGATGGAATAATGATGTCCAATTTTTCTATAGCTAATGTTAATACATATTAGTGATACTATGATGAAATAGTACACTATGTGAATTTAGAAGAATTTTGGAAGAAGATTGAGAATTAAAGCTTAAAACCGTAAGCTTTGATAAAAAGTATTAAGGATTTTAATTCCTTAATATCAAGAAAATAATAAATTATATGTCTAGAAATTATCTTAGACATATTAAGAATTTATGAGATTTTAGAAACATCGATACTATGTTACGGTGAAACGTTATATTAAATAACGTTAGAAATGAAAATTAATGTTTAATGAATAAGTTAATTAATATTTAAGAAAATATTAATAAAGTTTATCAATTACGTGAAAATCGAGAATTAAGGCCTTATGAAAAGAAATCGATTGAAAATCGATTTATATGGAAATTAGATATTAAATATATGTTATTAAAGAAATTAATTAAGAAAAGTCAAAATGTTGACTTTTGAAATCAACGATGAAATACGTTCGATAAATACGCTAATACGTAAAACGATTAAGTTTATAAGAAAACCCATTGGTGAGAAAAGATTTTATAATTGAAATCTTTATATCGAAAAACGTTAGAAAACGCCGAACGCTTAACCTAAATGGTTAAAATGAAATAGTTGAACATATCTCGCCTCATCAAGCACGAGAAATGTTTAGTTTAGATACGCGATTGAACGGCGTATTGAATTCGTTAAGGAATTCAAATTATATTAGTATAGATTATCAAAGTTTATTCTAAACTTTGAAAATCTCGAAAAACATGTACTGAATTCGTTTTTACGTAAAGGTGAGACGCGGATGCGATAGTTGACGTAGAAGGAAAACGAATTAAGAAAGCTTACGATCCAGGTGGGCTTCTTTTCTTATCCTCAAGGATAAAATGCTCTATTTATGATGCTTTCTTCAAAATGAAAAGTAATTATTTATGATGCTTTCTTTTGAGAAATGATTATGAAATGATGATGAAATTACCTGCCCAAAAATGTTTATGTTTTATGTATGTATCCTATCCATGAATGAATGAATGATGAATGTTGTTGGGTCATTCCCAACTTATGAATGAAATCGATATCGGATCCTATGCCTGGGCGCTTATACCGGCTAGATTAACGTGTACACTTAATGGTGATCGTGTGTCAGAAGGACAATTCACGGTCGGTCACAAATGACGAGAGGAGGCCTCCTTCACGGCGTAAATGATAATGTTATGATGAAATGAAAGGATATGGATCATACATACAAGAAAAATGTTGCAGAGACTAATTTTTATGAAAATGATGAAAAGTTTAGTAAGCTCAAGGCCTTTTAATCAAAACCCTTGGTCTTACCATGATGGGGCGTAGTAATTAAAAGATGATAAAATGTTTTCGCATAAGTCCACCGAGTGCATTATTTGTACTCACCGCATATTTGTTTTAAATGTGCGATTGAAATGTGATGCGATGAAGCGTTGTTAGCAATAGGAATGTTGTCATTGAAAAGTTTATACCTTGATAGTACATCGTCATATGTACATATCACATGTTTTCCGCCGCAAGAACATAAGTTATATAGTAAAGTCCAAAACATATTTGATATATGTATCACGTTTAATGTTAAATGGTCTCATTGTTTATTCATCCCTGTTTAGAGTAATAATCCCTGCTAGGGCTGTTACAATGTTCCATTTGGGATGACATAGGAATTAATCAAAAACAATCATAAGAATTGAACAATAAAATTTCAAATATGACGAACATAGTTCGTTTTAAACATACGCATTTCCTGCGAAAAAATTTCAACCAATCATTCATGGTTATTCATAACATTCCCCTTTTCATTTCATTTTTCGATAATGTTCTATCGACACCAAATCAAATTCATAAATCTGAAACTTCTCTTTTTCAAAGATGAGAAAAATAATTGACCTCTTTCCCGGTTGAGCTTGATGTGATGGAGTGTTGAGCATAGTCAGATGATTTCTAGAAGTCTAGTGACTCAATCTAGACTTAACTTTTTGAAAGAAAGTTTAGGGTTCAAAGAGCAAACAGCTCTGATACCACTCTGTCACAGCCCCTCTAATCCAAAGGACAGATTAGAGAGAACTGGAGCTTGAAACAGTGATTACAACACATTTAATAAGAATAATCAAAGACTTCAAAATAATACTTATCGAACTTCGATAATCAACCTTATTTACAAGGAAAAAGTAATTTACAGATATAAGGCTACAAGTCCTTAAACAGAAGGTTCGATAATTTGGACAGATTCAACTGTCAATATTAACATACAATAATATCCAAAATATGCAGCGGAAAGCATGTGAATGCATATATGACGATATGCACCCAAGGGTTCTTTCTTTCAAACATAATAAATACCAAAAAGACTTCTGACTACTCAACATCTCTTCTCCATCACCATCATCAGCTCAATCTGCACATTTAAAAACAAACATGCAGGGCTGAGTACAAGAATGCACTCAGTGGCTCATGCCAAAATAATTTATCAATTTTGAATTACTCTGCCCCATTCACAGTAACACACGAGGTTTTAATTTGAAATACTCGTGTTTACTAAATATTTTCTATCATTTTCCATAAATATCGCTTGGCCAAGCATTTTTCCACGTATGTATGATCCATATCCACCACAATAATTCATCCCACAATAATTCCCGCGCTGGAGAAGAGGCCTCCTCTCACAGACGCCATGACCGGCCGAGCACCCTTTCAGCATACAGTCACAAATAATCAGTGCACAAAATCCTTGCCATCTCAGCATAGGATACGAATTCTCCATCATCCTTGTGGGTACTTACAAGGATACGAATTCAAGCATGTCATAAAGTGGGAGCTACCCAACATTATGCATCAAACATCATGGATTGGATACATACATATAACATAAACATTTGGGCAGGTAATTAAATAACTCATTTCATAAATATTGCTTGCAATAAAGCATCATAAATAAATCATTTGATAAAGGTTTATCAGTTCGAGTATAGTAAAGCCCACCTCTACTTTCGAACGTCAATTCTCGATATGCGTGTTCTTTCCTCGTTGCTTGTGAGCGTTCACGTCCCACCTTTACGCAAAATTTACGTTTAGTACGTTGGCACGCTTTTCGAGATTTTCAAAGTTTATTCAACTTTGATAAATAATATAATAATTCGAAGTCTTAATAAATCTTAATACGTCGTTTCAACGCGTATTTCAGTAAAAACAATTCTCGTACTTCGAGAGAGACGTAATATGATCTACAGTCTCATTTTAACCTTTTATGTTAAATAATCAACGTATAATAACGTTATTCAATAAAATGATTTCAATTATGAAATCTTTTCTCACAATTGAGATATTTTTATAAAAGTAATACGTTTTTCACGTATTAGCGTATTTATCGAACGTATTTCGTAAGTCAATTTCAAAAGTCAACAATTTTGACTTTTCTTAATAATTTCTTTAATAAATCACATATTTAATATCTAAATTCAATATAAATCGATTTCTTTTCATAAAGCTCTAATTCTAAATTTTTCACGCAAATCGATAAACTTGATTAATATTTTCTTTCAATATTAATCTTTTAATACATTAAGCATTATTTTATGCTTCTAACGTTATTTAATATAACGTTTCGTCGTAAACATAATATACTATGTTTAATAATTCTCGAAATTTCAATTATGTCTAAAATAATTTTTAGACATATAATATATTATTATTCTTGATTAAAAAGGAATTTAAAATTCCTTATTTTCAACTTATAGCTCACGGCTATAACACTAATTTCTCAAACTTTGTTCCAAAAATTCCTCTAAATTCATATAGTGTATTATCTTACACTATGATCATTAATATGTATTAATATCACTATAGAAAAATTTGGAACATACCTATATAATACTATAGGTCTCGGCTCTTTCTTAAAAATCAACCAATAAATATTCTAAAATTCTAATAAATTTACACAAGGCTTAAATACTATTATGTAACACTAACACATCATAATATTATACTATAACAACTTATAAACCATTAAATCTAAGGCTATAGTTCTCGGCTATTTTGAAGAAAAATAGCTATACTTATCCAAAAATTCTAATAAATTCCAACATCACCTAATTAATACCCTAGATCAACAATATGCTATTATAACATTTAAATAAAATTTATACACCATGGTACATACCCTAGATCACTCACGGCTCTTTTGTAAAATCAATCAAATGGTTTCCAAAAATTCTCAATTAATTAACAAGCACTCCTACAACATCATAGATCAATAAACCAACATCAAAACATATCTAGCAATTTTCGATCATCACTAGAATATTTAAATAAATTGCTTAGCTTAAGAAATAATCATCTATTCAACATATTAACATATGTAACACAATTTCTAAGCATATGAACATGCTAGCATGATTTTTCACAATTAATACATGCTTGGAAAAATTAATTTGAACCAATGGATGATTGAAAAATTTAGGTATTATCGAAGCTTGTTCGATATCTAACCTTGTTAACGGTGTCGATCGGTTGTAGGGTAACTAAAGGTCAAACTATTGGAGAAGAATGGAAGAAGAAAGCTTTGGGTTTCTTAAGAAATGCTCTCGGTAGTTTAGAGAGGAAGAGAAAGAAAATGAAATGTTAAGTGTTATGTGTGAGTTTCAAGACATATAATAAACTTAAGTACAACTAGAAAAATGAATTAAAACTCTCACAATGCACAACTCTCTCTCTGGGCTCTCTCAATATAGCACAAGACAAGAATACAATTTTTATGGTCAAAGCTTATGTCATGTATAAAATATCTTCTTACAAACATTAACTACATGCAAAGGCTTTAATAAAGGTTTTGAAATAAACAAAGAAAATTCTTTCTCACACTCTAGCATTATTGCCGTCAACTATGGTGTGTGTGGAAGAGAAAAATTTTCAGATTTTGTGTATTATGCATGTGTATAATCAACACTCTATCCCAAAATATATATAATACATCATCAAGTGTAATTCTAGTCAAACAAATCGGCTACCACTTGCCAAACATACCTCAATTGATTCCTACTTGATTTATGTGTAATTTTATCACACTTGGATCAATTAATTCATGACTTAGCAAAGGGTACCCAAAAATGGCGTGAACAATGTCACACATACACTAACTCACGGCAATTTCAATTCCTTTTGTGCTAATATTTGATTTTTCATGCAAATTATACATATATATCATAATATATGTTTTAGATGATAAATTATATCATAGGAAAAATTATTGGAATTAATCCATAGGTAGAAAACCATAATTCTCGATTTAGGATTTTCAAGAATTACAATTGCTCAAAATATTATTCCAAAATTTTCTAGCATTATTTCAATGATAAATAATATTCTAATTATATAAAATAATCATAGGAATTTAAATATCATAATTCCTTGATCATTTGACTTGATTCTCAAGTCATCTCTAAACGTTAACGTTTGAAACGTCTCAAAACGTTAATTATCGACTCATCTCAAAATGGTCGTAATAAAGCCGTAATCACTTTATTAAATTATTCCAATAATAATGGAATTAAATTCTAAGCTTAAAAACTTAGAAAATATCACGAGCATTTAATCATCGATACGTAATCGACGTAGAAATAATACTGTTGAAATACGTTACATATTCGTATTTCTCAATTCACATTCATTTGTGAATAAAACATAGGAATTTATTATTCCAACAATAATCGAAATCATTATTCGATATATTAATAATCAAATTATCATAATAAAACTGTAATTTACGAAATTAATATCGTAATTAGGCTTTTAAATAATCGGGGTATTACAATTATAGGGAAAATATCTCGTCTCATTGAGATCTTATTTACATCATAACTTCTTGATGTCTATCACTTTACTGATCTCAAACTTTTAGGTGACCCAAAATAAGTCAACCTACATCATACCTGATGTTTATCATTTTACTACTTCGTACTTAGGTGACAAGGTAAGTCAACCTTCATCATCTTATTGGTTCCAAAACTTGAAAAATTCATCTGACGGTTTACAAGAGGTGCGGTCTCACAAATCAACACAACATATTTTAATGATTGAATCCATATGCTCTTTGAATGAATAATTGGGACCTAGGTCCAAGACCGAATGACGACTCATCGAGATTTCTTTGGTCATATGGGCTGGCCAAACCGTCACAAATATTTTCGATCACACAAGGACTTGGTTTCAAAAGGACGCTTTATAAATCTTTGGGTTAAACATTTTTCTTTCAGAAAAAGGTGAGAAACTCCTGTGATTTCTCAATTGGAACTAGGTCATAGAGTTAAACTCAATGACAGAAATTGGGTAATGAAATTGAATTTGAAACCATATATTCTCGTAATAGATCATCATTAAAGGTTCTCATATATGTTATAGCTCTACTTGTACTACTGAGAATCTTACCTTCTAGTAACTTTCTAAGATTCTTATCATACTGTAAGGTTCTCATTCTATAAAACCATAACTAACTTCAACTGATTCTCGTAAATACTGGAGAAGGAATTAGGGATTTTGTCCTTTATAAGAAATAAGTTACATTGCGTTAGGAGTACGTAGGCGAAAACCATACGTAATTCAGAGTTCAAACGAAGGAGAACGGGTCAAAACTAAAACACTGCGCAGTACAGAAAAAAACCCGCGCCGAATTCATTCTTGTTTTGAAAACTCACATTGTTTTCGTTTAATCTTTGCGTTCATTCCCGTACCCATCTTTTGCTTTCGATTTCGAGTCTAACTTCACTCACATCATTGAACTAACTTTTGGATTTATCACATCAAAATTTTTCTACCACATCGTGGTCTTTTCTTTTGAAAAAAATTCACAATATTTGCATCAATTTATTCTTCGATCACATTTCTACTTCGTTTCTAACGAAAAAGTCATAGTCGATTTGGAGTTCCGTCATGCGTGAACGTCCAAATAAAAAGACTATACTCATGTCACTTATCGCATAGTGACATTTATCATCTTGACATCATTTCCATTTCTGCTCGTAAATTTTCTTCTCGTTTTTCAATTCGAGATTCTCATTTCGATCCCACTTCTGTTCTTATAATGGAAGGAAGTTCTTACTTCTATGTCATTTCGTAAAAAGTGATCATGCTTCTTAAACAGGCTACGTTCTTTTGGGATGATATACCCATCATCATAAACAACTTTAAGATTTGAAATAAAATTTCAAATATTCATAACATAGCTCGTGTGTACTTATGTACTTCTTTGAATTTCAAGAATTCAACATATCATATTTGACATATAAATGTCCATTTTTGAGCATTTTCATACATTAATAACAATAAATCTTTATTGAATTTCATGAATTTAAACATTTCATTTTTGACATATCTTTGTCAATACTTTCTCGTATGACATAATCATACATTATCATACGTTGGTAACGAACCAACAACTTTCTTATCATCCCAACATCCTCCTCATATACATCATCAAACAATCCTCCTCATCAATTTTCAACTCTTCACAACATAAAATTCATTTGCAACATTTGCAATAACTTTCACTTCTCTTGAAAATTATTTTCCACTTTCAAGCTTTTCGCTTTCGAAACTTAGAAAATCATTTATCTAACACAAATCAAATCCTTTAAGTTTTCCGTAAATATGCAGTCCCATTCCTGCATATTGTTGGAATCCTTTGAGCTTTCCTTAAATATGCAGTCCCATACCTGCATATTGTGCGAATCTCTTTTTATTTCAAAACTTTTACGAAGAAAAATCATTTCCATCCTTTTTCACTTTCAAAACTTTTGAAAAGGAAGCATTTACCTCATTCCTGTTGAGCTTGATGTGATGGAGTGTTGAGCATTGTCGGCTGATCTCTAGAAGTCTAGTGACTCAGTCTAGACTTAACTTAAAGGAGATTTGGGATTCAAAGAGCGAACCGCTCTTATACCACTTTGTAACATCCCTCTAATCCTAAGGACGGATTAACGAGGACTAATACTTGGAACAATGATCAAGGATTATGAAATACAATTAATCATAGAATTGTGGGACTAAATTCAAGTAAACTAAGAAGCTTTAACCATTTTATATACAAGACATACATAATTTACATATGAGGAGAGACCTACAGATTCTTAACACGAGAATTCATATGATCTGAAGGTGATCGATTTCTCAACATCAAAAGCTAACTTAGTTCTATTGCAGCGGAAAGACGTGTGAATACACATATGACGATGTGTAGTCAAGGTTTCTAGCATATCATTATCAAAAGGGGCCCGACTGCTCAACACACCTCCATCCATCATCTGCTCAACCTGCACATTTAAAAACAAACATGCAGGGCTGAGTACAAGAATGCAATCAGTGGACACATGCCAAAACATTTCCTCATTTTTAAATTACACTGCCCCATCATGGTAAGACACAAGGATTTTATTTGAAAGGCCTTGTGCTTACTAAAATATTTTCATCATTTTCATAAACGTCGCTTGGCCAAGCATTTTTCCTTGTATGTATGATCCATATCCCTTTCATTTCTCATATCACATCACCAATAACTCATCTCATAAATCATTCCGCGCCGGAGAGGAGGCCTCCTCCCACGGACGTCGTGACCGGCCGAGCACCCTTTCAGCACACAGTCACAAAAATAGGGCACAAAATCCTTGCCACACGCAAGACGGGATACGAATTCTCAATCATCCTTGTGGGTACTTACAAGGATACGAATTCAACATTTCATAAGTGGGAGCTACCCAACAATATGCATCATTCGATCATGGATAGGATCATACATGAAACATAAACATTTTGGGCAAGTAATTAAATAGTCATTTCCTCATCATTTCTTGCAAATAAGCATCGTAAATAAATCATTTGATAAGCATTTATCATTTTGAGTATAGTAAAGCCAACATGGACTGTAGTTTTTCTTAGATCAATTTCTTTCTTCGTCAACTCGTCACGTCCGCGTCCAACCTTTACGTAAAAACTACTTTGGTCACGCCTTTCGAGATTTTCAAAGTTTAATAAACTTTGATAACTTATAATATAATAATTCGAATCCCTTAACTAATTTAATACGCCGTTTCATCATGTATCTTAACTAAATATTTCTCGTTCTTCGATAGAGACGAGAGATGATCTACTATCTCATTTTAACCATTTAGGTTAAACGTTAAACGTATACTAACGTCTTTCGATAAAATGATTTCAATTATGAAATCTTTTCTTACCAATGAGATATTCTTATAAACTTAATATGTTTTACACGTATTAGTGTATTTAATCAACGTATTCCATACGTTTAGACTTAAGTCAATGTTTTGACTTTTCTTAACATATTTTATAACCAATTTTTATATAAATCGATTTTCAATCGATTTCTTTTCATAAAACCCTAATTCTCGATTTTTCAAGTTAATCAATAAACTTGATTAATATTTTTCTTTAATATGAATTAACTCATTCATTATGCATTATTTTCATTTCTAACGTTATTTAATATAACGTTTCGTTGTAAACATTGTATACTATGTTTAAAAAATCCCATAAATTCTTAATATGTCTAAAATAATTTCTAGACATATAATGTATTATTATTCTTGATAAAAAGGATTTAAAACCCTTAGACCTTATATCTTAGCTCTCGGCCATCATCAAACAATTTTCAAGACTTCTCCAAAATTTTTTATAAAATCACATAATGTTCTATATTATCATAGTGTCAATAATATGTATTAACATTAGCTATAGGAACATTGGACATCATTTTCCTATACCTATAAGCTTTCGGTTTTCACACTATGTATAGCAAATATTTTTCTAAATTTTTTAAAAATTCACACAATGTCTATACATTATCATATATCACCAATATATCATAATATACAACATTTACAACTTACAATCAATATACCCAACCCGAATAGGTCTCGAAAATTTCTCCAACATGAGCTTATATTTTCTAAAAATTCTAATAAATTCATGTAGTGCTAAATCAATGCTCTACATCAACAATATGCTATAATATTACTTAAATAATAATCATACCTTAACATATCATCCTCAACAATTTCGGTAATTACAATTAATTTAACATACAATTTCCCAAAAATTCCTAATAAATCACTATGGGTTCCTTTCTTAACATAGATCATTAATCCATTAACAATTTCTCCTTAATAAATTTCGATCACTACCATAAAATTTATAGCATGCTTAGGCTTTTAATTAAACAATACATATGCTCAATTTTAGCATACTAAACAATATTAACAAACAACTATGCATTAGAACATTATTCCTCATATTATTTACATTAAGAACATAAGCATATATATTAAAATCTAACGGTTAGAAATTGAAAATTTTAACGTACATATAAAGCTCGTTAAAAACCTAACCTTTTAACCGTTGTCGATTTTTGACGCAAAGATTTTTGTATCAAGGATTGGGGTAGGAAAATGAAGAACACTCACTTTCTTTTCTTGCTCACTAACTCACGGCAGTGAGGTTATAGGGAATGAGAGAAGTGTTGTTTTGATTTAACTAATTACTTAAGTACCAAAGCAAAAGGATAAGTGATTGATACCTATTTTACTCTACCACCTCGGTACAAACACATACACCACAAAGCAAGACAATTGTTTTACTTTATGACTCATTCATTTACCTTAATACATCATCCTTACACAATACCATATGCAACCATCACCTCCACTTGATTAAAGCAAACATCTCACTCCTTTTTCCTTCATTGATCCACGGTAATTTCAAAAATGAAAAAGAATTTATCTTTGTTTAATGTGATGACATACTACATTAGTCATCCTTTGATAATAATATCTAGTTTAAGTCAACAATGTCATGCTAATTAATTAATTCATGCAAGACATCTTTGGTGACTCACTAAAGTAATACATCACCTATTCCATTAGTAAATGCACCTTGAACAAAGCAATTAAAATCCTCACTTTTGATACCAAGCTTGCGTCGGCCATCACTTGCAAAAAGGAGTGAGTTACTAATTCTTGTCTTAAACTACATATATAATACCTTCACATTGCCAAATGTATTTTAAAGTCATCAATCAAGAGTTTTAAAAATCCTTCTTTCCTTTATGTCAAACTACACGTCCATTCCCATTGCTTCACAAAGGATCACACATCCATTTGATTACCCTCATTAATTATCTTGTATCCTGTGTACAAAAATATCTCACTATTACACATTATAACTTAGCATGGCATAATATAGAAATTTTGCAATTCATTGAATCCTAACACCAAAGCTCACGGCAATTTGTATACATGAGTGCCAAATATTTTATTCTCATGCTATTAATAGCTATATGACATAATATATGTCTTAGATGATAAATTATATCATAGGAAAAATAATTAAGAAAGATTTATAGGTGAAAAACCCTAATTTTCGAAATTAGGGTTTTCGAAAATTTCAATATTGTCCAATAATTATTCCATAATTCTCTAGCATTATTTTAATGCTAAATAATACTCTTATTACATAAAATAATCATAGGAATTTAAATATTATAATTCCTTGATCATTAGACTCATTTTTCAATTCGTCTCAAAACGTTGACGTTCGAAACGTCTCAAAACGTTCAATATCGACCCATCTCAAAATGGTCGTAATAAAGTCGTAATCACTTTATTAATCCATTTCACTATCAATGAAATGTAATTCTATGCTTCTCCACTTAGAAAAATAATAACGTAATTAACTATCGATATTCAATCGACGTTAGAAATATACTGCCGAAAGAATAAAATAACTATATTCCCTGATTCACTAATCATTAGTGAATATGATACAAGAATTCATCATATTATAATTAGTCGAAATCAATGTTCGATAAATTACTAATTCAATTATCATGCGAAACCCTAATTTACTTAATTTTAATTATCGTAAATAGAACTTTAAATCTTCGGTATTACATTCCACCCCTTAAAGAAATTTAGTCCAAATTTGCATACCTCAAAAAGTATGGGGTATCTTAGCATCATAACATCTTCAATTTTCCACTTGATTTCCTTTTGTCCATGGTTTCTCCATCGACTTTCATTAAAGACCCAAACTCGATTCTTAATCGTTGAATCGAAATTTTCATCACAACTCATATTTGAGTTAAGGATCACATCATTGTGATGGATTACATGATTTGGGTCATATTCGCACTTTCTTAAGTATGACACGTGGAAAATTTACGTACATTCCCCAAATTTGGTGGAAGTACCAAACTATGAGCTCTTGGGCTATCATTTCTAGGATCTCGTATGGTCCCATAAAACGTGATCTCAATATTCCTTGCACCTTGAATTTTATAATTTCCCTCGATGGAGAAATTTTAAGGAACTTTATTTTCGCATTCAAAATGCAGTTCGGATCTACGCGTATCAACGTAAGACTTTTGTCTGTCCTGAGCTTTTCTTATTCTTTGCCTCATTTGGCAGATATCTTAATCATTTCATTTACGTTTTCAGAACCTTATACTTTCTCTCACCTACTTTATTACAATAAAGTGGTGGTGGATACTTCTCTCCACATAATTTCTCATATAGCTATATTGATCGTTGCTTGACCGCTATGGTCGTACGTGAACTTAACAAGTGGTATAACATGTTCCCACTTGTACCTGGATTTAAACATTAATTTCCTCATCGTATCCTTAGACGTTCATATTGTCCTTTTTATCGTCCATCTGTCCGTGAGTGGGCATCTATGTTAAGGCTCAATCTCGTGTCTAACTCCTTTCTGGTGAGCTAGTTCAAAATCTAGGGGTAAACTTGGAATCTCTATCTGAAGTGATAGGTTTTGGTACCCTCTGTAAATATATGATTTTCTTTATGTACGACTGAGCTAACTTATCAGATCCATGAGTCATCTGAATAGGCAGAGACGAACATATTTGGTGAGTCAATCCACCACTACCCATATAGCAGTGTTACTTCTTTATGACCTTGGCAAAAGTCGTCAAAAAATTTCATTGCTATGTCATTCCATTTTCATTTGTGTATCCCTAGAGATTATAACCTCTTATAAGGCCATTGATACAATGCCTTCACTTGTTGGTAACCGGGACGATGCTCGACAATGTGGTTATACCTCATGTTATTCCTTACTATCTAACTTTTCTCGTAAATCATAATATACTTTAATGCTGCCTGGGTGGGCGGTATGAGGAATATCATGAGCTTCATTCATGATTTCATTTCTAAGCTTACTATTGCTTGAAATATATATATATATCATTTCCTTAGACAATGTGACATTGTCCGGCGCTCCTTTAAAATCCTTTAGCTCTTCATTCCCCTTCTTAGCTCGTGTTCAAGTCTCTTTGCTCGAAGATATATTTCAAACTTTGGTAATTTGTGAAGAATCCTCAACTTATTTCATATGAGTGATGTCTCCAAGACTTTGGTACTTATACCATTGCTGCTATTTCAAGTCATGAGTTGGGTTGTTGACGACTTTCATTCTTACATTGCTTTATCTTTTTCCAGATCCACTTTGATTCCTACTGAAGACACAATGTGCCTGAGGAACATTACTTCTTTAAGCCAAAATTCACAATACTAAGCTTGGCAAAATCTGTTTGGCTTTAGATGTTCGTAAGACGGTCCTTCGATGTTCTTTATGTTCTTTCTCGCTCTTCGTATGGATAAGAACATCATTCATAAAGGTTTAGAAAAAATTGTCTAAATACGTGTGGAACACTCGATTTTTGAGGTTCAAGAACAAGGTTGGTACATTAGTTAGTCCGAATGGCATAACTATAATCTCATAGTAACCATATCTTATTCGGAACAATTCGTTTTCGTACATCAGATACCATTCTATAAAAACCATATAATATATTTCATCAAAATGCCTCAATGAGGACTTTCCGTACATTAATTACGAGGATCAGTCTATCAAGCCGACTGATTACATGGCGTCTAGTTCTATTTACACCCAAAATTTTGACACCACTTCCACATATTCATGAAATATTCCAAACTACGTTTATTTTACACATTCTAACCATACCATTTTCAACATAATCCATTTTCTACATATAAGGCTCATATTACCAAGGTATTCTATGTCTCTGAGTGGCCTTCGTCGGAATCGTACTCCTCATTCGGAAATTTGCCTTTTTCCAGGTACGTTTTTGCCTCAAATCTCTGATGATCTATCTCTTTCACAGAGCCAGGGGTCACACTGCTCCCTGTTTCTTCTTTGACACCAGAAGTGTGCGTTACTTTTATCAGAAAGTAAGGTTGAGTTGGTAGCGGTAATTCCCTTAGTCCTCGAGGGCGGTAAGATCCTGTCCTTTTGCCATTCTCCTCTCTTTCAGGTATAATTAACGGCACAGGACGTGGGGCGGTGTTTGGGACATCAGGGTACAACCATTCCTTTATATCGTACTATGTAACTTGCCGGGGACCAGGACAAGTACTCGTAGGTGCCATTCCATACGTTTTATATGTATACTTGAGCCTGTTGACAAATCCTGGTAAGTCTGCCCAAACCTTGAAATTTTCTACATGGAGAATGTATTCTCTTGATACTTCTTTTGCAAAATCCTGCCAGTCTATTGGCAAACAACGGATAAGTTGTTGGATACCATCCTCATCCATCTCTCCATAGTTACGAACATCCTTCCAAAGATGCAGAAATTTCGTCCAAAACTGTCCTAAATCCATACCTAGTTTATAATAAAAGAGTCGATACGCCCGTGTGGGTTCTAAACTTGTAGGTTTTGTGGTTAACTTTTTACCCGTAATACTCTCTTTTCCTGCCATCTGTAACAGATAGTTCTAGATAAGCCAAACTTAAATTAAAGTAATAGTGGATACTAATATCCTGTCGAGTAGAATTTCCATTGGAGAGACTATGTCCATGTCTCTAATCATGTGAGTGACATCCATTTCCGAAACTTCGGTTTCTAGAATTATATCTACGTTCCACATAGATGTTATGATCCAATTCATTGGGCAGAACCTTAGGCGATCCTAGGTCCAATTCTAAGCTTGAGTAACACTTGTGACGGCCATAATTCTCATATAGGTGAAGAGATTTTCATTTCTTGATTCGCATATCCCGAATTGGGTTCTATCGTTTCTACACATACTTGTGCGATGTGAGAACGTGAAGCACCTATATCGAACAAAATATTATAGGTCTTCTGAGAAATTTTTATCATACCTATCAGGCCTTCCTGGTTTTCGTTCGTTCTGTTTTCGGTACTAAGTATAGGCTTTGGTCTACGGTGTTCCCGTCTATTCAAGTAAACATCTATTTCATATATCATTGTCCTTTCCCTTGGGACATTATGTTTCCTTGCTATGGCCTTCTGTTACCTCGTTCACCATATCCTACTCGGGTATCAGTACAGTTATGCTTTTATCAATAGCATTCTGTAGTTAGGTTTATATCAACCTATCTTTGATATTGATATCTCGATAATTTAATCTTATCGTAGAGATCACGATGTCTCTATCACTATCATTCATTCCTGATCTAGTATGAATGATTCAATTTTCCTTTTTCTCTTTATCGATCTTAGGAATATATCTCTCATATATCCTTACTTTAAACCCATTTTCCAGAGAAATCCTTATACCGGCATTTAGCGCCATCATTTGTAATATCCTTTTAGGATATACTTCATTTCTTCTTAATCTTTATCGATTCATCAGAATTTTTTATAGGATAAAATCCTTGGTCCACTGAGGACGTATTATACTTTTGCCTTGAGGTCCTATTTCCATGTCAGAGATACTTAATATCTCATTTTATTGATCGTCACAAAAGTATGAGGGGTAAACCTTCCAATCAGATTCACCTTAAGGTCCCTTAATGTGAATCTTTTCATATGTTCTCTTGGATGTATTCCCTTTTCAAGGTCTATAGAAGCTATCTTGCTTGTTAATTACTAAGACACACAAGACAAGCGTTTTGTGTCAAAATAACTTAGAGTACTAAGATTCATTTCAAATAATGAATCTATTTCTTAATCCGTTTCTTTACTTCAAGGGAATTACCTTACTTATCGAAGTCGTAAAGCTTCTGCAGCTTATATCATATCGTGGCTATCTCATGATTGCATAGCTTGTAATTTCATCAGCTATTCTTGACTTCTGTCCTTTTTTCTTGAGCATGGTATCTGAAAGTAATATTACTTTCATTATATTTCGATCCTTACTCTCAGGAATAGAACCGTCATTATTGTCGTATTGCTTGGTAAGGTATTACATTTGTACACCATAATTTAAATTCGAAGCATCCTATTACCATGTCTCGACTTTGGAGATATCTTCTCCATACTTAATTTACATGATAGGGCTATCCTAGCTGTTTACACATCTCAATGATTATGATTCCTCAATCTCATTATCATTGGTTTAATCAAGTCTCAATTACTTGGAATCGATTATGCTCAAACATAATCTCATTTATTGAGATATAAAGCGAGAGATTTATTATCAGAGATGCTATCATTTCTTTATATATCCCTTGAAAAGAATATTGTGCATCTTCATTCTTTAGATATGTCCTACCTACTAATGAGGTTTTAAGGACAACCAACTATCTTAAAGATAAGTTGTAATCTCTGTCGTTATGATATAATAAGGGGAAATTATATCCCAAGGATATCATATACTTTTCTTTACTTCTACTCTTGCATTCTGTAATATCTCATCTCATTGAGTTCTTATTTACATCATAACTTCTTGATGTCTATCACTTTACTGATCTCAAACTTTTATGTGACCCAAAATAAGTCAACCTACATCATACCTGATGTTTATCATTTTACTACTTCGCACTTAGGTGACAAGGTAAGTCAACCTTCATCATCTTATTAGTTCCAAAACTTGAAAAAAATTCATCCTGACAGTTTACAAGAGGTACGGTCTCACAAATCAACACAACATATTTTAATGATTGAATCCATATGCTCTTTGAACTGAATAATTAGGACCTAGGGTCCGAAGACCAGAATGACGACTACTGAGATTTCTTTGGTCATATGGGCTGGCCAGACCCGTCACAAATATTTTCTCAGTCACACAAGGACTTGGTTTCAAAAGGACGCTTTATAAATCTTTGGTTTAAACATTTTTCTTTCTGAAAAATGTGAGAAACTCCTGTGATTTCTCAATTGGAACTAGGTCATAGAGTTAAACTCAATGACAGAAATTGGGTAATGAAATTGAATTTGAAACCTTATATAACCTCGTAATAGATCATCATTAAAGGTTCTCATGTATGTTATAGCTCTACTTGTACTACTGGGAATCTTACTTTCTAGTAACTTTCTAAGATTCTTATCATACTGTAAGGTTCTCATTCTATAAAACCATAACTAACTTCAATTGATTCTCGTAAATCTTGGAGAAGGAATTAGGATTTTGTCCTTTATAAGAAATAAGTTACATTATGTTAGAGTACGTAGGTGAAAACCATACGTAATTGAGAGTAAAAACGAAGGAGAACGGGTCAAAACAAAAACACCGCATGTCTGAGAAAAAATCCGCTACGAATTCATTCTTGTTTTGAAAACTCACATTGTTTTCGTTTAATCTTTATGCTCATTCCCGCATCCATCTTTTGCTTTCGATTTGAGTCTAACTTCACTCACATCATTGAACTAACTTTTGGATTTATCACATCAAAATTTTTCTACCACATCGTGGTCTTTTCTTTGAAAAAATTCACAATATTTGCATCAATTTATTCTTCGATCACATTTCTACTTCGCTTCTAACGAAAAGTCATAGTCGATTTGGAGTTCGTCATGCGTGAACGTCCAAATAAAAGACTATACTCATGTCACTTATCGCATAGTGACATTTATCATCTTGACATCATTTCCATTTCTGCTCGTAAATTTTCTTCTCGTTTTTCAATTCGAGATTCTCATTTCGATCTCGCTTCTGTTCTTATAATGGAAGGAAGTTCTTACTTCTATGTCATTTCGTAAAAAGTGATCATGCTTCTTAAACAGGCTACGTTCTTTTGGGATGACATACCCATCATCATAAACAACTTTAAGATTTGAAATAAAATTTCAAATATTCATAACATAGCTCATGTGTACTTATGTACTTCTTTGAATTTCAAGAATTCAACATATCATATTTGACATATAAATGTCCATTTTTGAGCATTTTCATACATTAATAATAATAAATCTTTATTGAATTTCATGAATTCAAACATTTCATTTTTGACATATCTTTGTCAATACTTTCTCGTATGACATAATCATACATTATCATACGTTGGTAGCGAACCAACAAATTTATTTATCATCCCAACATCCTCCTCATATACATCATCAAACAATCATCCTCATCAATTTTCAACACTTCACAACATAAAATTCATTTGCAACATTTGTAATAACTTTCCTTCTCTTGAAAATTATTTTCCACTTTCAAGCTTTTCGCTTTCGAAACTTAGAAAATCATTTATCTAACACAAATCAAATCATTTAAGTTTTCCTTAAATATGCAGTCCCATTCCTGCATATTGTTGGAATCCTTTGAGCTTTCCTTAAATAAGCAGTCCCATACCTGCATATTGTGGGAATCTCTTTTTATTTCAAAACTTTTTACGAAGAAAAATCATTTCCATCCTTTTTCACTTTCAAAACTTTTGAAAATGAATCATTTACCTCATTCAAGTTGAGCTTGATGTGATGGAGTGTTGAGCATTGTCGGTTGATCTCTAGAAGTCTAGTGACTCAGTCTAGACTTAACTTAAAGGAGATTTGGGATTCAAAGAGCGAACCGCTCTGATACCACTTTGTAACAACCCTCTAATCCTAAGGACGGATTAACGAGGACTAATACTTGGAACAGTGATCAAGGATTATGAAATACAATTAATCATAGAATTGTGGGACTAAATTCAAGTAAACTAAGAAGCTTTAACCATTTTATATACAAGACATACATAATTTACATATGAGGAGAGACCTACAGATTCTTAACACGAGAATTCATATGATCTGAAGGTGATCAATTTGTCAACATCAAAAGCTAACTTAGCTCTATTGTAGCGGAAAGACGTGTGAATACACATATGACAATGTGTAGTCAAGGTTTCTAGCATATCATTATCAAAAGGGGCCCGTGTCACGACCCGCCTACCTAATCAGGTAATTAGGCCGTGACTCGGGGTTAAGAAGAAAATTTTTACAACGATGGCTCAAACATGTGTCAGGAGAAAAGATGATAACAACTTTCTTTATGAATGAATCTAACATTTACGGTTCAATGAGATAAAATATAAAGTAGGTTTCCAATAATGTTTTGTCAACAAGAAGGATTTATCAACAATTTAAAACAAGGAAAGATAACGATTCAACCGAATGATATTGAATCCAACGAAAACCATTCTGAACATTCAAGGGATCCTTATTCACTGGACATTGGACATGATCACTTTATCATATCAGAACATATAAGCAGGTAAGGTCAAAGTTCGGCAACGAAACGTGGCTGAGAATTATGTATGAAGACATAACTCTCTGGGCAACAAAACATGTCAATAACAATAGAACAACCTTAATATGAATTAACATTTAGAGAATCTCCTTCGCGCAGCATTCGATTCTAGCATTCTCTCCAGCTCAACCTGCATATTTAGAAATATATGCAGGGCGTGAGTACAAAAATACACTCAGTGGGTATATGCCAAAAACATAAAGATAAACTTTGCCCTTAGGGCTATAAACTTGACTTGTCATAACATGTACATTCATAAATAAATACTTACTTGCTTTCATATCATCATAATATCATATGCATATGCATGTATCATGTTTGCATGCACCTTTCATCTCTCCTTCCCATATCCACGGATTTTTTCTGCGTGTTGAGAAGTAGGCCTCCTTCTTAAACACCTTAATATCACATACCTGAGTTGGACCCGAAGGTTCTCAACTACAGTCATACCCGACGTCGGTAAATTCTTTCTTTTTCTTTCTTTCTTTTTCTTTCTTTCCCATGGATAGGTAGTGCATTATGCTTATGCTCATGCTCAAAACATTGGCAAGTCAATCAACTTTTCAAATCAATGCATATCATAATCTCATGTCATCTTTTATGCATAATCATATCATATCTTTTGAAAACATTTAAAAGCATAAGCATACTTTATATAAAATACTTATACCCACCTGGATGTTCCTTAGAGCTAAGGAACTAATTCCCAATTCCATTTCTTTCTTTATCCATATCTTATCCTCATAGAATGGCATTAAAGCCTATTAAGAGTCAAACAAGAACATTACTCATCTTTGTCGTCGACACGACCATATCTTTTCAATATCAAATCTAAGACACTATGGTCTATCAAACTCGGGTCATTGCATCCTCTAACATCTTATTAACAAACCAATTCTATCGAATTTCTATAACAGAACGCTTATAAAACGCATCGCCAAATCAACACCGATCAACCAAACATAGCCAAACTCCATCAATTCATCACCATATGTCTCAATATGCATAGGAAACTCAACAACAAGCTTCAATCATCTCATTTTAGCCAATAACCGAAAATCCCTTAAGACGTCACTTAGGGTCTAACGTCGAAAATTCACGTGAGACGTCATCTAACACCAACGAACCTATATACATGCTCAACTATCATTAAATATCATCATTTTATCAATAAAACATAGATATCAAAGCTTTGGCTTTGAAAACTAATTTTCGCCGACAAACTAAAATTTTACCGTTTTTGAATACGTCGGCAGAAAAATCCGAATAAATCATTTTAGGCTTTATTCATATCATAGAATCTAAATATGAAGTCAAAATGATCAAATAAAATAAAAAATCCAAAATTATGTAACTTAGGGTTTCGGCCCTTTTGATAAATTTTGTATAATTTCGATTTCAAACGCTTTTCTTGTTCCAAACACGTTTATATCAATCCAATAACATATATATGAAGACAATTAAATCACAACAACATCACATATTCAAGATTAAACAGCCCCTTATTTTCGAAAATCACATGAATTTACAAACAATAAACATATGCTTTACAAATTCAACGTTAAACGATACGTAGACGTCAAATCTATCATAATATTCATAAATAATCAAACAAACATAATCTTTCATAATTTTCAGCATATGATCAAAAATATGAATTAACATATGCTCATGAATTTTAAAATTTTCAACCGTAGATGTGTTCTAGAGACGAGATTATACCTTGTTTTGAAGACGGATCGAAAATTCAACGGCCGGATCTTCCTATTTTTCTCTCCATTTTTTTGAAATTTACTATGTGTATAAGTGTGTGTGCGTGAGTTTGGGGCTGAATTTTGGAGAAGAAAATGGTTCCAAAAGTATACTTATATAATTAATAAGGGCAAAATAGTAATTTCACATTATAAATTAAATTTTCTTTTATTTTTCCCAAACAAAATGGTGCCAACACACCATACTCTAGATAATTCCATAAAATAATTCTCATATTTTATTCTTGATTTTCGTAATTAATAAAAATAATAATAATAATGTATTTTCATGTAATTTTCCAAAATATTGTAGAAAATTCCATAATTAATTCCCAAAAATTCAAAAATTGAATCTTATTTTCTTAACACTTTAAACTCATTATTTTCATCAATATAAAGTTCCAAAATTATAAAATATAAAATAGAAACTCACTTTATAAAAATAGAGATTTAATTCCATTTTATACAAATAATGGAATTAAATATTCCATTTATTCTTAAATCCTTCAAAATCACTTTCTAAATTTTTCCATCATCAAATATCATTAAAATATAATAATTAAAATATTTTGACCTTAAAAACCCTTTTAAATATTTTGCTCTTCATCCGAGCTTGATCGGCAAACGCCGACGTCACAAAAACATAGATTTTGAAATTCTCAATTTTCTGAAATCAAAACTTTATTGAGCATGTATATATCATCTTAAGACCCTTGGAATCTAGGTCTTCTTATCCTAAATAAGATCTGAGAATCTTATCTCAGATTCTGCCTCGATTCTATCGTCTCAACTTAAAGCTTAACACAAAAGCTTCTAACTTAAACAAATCCTTTCATAAGGATGCAATGCCCTTCTTATTAAGCTCTTAATCACGAGCAAATCTCTGTTACAGAAATACGGGGTATTACAGCCCGACTGCTCAACACGCCTCCATCCATCATCTGCTCAACCTGCACATTTAAAAACAAACATGTAGGGCTGAGTACAAGAATGCACTCAGTGGACTCATGCCAAAACATTTCCTCATTTTTAAATTACACTGCCCCATCATGGTAAGACACAAGGGTTTTATTTGAAAGGCCTTGTGCTTACTAAAATATTTTCATCATTTTAATAAACGTCGCTTGGCCAAGCATTTTTCCTTGTATGTATGATCCATATCCCTTTGATTTCTCATATCACATTATCAATAACTCATCTCATAAATCATTCCGCGCCGGAGATGAGGCCTCCTCCCACGGACGCCGTGACCGGCCGAGCACCCTCTCAACACATAGTCACAAAAATAGTGCACAAAATCCTAGCCACACCGGCACAGGATACTAATTCTCAATCATTCTTGTGGGTACTTACAAGGATACGAATTCAACATTTCATAAGTGGGAGCTACCCAACAATATGCATCATTCGATCATGGATAGGATCATACATGAAACATAAACATTTTGGGCAGGTAATTAAATAGTCATTTCCTCATCATATCTTGCAAATAAGCATCGTAAATAAATCATTTGATAAACATTTATCATTTTGAGTATAGTAAAGCCCACCTGGACTGTAGTTTTTCTTAGATCAATTTCTTTCTTCATCAACTCATCACGTCCGCGTCCAACCTTTACGTAAAAACTACTTTAGTACGTTGGTCACGCCTTTCGAGATTTTCAAAGTTTAATAAACTTTGATAACTTATAATATAATAATTCGAATCCCTTAACTAATTAAATGCGCCGTTTCATCGCGTTTCTTAACTAAATATTTCTCGTACTTCGATAGAGACGAGAGATGATCTACTATCTCATTTTAACCATTTAGGTTAAACGTTAAACGTATACTAACGTCTTTCGATAAAATGATTTCAATTATGAAATCTTTTCTTACCAATGAGATATTCTTATAAACTTAATACGTTTTACACATATTAGTGTATTTAATCAACGTATTCCATACGTTTAGACTTAAGTCAATGTTTTAACTTTTCTTAACATATTTTATAACTAATTTTTATAAAAATCGATTTTCAATCAATTTCTTTTCATAAAACCCTAATTCTCGATTTTTCACGTTAATCAATAAACTTGATTAATATTTTTCTTTAATATGAATTAACTTATTCATTATGCATTATTTTTCATTTCTAACGTTATTTAATATAACGTTTCGTTGTAAACATAGTATACTATGTTTATAAAATCCCATAAATTCTTAATATGTCAAAAATAATTTCTTGACATATAATGTATTATTATTCTTGATAAAAAAGATTTAAAACCCTTAGACCTTATATCTTAGTTCTCGGCAATCATCAAACAATTTTAAAGACTTCTCCAAAAATTCTTATAAAATCACATAATGTTCTATATTATCATAGTGTCAATAATAAGTATTAACATTAGCTATAGGAACATTGGACATCATTTTCCTATACCTATAAGCTTTCGGTTTTCACACTATGTATAGCAAACATTTTTCTAAAATTTTTATAAATTCACACAATGTCTATACTTTATCATATATCACCAATATATCATAATATACAACATTTACAACTTACAATCAATATACCCAACCCTAATAGGTCTCGAAAATTTCTCCAACATGAGCTTATATTTTCTAAAAATTCTAATAAATTCATGTAGTGCTAAATCAATGCTCTACATCAACAATATGCTATAATATTACTTAAATAATAATCATACCTTAACATATCATCCTCAACAATTTCGGTAATTACAATTAATTTAACATACAATTTCCCAAAAATTCCTAATAAATCACTATGGGTTCCTTTCTTATCATAGATCATTAATCCATTAACAATTTCTCCTTAATAAATTTCGATCACTACCATAAAATTTATAGCATGCTTAGGCTTTTAATTAAACAATACATATGCTCAATTTTAGCATACTAAACAATATTAACAAACAACTATGCATTAGAACATTATTCCTCATATTATTTACATTAAGAACATAAGCATATATATTAAAATCTAACGGTTAGAAATTGAAAATTGTAACGTATATATAAAGCTCGTTAACAACCTAACCTTTTAACCGTTGTCGATTTTTGACGCAAAGATTTTTGTATCAAGGATTGGGGTAGGAAAATGAAGAACACTCACTTTCTTTTCTTGCTCACTAACTCACGGCAGTGAGGTTATAGGGAATGAGAGAAGTGTTGTTTTGATTTAACTAATTACTTAAGTATCAAAGCAAAAGGATAAGTGCTTGATACCTATTTTACTCTACCACCTCGGTACAAACACATACACCACAAAGCAAGACAATTGTTTTACTTTATGACTCATTCATTTACCTTAATACATCATCCTTACACAATACCATATGCAACCATCACCTCCACTTAATTAAAGCAAACATCTCACACCTTTTTCCTTCATTGATCCACGGTAATTTCAAAAATGAAAAAGAATTTATCTTTGTTTAATGTGATGACATACTACATTAGTCATCCTTTGACAATAATATCTAGTTTAAGTCAACAATGTCTTGCTAATTAATTAATTCATGCAAGACATCTTTGGTGACTCACTAAAGTTGTCACGCCTCCACTCCGGATAACCCGGTCTAGAGGGTGACTAATACTAGGAATAGTATTATAGGACAATTTGACCAAGATAAGAGGCCACATTGGTTACAAACTAGCATGCATAATATGGCATAAGATAATATCCCAATAATTCAAAAGATTTAGGCCATCAGACCCAAAGATTAGACCGTGATCTGATGGACCTCAATAGTACAACGATGAGACATAATGTTAAAGAGTTTAGAGTTTAGCAATGAAAGTGTGTGAATACATATATGATGATATGTATTCAAGGCGAAAACCAAATCCTAAATAAGCAGTCAAGGACACTGGACTCCTCAACACAGCCTCCATCATCACCAACAGAGCTCAACCTGCACATTTAAAAACAAACATGCAGGGCTAAGTACAATTAATTGCACTCAGTGGACTCATGCCGAAAACATTTGATAATATTTGAATTACGCTGCCAACATCGAGTAAGTCACAAGGGTTTTAGTTAAAATGCCTTGTGCTTACCAAATCATTTTCAGTTCGTAAACATAGCTCGGCCGAGCATTTTCTTGGTGTGTATGGTCCATATCTCATAGTCACAATACATAATAATAATAAATAATAAACGTCGAGAGGGAGGCCTCCCATCTACGACGCCGTGATCGGTCGTAATCCCGTACAGCGCACAGTCACTCTCTGCAAGCATATGTTAACACAGCATATAGTTCCAACCTTCACGCCAATCCTAGCCAGGCATTTATCATCCACAGGACCCGACATTAAAAAGGTTGGGTGCTACCACAACAATTGATATAATAGTTCCAACCATCTCCACAGCCCTACCCGGCATAACAGATAGGATCCATACACAAAGCGAAATATTTTGGCGGTGTAATCTTGTAAAACATTTGATAAGTTGTAAAATAAATCGTAAATAAACTCATTTGGTATAATGAGAAAGTCACATTTTGTGGGGTGAGAAAAGGCCCACATTTTGAAGATATAAGCCCACATTAGTGAGGTGAAAAGGAGCCCACCGGACTATAGTTTGTTGTAAATCGAGTCCTAGGTTTGTTCGTCGTCGAATCCCGTGCAGCGTTTGCGCCCACACCTTTATGAAAAGCGAGGTTTTAGTACGTCGCTCGAGTCTTCGAGACTTTCAAAGATAACCGATATTTTATATCGACGTGAGTTGAATTCCTCAAATGACTTCGATATGCTTTCAAATACGTTATTTAATTGAATTATTCTCGTTCCTCGAGATACGTTCAACTATTTCGGTTTAACGCCTCCGACTTAAACGTTTTAACGTATGAGCATGTTTCTCGATATAAGGATTTTATTTGTGAAATCCTTTCTTGCTAATGAGGTATTATACTCAATTAGCACATCTTACGCGCATTGGCGTATTTATCGAACGTATAATCGTACGTTTGACTTTCAAAGTCAACAAAGTTAACACGGTCAACAAAGTCAACGATTTTGACTTTCAAATAGTAATTTCTTACTATTTCGTTTTATAAATCGAATTTGATCGATTTGAAAACGTAAAGTCCTAATTCTCGATTTATCACGTAAATCAAGGACTTATAAATAATTTCGCATTTATTAAACTTTTAATAATTAGAAAAGCGTATTTTCGATTTTAAAACGTTAACAACCTAACGTTTGTCTTAAACATAGTAAACTATGTTTATAAAATTTTTATAATTCAAAATATGTCCAGAATATAAATAGACATATATTTTATTAATAAACTGAATTAAAAAGGATTTTAAAACCCTTTTAATTATCGAAATTTTCGATAATTAGCTTAAAAATACTAAATGACTTTTGAAAATTTTTCTAAATTAATATAGTGTATTATTATACACTATGGTCCATAATATGAATTTATAAGATCCATATGATATTGTTTGTCATTTATTAGTATATTTACATATATATACATTTGGTAATTCCATATAATATGGAATAATTGTCCAAAAATTTCCAAAATTAATATACACATAGTATAATATCCCAACATCAATATATATCATTAATATAACCTATAGTTCATCATAAGCATTCATTCCACAATATATAACAATATTCACGGTAATTTCGATTTAATTACCCAATAATTATCAAACAATTTCTAAAAATTCTAATTAAATCACAACATGATTAAACATTATATTATAACATTGTAATATCACAATATCAACCAAACCAATTGAAATCATCACCATATGGAGCACATATGCTCTCGGCTTTTTGATTAAATTTTGGTATTTGGTTTTCAAAATTTCCAACAATTATATACTATGTTTATACATTATAGTATAGCAATATAACATCATTTAATCATCAAAATCAATTAAATCATCACCTTATGCACATAGTGCTCTCGGTTTTGATTTAAATTAGGTATTTGATTTTCAAAATTCTAACAATTATACACTATGTTTATATACTATAGTATAACAATAATACATCATAACATTAATCAAAACCAATTAAATCATCACCTTAAGAGCATCAAGCTCACGGCTTCTTTGATTTAAATATGGTATTTGATTTCCAAAAATTCTAATAAAATCATATATTACATAAATAATATACTAAAGTATTAATATATCATTGGATGATTAAAATAAAATCACACACCAACATACAAAACCTTGAAGTTCTCGGCATTTTCAAATGAATTTGCATATGGTTCCCAAAAATTCTAAATAAATCATATAACATACAAACAATACATTAAAGCATTAATATGTCATCACAAGCTAAGAATAAAAATTATACACCAAGGTATGGTACACACATGCTCTCGGTTTTAATGAAACAAATAGCTAGGGTTTTCCAAAAAATTTTAAATAGCATACTATAGTCTTAAATCATAACATAGATCAATAATACATGCTTAGAATATGCTAAGAAGCATTCGGTCCTCACAAGCTATTTTATAACATTTTCGAAAATTTATACAATATATATACTATGGTTTCGAAAATTTCATAAACAAGTTAGATCCATTCAAAAATTTAATCAACAATACCATATGTTTATTCTAACATATATTCACCTATTTGGAAATATAAATCATCAAGAACAATATATCTCATGCTCAAGAAAATTAAAAACATACACATATACATACATGGCATTCGAAACACACACACATATATATATGAACATGCTCGATTTTTCTTGAACAAAGGAGGTAAAAATCGGTGCTAGGTCTCTTGTTTACCTTTGATATGATATAGAATCACAAGAATATGGTATGGTATCAAGGTTTGGGAGAAGAAATGGAGAAGAAGAAGGAGATGAAGCTTTCGAAAATGGGGGGCTTGGCTCTCGGTTTTCTTGGCTGAAGAAGGGAGAGTGTGGAGTATTTTGAGAGTTCCTATTGTTTGTAATGGTAGTATAATGAGAGGAATGTGGAGAGGCTCCCCTATACCTCTTTCTCTCAATATACACGGCTGCACACACACCTCACCAATGGGATTAATGCAGTAAAAATGATGAGAGTGTAATCATTGGCTAGGTGTGCATGTATTGGTCAAAATAAGGTGGAGTCTGCCTTTGTTCTCTCGATGATGGCCAGCGGTTTTGGGGGTGTTTAGGGGTGGTTTAATTTTTATTCCATCCCTAATACTATATATATTAATCATGTATGATCATAGATATATAATACAAGCCATTAAAATAATTAAACTCAACATATACCACATTTTCGAAAATACCGATTGGAATTAGGAAAAATAGGAATAAAAATGTAAATCACACCCATTATTGATACTCATGCCCAATTCGATCAAATATACATATATACATCATAATATATGATTTTGTAATATTCCAAAGAAACGAACGTACGATTACGGTATTCTAAACCCGTAATTAGGGTTTTGCCATATATATTTTGACGACATCGAATATTGTGATTTCGATACGATATCGCTATAGCGAATTCTTTTTATAATTCACTAAAGATTGTGAATTACGGAAATGAAATTTATGAAATGATATGACAGTATTATTTTAACGTCGAACGCAGATCGAACGCCGACTTTTATGGGAATCTACGGTGTAAAGCTTAGAATTAATTTCCATCTTAATTCCTTGATTAAAAGGAATATATTTATAAAGTAAGTACGAGCTTACTACGACCATTTTGAGATGAGTCGATTTTGAACGTTTTGAGACGTTTTGTAAAATGAGTTTAATGCTCAGGAAATTATAATAATTAATTTCTTATTATTATTTTATATAATTTCAGTATTATTAAGTATTAAAATCGAATTTTCAGTTATTAAAATTCGATATTTTGGTATTGAAATTTTCGAAAACCCTAAGTTTATAAACTTTGGTTTTTCACATGAAATGACACCATTAAATTATCATATGGTATCTAAACTATATGTTATGATATATATGAGTATTATTAAGCTATGAAAACAGTTTTGGATCATTAAAACTCGATAGCTTATATTTATAAAATTTTCGAAACCTAATTCATGAAATTAGGGTTTCATGTGCATAAATTAATGTTATAGTTTTATCCTATGCTATTATTTAATATCTAAATCATATATTATGATGTATATATGTATATTTGATCGAATTGGGCATGAGTATCAATAATAGGTGTAATTTGTATTTTATTCCTATTTTCCTAATTTCAATCGGTAATTTCGAATAAATACTATATGCTTGATTTAATTATTTTGATGGCTTGTATTATACATCTATGATTATGTGTGATATATATATCTTGTATTAAGGATTAAATGAAATTAAACCACCCCTAAAACACCCTAAAACCGCCGGCTGCACCTCTTTAAACAAAGCATGGGATTCACTTTTATTTGGACCAATGCATGGACACCTTTAACACTAGCCTAATGATCACTACACTCCTCATCATTGGGCTGCAACTCTCCCCATTGGGGATGAGTGGGGGTGCCGTGCAAATTGAGGGGGAGGCTATAGGAAGGGCTCTTCACTTCCTTCCCTCATTATACACTCTTACACATATCTAACACTCTCCATTTTTCCTCTCAAAAACCTGCAACAACCGAGAGCCAAGCCCCCATTTTCGAAAGTTTTCATCTCCTTCCTTCTCCATTTCTTCTCCACCAAACTAGCTACTATATTGTTTCTTGTGAATCCTATATCATTCCAAGGTAAACATGGACCTTTAGTACCGATTTCTTTCATTTGTTCAAGCAAATAATCGTGACATATATATATGTGTGTTCGAATGGTATATGTATATATATGTGATTTTATTGTTCTTATGTATGAGCTATGGATGAATAATGGTTCTTGATGATTTTGTTTTCAAATATATGAGAATGTATGCTTAGATAATCATATGTTGTTGTGTATGAGATTTTTGAATGGATCTAACTTATTTATGAAATTTTCGAACCATAGGATTTGTTTAACAAAATTTTCGAAAACTTTATAAAATAAAAGGATGAAGACCGATTACTTCTTGAGCATTTTAGTGATGGATTATTGTTTATTATCATGTTTATAACTAATATGTATGATTGAAATTTTTTTGAAAAACCCTAGGCATTTTTGTTAAAATACCGTGAGCTATTTCAAAATGTACCATGGTGTATAATTTTTATTTTAAGCTTGTGATGACATATTAATGCTTGAATGTATTGTTTATATGTTATATGATTTATCTAGAATTTTTGGAAACCATATGTTTATTTATTTAAAAATACCGTGAGCATTTATATACATGAAGGTTGATGTATGATTTTATTTTGATCATACAATAGTATATTAATACTTTAATATATTGTTTATGTGTTGTATGATTTTGTTGGAATTTTTGAAATCAATTACCAAAATTAAATCAAAAAACCAAGGCCTCGAGCCTAAGTATGGTGATGATTTAATTTGGTTTTGATGAATGTTTTAATGTTATAATGTTGTATTATGACGTATAAACATAGTGTATAATTATTAGAATTTTTGGAAATCAAATATCATATTTAAATCAAAGAAGCCGTGAGCTTGATGCTCTTAAGGTGATGATTTAATTGGTTTTGATTAATGTTATGATGTTATATTACTATACTATAGTATATAAGCATAGTATATAATTGTTAGAATTTTGAAAACCAAATACCAAAATTAATCAAAAGCCGAGAGCATATATGCTCCATATGGTGATGATTTCAATTGGTTTGGTTGATATTGTGATGTTACAATGTTATAATATAATGTTTAATCATGTTGTGATTTAATTAGAATTTTTAGAAATTGTTTGATAATTATTGGGTAATTAAATCGAAATTACCGTGAAAATTGTTATATATATTGTGGAATGAATGCTTATGATGAACTTGTAATATCCCAAAGAATTAAATGCCTAATTACGATATTTAAAATTCGTAAATTAGGGTTTCGCCGAAATAAATGAATTAGTAATATATCGAATAATGATTTCGATTATTTACGAAGTAACGAATTCCTATTTTATATTCACTAGAATTGTGAATTAAGGAATAGAATTTTATAAAGTGTTTCGGCAGTATAATTTTAACGTCGATTGAGTATCGATAGTTAAGATTTCGTAAAAATTTTCTAAGCAACGAAGCTTAGAATTAAATTCCATTATTAATGGAATAATTTAATAAAGTGATTACGACTTTATTACGACCATTTTGAGATGAGTCGATAATTAACGTTTTGAGACGTTTCAAACGTTAACGTTTAGAGATGAATAGAAAAATGAGTTTAATGATCAAGGAATTATAATATTTAAATTCCTATGATTATTAAATGTAATTATAGTATTATTTAGCATTAAAATAATGCTAGAGCATTAAGGATTAATTATTGAACAAATATGAAATTTTCGAAAACCCTAATTCGAAAATTAGGGTTTTCACACATGAGATGATTCTAATAATTTTTCCTATTATATAATTTATCATCTAAGATATATATTATGATATATATCTAAAAATAGCAAGAAAAATCAAATTTTGGCAATTAACTATGGAATTGCCGTGAGCTTACATTAATAGGTTCAATGTTTGATTTTGTTTCCATGTTGCGTCAATGTTGTTTTACTAATATGTAGTAGAATATTTTTGTACACTCAAACCAAGACTTTAACTTGGTGATTCAAGTGGGATGTATGGAAATGAAAGAGCCGTCTATGTTGACTAATTAAGTAAGGATTTAATTGTTTTGTTCAAGAAAAGCGTTGTGTAAGAGATATTTACTTTGGTGATGTATTAATTGGTGAGTCATAAAGCATGATTAAAAAAAAGTCTTGCATTTGGTGGAGTGTAAGATATTATGTCATAGCATGAAACAAAATAAATTAAAACTCCTTCATTTGTTATAAGAGAGCGATGGCTCTTGAAATTTTAGAGTAAATCACTTTGTTTTGTTCAAGGTGAGTAAGTGTATTTACTATGGCTATGTCATCAAGGTGAAAAGAATTGTCTTGCTTTAGTTGTGTATGTGTGATAGCCGTAGGTTTGTAAGCAAAGGAATAAATTTTTTAGTTGTTGAAAAAATTGTGTAAGAGATATTTTACATTATGATGTAATACATGTTGAGTCACAAAGCAACATTTAAAGGCTTGCTTTGTATGTGATTTGAACCGTGAGAATTGTTGGGAGCTTTAAGTGTAATAATTAATTTATTTCTTTAACTTAAGTGTACATAAGTAATAGAACACAATGAAACAAAGCACCCTTTCTCCAAACTTACTATCGCCGTAAGCTTTGTGAAGAACAAAGCTTAGGGTTTTCTCCTTTAACTCACCAATCCTTGAGATAAGTCCTTTGCACAACAAATCAAAGCCGGTAAAGAGGTTAGTAATCGAACAAGCTTGATTATGCGTTGGAATTTCAATTTTAATGGTTTGATCTTATGTTATAAGTATGGTTCTTAATTAAGAAATAATGTTAGCATGTGAAGTTGTTCATTAATAATACCTATTATGATGAAATAGAAACATATATCATGTTTGAAATTGAATTTAAGCATGTTATGAAATTTTAGAAGAGGATCGAAAATCCTTAGAATTTATTTAAGGTTGGATTAATGATCTATGATGTTATAGGAGTTCATAGTAATTTATTGAGGATTTTTAAAAAATCATATGCTATGTTATTCAAAATTGCCGAAAATAAATAAGAATGGTAAGATGATGTGCAATTTTTATTTAAGAAATGCTATAGCATATTATTGATCTAGGACCTTAATTATGTACTACATGATTTTATTAAGAATTTTGGAAATTATTTGCTCCAATTTTCTTAAAGAAACCGAGAGCATTCAAGCTTGATTTAGGATGATTTAGTTGTTTTTGGAAAATGTTGTGTTGTAATATTGTTATATTATAGTATTGGAGCATTGTATAATTTTGTAGAAATTTTACAAAATGTTTAGTGTTTATTGGAAAAAAAAAACGTGAACATTGAACAATAATTCTTTGATGTAGAAATTGAAAATGTTGGACTATATATTATAATTATGATATAGATTAATGTTGAGGCCTTGTATGATTTAATTAGAATTTTAGAAAAATAATTGCTATATAAAGTATGAAAACCGTGAGCTATAGTGATGGAATAATGATGTCCAATTTTCCTATAGCTAATATTAATACATATTAATGATACTATGATAATATAGTACACTATATGAATTTAGAAGAATTTTTGGAAGATGTTTGGAAACTTAAGCTTAAGGGCCGTGAGAGCTTAGAATGGTTATATTAAGTTTAATTCCTTAATATCAAGAAAAATAATACATTATATGTCTAGAAATTATTTTAGAAATATTAAAATTTATGGAATATTATAAACATAGAATACTATGTTTATGGTAAACGTTATATTAAATAACGTTAGAAATGAAAAATAATGTTTAATGAATAAGTTAATTAATATTTAAGAAAATATTAATGAAGTTTATCGATTTGCGTGAAAATCGAGAGTTAGGGTTTTATGAAAAGAAATCGATTGAAAATCGATTTATATGGAAATTAGATATTAAAAATAAAATTATTAAAGAATTTAATAAGAAAAGTCAAAATGTTGACTTTTGAAATTGATGTATGAAATACGTTCGATAAATACGCTAATACGTGTAAAACGTATTAATTATATAAGGAAATCTCATTGGTGAGAAAAGATTTCATAATTGAAATCCTTGTATCGAAAAAGCGATGTAAATCGTTGAGCGTTTAACCTAAAAGGTTAAAATGAAATAGTTGAACATATCTCAAACGAGAAATGTTTAGTTAAGATCTGTGATTGAGCAGTATTAAATTCGTTTAGGAATTGAATGATATTAGTATAAGTTATCAAAGTTTGTTCTAAACTTTGAAAATCTCAAAAACGTGACCGACGTCTTGAAAATCGTTTTACGTAAAGGTGAGGCGGATGCGATCGATGGCGTGAAAGAAAACAAATTAAGAAAGCTTACGTACCAGGTGGGCTTTTTCTTATCCTCGAGGATAAAATGCTCTATTTATGATGCTTTCTTGAAATGAAAAGTAATTATTTATGATGCTTTCTTTTGAGAAATGATTATGAAATGATGATGAAATTACACGCCCAAAATGTATATGTTTTATGTATGTATCCTATCCATGAATGAATGAATGATGAATGTTGTTGGGTCGCTCCCGACTTATGAATGAAATCGAATTCGGATCCTATCTTGGCGCTTATACAGCTAGGATTAACGTGTACATAATGGTGATTGTGTCTTTGTAAGGACAATTCACGGCGGTCGCGTGACGAGAGTGAGGCCTCCTTCTCGGCGTTAAATGATAATGTTATGATGAGATGAAGGGATATGGATCATACATACAAGAAAAATGTCCGCCGACGAATGTTTATGAAAATGATGAAAATGTTTAGTAAGCACAAGACCTTTCAAGAAAAACCTTGTGTCTTACCACAATGGGCGATGTAATTTAATGACGGTAAAATGTTTTCGCATAAGTCCACCGAGTGCATTATTTGTACTCACCGCATATTGTTTTAAATGTGCGATTGAGTCAGTGATGCGATGGAGCGGTGTTGAGCAATAGGAATGTTGTCATTGAAAAGTTTATACCTTGATAGTACATCGTCGTATGTACATATCACATGTTTTCCGCTGAAAGAACATAAGTTATGTAGTAAAGTCCAAAAGCATAATTGATTTATGTATTACAGTTTGTTGATAAATAGTCTTTATGGTTATTCATCCATGCTTCCAGTAATAATCCCTTTTAAATCGTACTTAGGATTTAGGGGCTGTTACAGAGTGGTATCAGAGCGGTTCGCTCTTTGAACCCAAATTTTCCTTTGAGGTTAAGTCTAGATTGAGTCACTAGACTTCTAAAGATCAGCTGACATTGCTCAACACTCCATCACATCAAGCTCAACCGAAATGAGGTAAATGATTCCTTTTCAAAATTTTGAAATGAAAAGTTGAAAGAGAAAAAGAATCGAGATGATTTTTTTTAAAAGGAATGAAAGATATGAAAGATGAATGATATGAAGTGGAAGTTATGAATAATGTTGAGAATGGAAGTTATGCAAAGTGATCAAGTTAGAAATGAATGCTTATGATAGATAATGGGCAAAATGTGCGAGAATGAAATGTTGAATTTGCAAAATTCAAGTAATACATGCATTGATAAGTATGTTATGAAATTGAGCGAATTTTCAAGTTTTCATAACCAAATTCGTTCAAATTTCAAGATTATGTGTGATGAATGAATATGCTTGAAATGAACGTGAATGGCCAAAGTTGGAATGATAAATTCTTTGAAATTCAAAGAAATGTGCATGTATAAATGAACTATGTTTTCATTATTTGAAACTTTAGTTTCAAATCTCAAGATTTATTATGACAAATGATATGTCATCTCAAGAAAAACATAGACGATATAAGAAGGATGATCACTTTTTACGAAAGAACATAGAAGTACGAACTTCCTTCCATTACAAGAACAGAAGTAAAGATGGATTTGAGAACTTCATTCCATCTTAAGGTCGAAAAGCGAAAGATTTATACGAAAATGAACGACTTCGACCTCGGCATGTGCGACTTCGACTTCGTTCTCGGCATGTGCGACTTCGACCCCGGCATGTGCGACCTCGATTTCGACTTCCACCTCGGCATGTGCGACTTCGACCTCGGCATGTGCGACTTCGTCTTCGTTCTCGGCATGTGCGACTCGACTTCGACCTCGGCATGTGCGACCTTGACTTCTACTTCGGCATGTGCGACCGTCGACTTTGACTTCGGTAATTTTATAACATCGACTTTGACTTCGGTAATTTTATAACATCGACTTTGACATGCCGACCTTGGTAGTATATACTACATCGACGTCGGCATTACTCTGTGCTACCTCGGCATCGGTAACGGCATGCACGACCTTGGCGTCGGCATCGCCACGATCTCGGCGCGAGTGGCGAATTTTTCTGCACTGTGCGGTGATTTTGTTTGGCTCGTTCTCGTTCGTTTGAACTCGATTTACGTCGGTTTTCACCCACGTGCCCCTAATGCACTGTAATTTATTTTCTATGAAGGACCGAATCCTGATTCCTACTCCAGAATTCTGAGAAACAGTTGAATTTGGTTCTATGATTTGTATAGAGTAAGAATGTTATAGTATGATAAGAATCTTAGAATGTTACTAAGAAAGTAAGATTTCTAGTAATACAAGTAGAGCCATGACCTACATGAGAACCTTTGTTGATGACCTATTATGAGTATATAAGGTTTCAAATTATATTCATTACCCAATTTACATCATTGAGTTTAACTCTATGACTAGTCCCAATTGAGAAATCATTTGAGTTTCTCACTTTTTCGAAGAAATTTATAACCCAAAGAATTATAAAGTGTCCTTTAAAACCAAGCCTCGTGTGATTGAGAATATAATTGTGACGGTGCAGCCAGCCCATATGACTAAAGAAATCTCGGTGAGTCGTCATTCTGGTCTTCGGACCCTAGATCCCAATTATTCAGTCGAAAGAGGATATTGATTCAATCATTAAAAGATGTTATTTTTAAGATAGTACCTCTTGTAAGTAGTCGTGATAAATTCTCCTCGATTCTTGAAACCATCAAGTATGATGAATGTTGACTTGCCTTGTCACCTAAGTGCGAATTAGTAAAACGATAAACATCAGGCATGAAATAGGTTGACTTATTTCAGTCACCTAAAAGTTTCAGACCAGTAAAGTGATAGACATCAAGAAATTATGATGTAAAAAAAATCTCAATGAGGCGAGATATTTTCCCCATGATACACATGGATGTGATGACCATGATGGGCTTTACAAAGATTGATAACGATGAAGTTATACCTTCATATGATTATGATAATAAAGTTATGAATAAGATACTCTTTAGCATTGAATGCAAGAGTAAAAGTAAAGAAAAGTATATGATATCCGTGGGATATAATTTCCCTCACCATGTCATAAGAGAGAGATTACAACTTATCTTTAAGATAGTTGTTTGTCCCTAAACCCTCGCTAGTAGGTTGGACATGTTTAAAAGAATGAAGATGCATGCAAGATATTCTTTTCAAGGAATATATATATAAATGAATGATAGCATCTCAGAAAATAAATCTCTCGCCTTATACCTCAATCAATGAGATTATGCTTGAGCATAATCGATTCCAAGTAATTGAAACTTGGCTAAACAACGATAATGAGATTGAGGAATCATAATCCTTGAGATTGTGTGAAGGACTAGGATAGCCCTAGTTGTAAATCAAGTATGGAGAAAATATCTCCAAAGCCAAGACATGGTAATAAGATGCTTGGAATTTAAGTCATGGTGTACGAATGTACTACCTCACCAAGCCATACGACAATAATGACGGTTCTAACCCTGAGTGTAAAAACCGAAGTATAACGAAAGTAATATTACTTTCAGATACCATATTTAAGAAAAAGGGAATATTTCCAAGAGAACAAATGAAACGATTCACATGGAAGGATCTTAAAGTGAATCTAATTGGGAAGATTATCCCCCATACTTTTGTGACGATCAATAAAATGAGATATTAAGTATCTCGACATGGAAATGAAGTAATCATTGAATGTCGAAATGGTGACGCCAAAGCAAAAGTATGATATGTCCTCGATGGATCAAGGATTTTATCCTATGCGAAATTGCATGATGGATCAATAAAAAATGTTAAGAAATGACGTATATCCTAAAAGGATATTACAAATGATGGCGCTAAATGCCGGTATAAGGATTTCTCTGGAAAAGAGTTTAAAGTAAGAATATATGAGAGATATATTCCTAAGATCGATAAAGTGAAAAAGGAAATTGAATCATTCATACTGAATTAGGAATGAATGATAGTGATAGAGACATGACGATCTCTACGATAAGATTTAATTATCGAAATAACAATATCAAAGGATAGGCTGATGTAGACCTAACCACAAAATGCTATTGGTAAAAGCATAGCATGCGATACCGAAAAGGATACGATAAGCGAGGTGATGAAGACTATAGCAGGGATCATAATGTCCCAATGGAAAGGACAATGATATATGAAATAGATGTTAAATTGAATGAGCGGGAACACCGTAGAACGAAGTTTATACTTCACACCGAAAACTGATCGAACAAAAATTAAGAAGGCCTGATAAGTATGAGAAAGATTTCTCAGCATACCTACAATATTTTGTTCGATATAGGTGCTTCATGTTCTAACATCGCACAAGTATGTGTAGAAACGATAGAACCTAATTCGGAATAACCGAATCAAGAAATGAAAATTTCTTCACCTATATGAGAATTATGGCGTCATAAGTATGGTAAAGGTTTAGAATTGGACCTAGAATCGCCTAAGGTTCTATAAAATGATTTGGATCATTATATCTATGTGGAACGTAGATATAATTCTAGAGACAAGAAGTTTCGGAGATGGCTGTCATTCACGTGATCAGTGACCTGGGCCTAGTCTCTTCGTTAGAGATCTTCTGCGACAAGATTTTAGCACCCACTATTTGCTTATGCGAATAAATTTAGAGCGGTATCTGATGATGGTGTAAAGCGTAAAATGAGTGATAAGATAAGTGACATGAGTCGTGTCGTAAATTATCACAAGTTATATATGTCTTAAAGTGTTTAATTCTTTAGGAGATCTTTCTTGTTTAGAATTTTCTCTATTGCTTGATTTAAGTCGACTTATCTAGAAATATCATTTATAGATGATAGGAAAATGGAGTGTCTGAGTAAGAAGATAACCACGAGCTTACAAGCTTAGAACTCACACAGGCGTGTCGGCTCTTTTATTATAAGCGGGCATGGACTTAGAAGCAGTTTTGGAAGAATTCTGCACCTTTGGAAGGATGCTCGTAACTATGGAGTTACGGATGAGGATGGTATCCAAAGGCTTATTCGTCGTTGCCAACAGGTGGCAAAAGTTTGCAAAAGAAGTATCGAGAATATCTTACGCATGTAGAAAATTCCAAGACTTGAGCGGACTTACGAGATTTGTCAACGGCTCAAGCACACATGTTATGCGTATGGAGCGGCACCGATGAGCACTTGTCTGGTCCCGGCAAGTGTCACAAGATTATATAAAGGAATGGTTGTACCCTGATGTTCCAAACGCCGCCCCGTCCTGTGCCGTCAATTATACCTGAAAGGGATGAGAATGGCCAAAGGACAGGATCTTACCGCCCTCGCGGATTAGGAGAATTACCGCTACCAACTCAACCATACTTTCTGATAAGAGCAACACAAACTTCTGGTACTGAAGAAGAAACGGGGAGCAGCTTGACCCCTGGCTCTCTGAAGGAGAATGATCATCGGAAGTATGAAGCAAAAACGTACCGAGAGATAGGCAAGTTTCCAAATGAGGAGTACGATTCCGACGAAGGCCACTCAGAGACATAGAATCTTAGGATCATATGAGACTTATATGTAGATAGTGAATATGTTAAAATGGTGTCAAAATTTTGAGTGTAAAAGGACTAGGCGCTTTGTAATCGATCGACGATAGACCGACCCTTGAAATTAATGTATGAAAAGTCCTCGCTGAGGCATTTTGATGTAATATTATATGGTCTTTGTAAAATGGTATCCGATATACGACAACGAATTGTTCCGAATAAGATATGGCCACTATGAGATAGTAGTTATGCCATTCGGACTAACCAATGCACCATACATTCATGAACCTCAAAAATCAAGTGTTCCACATACTTAGACAATTTTGTCTTAACCTTTATGAATAACGTTCCTATCCATACGAAGAATGAGAAAGAGCGTAAAGAACGTCGAAGGACTGTCTTTACAATTTTAAGAGCTGGCAAATTTTGCGAAACGATTGTGAATTTCGGCAAGAAATATTCCTCGGGCACATAGTGTCTTTAGAAGAAATCAAAGTAGAGTGGCAAAGGATAAAGCAATTAAGAATGAAAGTCGTCGATGACCTAAAATGAGATCGAGAATTTTCTAGATTAATTGATCGCTATCGAGAACCATGAAGAACTCTCTAAGTAGTATGAGGCCAATAACATAACTAGCCCAAAAAGGAATCAAATTTATATGGATTAATTAAAGTAAAGCTATGTATTAATATGAGAAAGACAATAGCTTACGCATCACAATGACTTAAGTCACATGAAAGGAATTTCCCATCTCATGACTTGAAATAGTAACAAGGGTATAAGTACCAAAGTCTTGGAGACATCACTCCTATGACAATAAGTTAAGAACCCTTCACAATTTACAAAAGTTTGAATTTACTCTTCGAGCAAAGAAACTTGGATACGGGGTAGAAAAGATGGCTCGAATCAGTAAAAGATTACAATTGTGATATAAATTATCACCTACGGACGGTTAACGTAGAATCTAATGCCCTAAGTTATAAAGATTCAGTCTAAAGTATGGTATGTCCTTATAGAAAAGGAAAACTCATTGGAGAGTTTAAGAAAATTAGAACAGAAATAGTTGGGCAATCGGGACGGCGTAAGTTGTTTTCTCACACTCAAGGTGACATCGACTAAAGAAAAGGATGATAAGCGAAAGAAAGGATGAAGATGAGAATAGAATACGAATTAAGATAAGGAATGAAGAGTGAAGGATTTTAAGAAGCGATTGACAATGTCATGTTGTCTAAGGAAGGATATATATATATATATATATATATATATATTCAAGCAATAATAAGCTTAGAAATGAAATCATGAATGAAATTCATGACCCTTCTCATACCGCCCAACCAGTGACATTAAGAGATATTATGATTTACGAGAAAAGTTAGATAGTAAGGAATAAAATGAGATATAACCATCTTGTCGAGCGATGTCTCGGTTACCAACAAGTGAAGGCATTGTATCAATGACCTTATAAGAGGTTATAATCTCTAAAGATATCTGAGATGAAAATGGAATGACATAGCAATGGATTTTATGACGGGTTTTGCCAAAGTCATAAAGAGGTAACTCTTCTATATGGGTAGCGATGGATCGACTCACCAAATATGTTCATCTCGCTATTCGGATGACTCGTAGATCTGAAAAGTTAGCTCGATCGTACATAAAGGAAATCATATCTTTGTAGGGGGTACCAAAACCTATCATTTCAGATAGAGACTCTAAGTTTACCCCTAGATTTTGAACTAACTCACAAAAGGAGTTAGACATGAGATTGAACCTTAACATAGATGTCCACTCACCGATAGATGGACGGTTAAAAGGACAATATGGATGTTTAAGAATCGATAGACCATTAATGTTAAATCAAGGTGCAAGTGGGAACGTGTTGTACCACTTGTTAAGTTCACGCACGACCATAACTGTCAAGCAATGATCAATATAGCCTTATGAGGTATTATGCGGAAAGAAATATCGATCACCACTTTATTGTGATAAAGTAAGTGAGAGAAAGTATAAGATCCTGACAATGTGAATGAAATGATTAAGATATCTGCCAAATGAGGCAAAGAATAAGAAAAGCTCAGGCCAGACAAAAGTCTTACGCTGATACGCGTAAATCTGAATTGCATTTTTAAATGCGGAATTAAAGTTTCTTAAGATTTCTCCATCGTGGAAAATTATAAAGTTCAGATACAAGAATGTAGAGATCATGTTTTGTAGGACCTTACGAGCTCCTAGTAATGATAGGCCCAGTAGCCTATAGATTGATACTTCCACCAAATTTGGGGAAAGTACGTAATGTTTTCCACGTGACCCAGTTAAGGAAATACGAAAATGACCCAAATCATGTGATCCGCCATGATGACGTGATCCTTAATTCAAATATGAATTGTGATGAAAATCTCGACTATTTTGATCGTGCGATTGATGATTAAAGAATCAAGTTTGGGTCTTTAATGAAAGTCGATGAAGGAATCATGGACAAAAGGAAATCACGTGGAAAGTTGAAGATATTATGATGTTGAGATACCCCATACCTTTGAGGTATGCAAATTTGAGACGAAATTTCTTTTAAGGGGTAGAATGTAATATCCCAAAAATTAAATGCTAATTACGATATTTAAAATTAAGTAAATTAGGGTTTCAGCGAAATAAATGAATTAGTAATATATCGAATAATGATTTCGATTATTTACTGAAATGTAATTCTATTTTATATTCACTAGAATTGTGAATTAAGGAATAGAATTTTATAAAGTGTTTCGGTATAATTTTAACGTCGATTGAGTATCGATAGTTAAGATTTAAGTAAAAATTTTCTAAACAACGAAGCTTAGAATTAAATTCCATTATTAATGGAATAATTTAATAAAGTGATTAAGACTTTATTACGACCATTTTGAGATAGTCGATAATTAACGTTTGAGGCGTTTCAAACGTTAACGTTTAGAGATGAATAGAAAAATGAGTTTAATGATCAAGGAATTATAATATTTAAATTCCTATGATTATTAAATGTAATTATAGTATTATTTAGCATTAAAATAATGCTAGAGCATTAAGGATTAATTATTGAACAAATATGAAATTTTCGAAAACCCTAATTCGAAAATTAGGGTTTTCACACATGAGATGATTCTAATAATTTTTCCTATTATATAATTTATCATCTAAGATATATATTATGATATATATCTAAAAATAGCAAGAAAAATCAAATTTTGGCAATTAACTATGGAATTGCCGTGAGCTTACATTAATAGGTTCAATGTTTGATTTTGTTTCCATGTTGCGTCAATGTTGTTTTACTAATATGTAGTAGAATATTTTTGTACACTCAAACCAAGACTTTAACTTGGTGATTCAAGTGGGATGTATGGAAATGAAAGAGCCGTCTATGTTGACTAATTAAGTAAGGATTTAATTGTTTTGTTCAAGAAAAGCGTTGTGTAAGAGATATTTACTTTGGTGATGTATTAATTGGTGAGTCATAAAGCATGATTAAAAAAAAGTCTTGCATTTGGTGGAGTGTAAGATATTATGTCATAGCATGAAACAAAATAAATTAAAACTCCTTCATTTGTTATAAGAGAGCCGATGGCTCTTGAAATTTTAGAGTAAATCACTTTGTTTTGTTGAGGTGAGTAAGTGTATTTACTATGGCTATGTCATCAAGGTGAAAAGAATTGTCTTGCTTTAGTTGTGTATGTGTGATAGCCGTAGGTTTGTAAGCAAAGGAATAAATTTTTTTTAGTTGTTCAAAAAAATTGTGTAAGAGATATTTTACATTATGATGTAATACATGTTGAGTCACAAAGCAACATTTAAAGGCTTGCTTTGTATGTGATTTGAACCGTGAGAATTGTTGGGAGCTTTAAGTGTAATAATTAATTTATTTCTTTAACTTAAGTGTACATAAGTAATAGAACACAATGAAACAAAGCACCCCTTTCTCCAAACTTGCTACTGCCGTAAGCTTTGTGAAGAACAAAGCTTAGGGTTTCTCCTTTAACTCACCAATCCTTGAGATAAGTCCTTTGCACAACAAATCAAAGCCGGTAAAGAGGTTAGTAATCGAACAAGCTTGATTATGCGTTGGAATTTCAATTTTAATGGTTTGATCTTATGTTATAAGTATGGTTCTTAATTAAGAAATAATGTTAGCATGTGAAGTTGTTCATTAATAATACCTATTATGATGAAATAGAAACATATATCATGTTTGAAATTGAATTTAAGCATGTTATGAAATTTTAGAAGAGGATCGAAAATCCTTAGAATTTATTTAAGGTTGGATTAATGATCTATGATGTTATAGGAGTTCATAGTAATTTATTGAGGATTTTAAAAATCATATGCTATGTTATTCAAAATTGCGAAAATAAATAAGAATGGTAAGATGATGTGCAATTTTATTTAAGAAATCTATAGCATATTATTGATCTAGGACCTTAATTATGTACTACATGATTTTATTAAAATTTTGAAATTATTTGCTCCAATTTTCTTAAAGAAACCGAGAGCATTCAAGCTTGATTTAGGATGATTTAGTTGTTTTTGGAAAATGTTGTGTTGTAATATTGTTATATTATAGTATTGGAGCATTGTATAATTTTGTAGAAATTTTACAAAATGTTTAGTGTTTATTGGGAAAAAAAAAACGTGAACATTGAACAATAATTCTTTGATGTAGAAATTGAAAATGTTGGACTATATATTATAATTATGATATAGATTAATGTTGAGGCCTTGTATGATTTAATTAGAATTTTAGAAAAATAATTGCTATATAAAGTATGAAAACCGTGAGCTATAGTGATGGAATAATGATGTCCAATTTTCCTATAGCTAATATTAATACATATTAATGATACTATGATAATATAGTACACTATATGAATTTAGAAGAATTTTTGGAAGATGTTTGGAAACTTAAGCTTAAGGGCCGTGAGAGCTTAGAATGGTTATATTAAGGATTTAATTCCTTAATATCAAGAAAAATAATACATTATATGTCTAGAAATTATTTTAGACATATTAAGAATTTATGGAATATTATAAACATAGAATACTATGTTTATGCTAAACGTTATATTAAATAACGTTAGAAATGAAAAATAATGTTTAATGAATAAGTTAATTAATATTTAAGAAAATATTAATGAAGTTTATCGATTTGCGTGAAAAATCGAGAGTTAGGGTTTTATGAAAATCGATTTATATGGAAATTAGATATTAAAATAAAATTATTAAAGAATTTAATAAGAAAAGTCAAAATGTTGACTTTTGAAATTGATGTATGAAATCGTTCGATAAATCGCTAATACGTGTAAAGCGTATTAATTATATAAGAAATCTCATTGGTGAGAAAGATTTCATAATTGAAATCCTTGTATCGAAAAGCGATGTAAATCGTTGAGCGTTTAACCTAAAAGGTTAAAATGAAATAGTTGAACATATCTCGAAATGCGAAATGTTTAGTTAAGATCTGTGATTGAGCGGCGTATTAAATTAGTTTAGGAATTCAAATGATATTAGTATAAGTTATCAAAGTTTGTTCTAAACTTTGAAAATCTCAAAACGTGACCGACGTCTTGAAAATCGTTTTACGTAAAGGTGAGGCGGATGCGATCGATGGCGTGAAAGAAAACAAATTAAGAAAGCTTACGTGCCGGTGGGCTTCTTTTCTTATCCTCGAGGATAAAATGCTCTATTTATGATGCTTTCTTGAAATGAAAAGTAATTATTTATGATGCTTTCTTTTGAGAAATGATTATGAAATGATGATGAAATTACACCCCAAAATGTTTATGTTTTATGTATGTATCCTATCCATGAATGAATGAATGATGAATGTTGTTGGGTCGCTCCCGACTTATGAATGAAATCAATTCGGATCTATCTTGGAAGAACTATACACCGCTAGGATTAACGTGTACACTTAATGGTGATTGTGTCTTTGTAAGGACAATTCACGGCGGTCGCACAATGACGTAGAGGAGGCCTCTTCTACGGCGTTAAATAATAATGTTATGATGAGATGAAGGATATGGATCATACATACAAGAAAAATGTCGGCGGACGAATGTTTATGAAAATGATGAAAATGTTTAGTAAGCACAAGACCTTTCAAGAAAAACCCTTGTGTCTTACCACAATGAGGCGATGTAATTTAATGGCGGTAAAATGTTTTGGCATAAGTCCATGAGTGCATTATTTGTATTGACCACCGCATATTTGTTTTAAATGTGATTGAAGTGGTGATGCGATGGGCGGTGTTGAGCAATAGGAATGTTGTCATTGAAAAGTTTATACCTTGATAGTACATCGTCATATGTACATATCACATGTTTTCCGCTGAAAGAACATAAGTTATGTAGTAAAGTCCAAAAGCATAATTGATTTATGTATTACAGTTTGTTGATAAATAGTCTTTATGGTTATTCATCCATGCTTCCAGTAATAATCCCTTTTAAATCGTACTTAGGATTTAGGGTCATTCTGAGAACTATAGGTTATATTAGTGACATATATTGATGTTGGGATATTATACTATGTGTATATTAATTTTGGGAATTTTGGATAATTATTCCATATTATAGGAATTACCGAAATGTATATATATGTAAATATACTAATAAATGACAAACAATATCATATGGATCTTATAAATTCATATTTCGGACCATAGTGTATAATAATACACTATATTAATTTAGAAAATTTTTCAAAAGTCATTTAGTATTTTTAAGCTAATTATCGAAAATTTCGATAATTAAAAGGGTTTTAAAATCCTTTTAAATCGGTTTATTAATAAAATATATGTCTATTTAAATTCGGACATATTTGAATTATAAAATTTTATAAACATAGTTTACTATGTTTAAGACAAACGTTAGGTTGTTAACGCTTTAAAATCGAAACACGCTTTTCTAATTATTAAGGGTTTAATAAATGCGAAAGTATTTATAAGACCTTGATTTACGTGACAAATCGAGAGTTAGGACTTTACGTTTTCAATCGATCAAATTCGATTTATAAAACAAAATAGTAAGAAATTACTATTGGAAAGTCAAAATCGTTGACTTTGTTGACCGTGTTAACTTCGTTGACTTTTAAAGTCAAACGTACGATTATACGTTCGATAAATACGCCAATGCGCGTAAGATGTGCTAATTGAGTATAATACCTCATTAGCAAGAAAGGATTTCACAAATGAAATCCTTTTATCGAGAAACGTGCTCATACGTTAAAACGTTTAAGCCGGAGGCGTTAAACCGAAATAGTTGAACGTATCTCGAGGAACGAGAACAATTCAATTAAATAACGTATTTGAAAGCATATCGAAGTCATTTGAGGAATTCAACTCACGTCGATATAAAATATCGAAGTTATCTTTTGAAAGTCTCGAAAGACTTGAGCGACGTACTAAAACCTCGCTTTTTCGTAAAGGTGTGGACGCAAACGCGGCGACGGGATTTTGACGAACGAACGAACCTAGGACTTTTACAACGAACCATAGTCCAGGTGGGCTCCTTTTCTTACCTCACTAATGTGGGCTTCTTATCTTCAAAAATGTGACTTTACTGTCATACCAAATGAGTTTATTTACAGTACTTATGTTACAACTGTTATCAAATGTTTTACTGCATTACCTGCCAAAAATATTTCGTTTTGTGTATGGATCCTATCGGTTATGCCCGGGTAGGGCTGTGGAGATGGTTGGAACTATTATATCAATTGTTGTGGTAGCACCCAACCTTTTTAAATGTCGGGTCCTGTGCCGGATGATAAATGCCTGGCTAGGATTGGCGTGAAGGTTGGAACTATACGCTGTGTTAACATATGCTTGCAGAGAGTGACTGTGTGCTGTACGGGATTACGGCCGATCACGGCGTCGTAGATGGGAGGCCTCCCTCTCGACGTTTATTATTTATTATTATTATGTATTGTGACTATGAGATATGGACCATACACACCAAGAAAATGCTCGGCCGAGCTATGTTTACGAACTGAAAATGATTTGGTAAGCACAAGGCATTTTTTACTAAAACCCTTGTGACTTACTCGATATTGGCAGCGTAATTCAAATATTATCAAATGTTTTCGGCATGAGTCCACTGAGTGCAATTTCGTGTACTTAGCCCTGCATGTTTGTTTTAAATGTGCGAGTTGAGCTCTGATGGTGATGATGGAGGGTGTGTTGAGGTCAGTGTCCTCGATCGTTTATTTAGATTTGTTTTGCCTTGAATACATATCGTCACATATGTATTCACACACTTTCCGCTAAACTCTAAACTCTTAAACATTATGTCTCATCGTCGTACTATTGAGGTTCATCGATCACGGTTTAATCTTTGGGTCCGATGGCTAAACCTTTCAATTATTGGGATAATATCTTATGCCATATTATGCATGCTTGTTTATAACCAATGTGACCACTTATCTTGGTCAATTTGTCCTATAATACTATTCTAGTATTAGTCACCCTCTAGACCGGGTTATCCGGAGTGGGGCGATGAGTGGTATCGAGCTCTTTTGCTCTTTGTAAACCCAAAATCCTTTTTATTCTAAGTCTAGGTCGAGTCACTGGACTTCTAGTAAACCACTGACTCCCCTCAACACTCCATCACATCGAGCTCAACCGGGAAGAAGGTAACTGCATTTCTTTCTCAAAACCATGAAATGGAAATTTTTACATGTTGAGCAAATTGGAAGAACTTTTGAAAGATTTGGTTATGATGAAAATTTTTATGATGAAAATGAAAGTTGAGCAAGAAAATTTTCCAAAAATACTTTTGGGTTGAACTAATGCAAATACTCGAGTATTGATATGAAAGTACATGGTGGTACTAGTTGAATGATCAACATGGGATGAATGAATCCATATTTGACATGCATATAAGTTGATTATGATGGTTATGTTGAAATCGTATTTCCGAAAACTTTCAATTGAGACCTTATTCCAACTTTTAAAATTTTGTTTATGGAGAACGATATGTTACCATAAGACGAACTTAGACTCTAAGGAGCATGTTCATATATCGTGAAAGAACATAGAAGTACGAACTTCTCTTTCCTTACGAGAACAAAGAACGATAGGAAGAATGAAAGTAATGATGGCCTCGAGCTCGAACGACGAAAGACGAGCGAGAAGGATGAACAAGGGTGACCTCAACCTTAAAGATGAACAACGTCGACACTTCATCACTACCTTGACATGAGTGAGCATCGACACAAATCACGACATGAACGTCACTTACGGCTTCAGAATGTCCAGCCTCAACTTAAAAACCCGAAGATGGTAGACGTATTACGTCAACATACGTCTCGATTTACAATTTGGCACGATCACGCAAATTTCCTGCACTGCACAGTAAATTTGTTTTAGCTAGATCTCTTTCGTTAGGACTCCGATTTACGCATGGTTTTCACCTGCATACTCCTAACGCACTGATCTTCATTTGTTATGAAGAACAGAATCCCTAATTCTGCCTCCAGAATACGATAGAGTCCGTTGAACTCTAGTTCGAGTGTTTGGTATAGGATAAGGATCTCGTAGCTTATATTAAGATGTCTTTGGCTTATGTATACGTTTGGGTAAGACTAAGAAGGTGAGTTGTGGTATGTATTGTGCAGTATGATGTTGCCTACCTTATAGACTTGCTTGACCTTATCTAGTTGCTTCACGTTACGTTTAAGTTGTCCTTGCCTGCTTTTGAGATGACGATAGTTGACTTATGTTAGTTTTGTTCGTGACAGATGGAGGGGATGAGATATCTCGCGAGGAGGAGGATTGGACCACACCCCACCCCAGAGGAGGAGGTGAGTATTTATCGCTCCAGCTGGATGTGCGCTGGGGAAGACTTGGGTGAGTTTTTGGCATATTATCTCCGTCTTTGAGAGACGCCCGAGCCATGGCGTGGCCGATTATGAGCGGCATCCAGCGCCTTCTAGCGATACTCCCCGCACTGGATGGTTATGCCCGAGAGATATCGGGAGATTATATTTACCGGGCGATGGGCAGCTACGACTTGGTGGGAGATTTGCCCAGATTCGTGAGTCACCTGACTTACGTGTACAGCATATACGGGGCAGCACCGAGAGGACCCTACCTCCCTCCCCAAGAGTATACACGGTGGGATGAGTCGCAGAGTGGCTATACATGAGGTTCCGAGGCAGATTGACCCGATCGTGCCTCCTTTCCTTTGTCACGACCCCATTCGGACCAACCGGTTGGAGGCGACTAATACTAGGAGTAGTATTTTAGGGGTTACATGGGTAAGATAAAGATGCATAAAAATAAACTAACATGCTTGAACAGAATATGAGATGATGTTATATTGTTTTTGAAAAGGTTTAGGCCATCAGACCCCAAAACTTGGCCTGATCCGATGGACCTCAATAGTTTATAAACATAAAGCGTAAATAAGGGAGTTTAGAGTATAGCAGCGGAAAGTGTGTGAATACATATATGACGATATGCATTCAAGGTATAAACCACAAATTCAAGTAAATCGGTCAAGGACCTTTGGACTCTCAACACATTCCCATCATCACCATCGAGCTCGACTGCACATTTAAAACAAACATGCGGGGCTAAGTACAAGAAATTTGCATAGTGGACTCATGCGAAAACATTTGATAAATTTGGATTCTGTTGCCAATATCGGGTAAGTCGCGAGGGTTTTAGTTAAAAATGCCTTGTGCTTACCAAATCATTCGGTTAGTAAACATAGCTCGGCCGAGCATTTTCTTGGTGTGTATGGTCCGTATCTCATAGTCCTGATACATAATAATAATAAATAATAAGCGTCGAGAGGAGGCCTCCCATCTACGACGCCGTGACCGGCCGTAATCCGTACACACACGGTCGCTCTCTGCAAGCATATGTTAACACGGTATAGTTCCAACCTTCACGCCAATCTAGCGGGCATTTATCATCCGGCACGGGACCCGACATTAAAAGGTTGGGTGCTACCACAACAATTGATATAATAGTTCCAACCATCTCCACAGCCTACCGGGCATAATGAGATAGGATCCATACACAAAGCGAAATATTTTGGCGGTGTAATGCGGTAAAACATTTGTTAAGCGGTTGTAGGATAAGTCTTTGTAAATAAACTCATTTGAAATAACGATAAAGTCACGTTTTAGTGGGGTGAAAAGGCCCACATTTTGAAGATAAAGCCCACATTCGTGAGGTAAGAAAAGGAGCCCACACGGACTATGGTTCGTTGTAAAGTCTGAGGTTCGTTAGTTCGTCAAAATCCGTCATTGCGTTTGCGTCACGCCTTCTGGCGAGGTTTTAGTGCGTCGCTCAAGTCTTCGAGACTTTCGAAAACTAAGATAAACTTGATATTTCATATCGATGTAGGTGAATTCCTTAGTGGATTGATACGTATACAACTGCGTATACGATTGACTTGTTCTCGTTCTTGAGATCTTTCAGCGTATAAGTCGTTTTCGATATATGGATTTCATTTGGGAAATCTTTTCTTACTAATGAGGTATCATACTCAATTAGTATATCTTACAGCGTCTTGGCGTATTTATAAGCGTATAATCGTGCGTTTGACTTGAAAAGTCAGCGAAGTCGACAACTTGGTCGACAAAGTCGATGATTTTGACTTTTAAATAGTAAGCTCTTACTATTTTGTTTTATAAATTAATTTGATCGATTTGAAAGCGTAAAGTCCTATTTTCGATTTATCTAGTAAATCGAGGACTTATCATATTTTAGCATTTTAATAACCCTTTTATAATAAAAAGCGTATTTTGGTTTTAAAAACGTTATAAAATGAACGTTTGTCTCAAACATAGCAATCTATGTTTATAAAATTTTGTAAAATTTAAAAACTGTCCAGAATATTAATAGACATATATTTTATTAATAAACTGAATTAAAAGGATTTTAAAACCACTTTTAAATTATCGAAATTTTCGATAATTAGATTAAAAATACTAAATGACCTTTGAAAAATTTTCTAAATTAATATAGTGCATTATTATACACTATGGTCCAGAATATGAATTCATAAAATTCATATGATATTATTGCTATTTATTTATATATATACATATATATATTTACGGTAATTCAATTAAATAGGAATAATTATCCAAAATTCCCAAAATTGATATATAATTAATATAATATCCCAACATCAATATACTTCACCAATATAACCCATAGTTCATCATAACCATTTATTTCACAATATATAACAATATTCACGGTAATAACTTGGTAATTACCAAATAATTAGCAATTAATTTCTAAAATTCTAAATAAATTCCAACATGATTAAACATTATATTATAACATTGTAACATCATAATATCAACCAAACCAATTGAAATCATCACCATATGAGCTTGTAAGCTCTCGGCTTTTTGATTGTTTTGGTTTTGGTTTTCAAAATTCAACAATTATATACTATGTTTATACACTATAGTATAGTAATATAACATCATAATATTTATCAAGACTAATTAAATCATCACCTTCAAGAGCAACAAGCTCACGGTTTATTTGATTTAAAATAGTATTTGATTTCCAAAAATTCTAATTAATTCACACAATGCATAAATAATATACTAAAGCATTAAAACACCATTACATGTTCAAAAATAAAATCATACATCAACCTATACTTTCCTAATGCTCACGGTATTAATTAAAATTTAAGCATATGGTTTTCAAAAATTCTAATTAAAACATATAACATATAAACAATACATTAAAGCATTAATATGTCATCACAAGCTTAAAATAAAAATTATACACCAAGGTATGAACTTATGAAGCTCACGGCATTCTTAAAATTTTAGGCTAGGGTTTTCCAAAAATTTTAATTAACATACCATAGCCTTAAATCATAGCATACATCAATATTTCATTCTTAAAATACTTAGAACATGCTCGGTCATTACTAAACATTTTCTATAGTTTTTGAAAATTATTTTAAAACAAGATTAAGGTTCGAAAATCATATATACTAACTAGATACATTTCAACCATTTAATAACAACCATCTATGCTCTTCTAACATATATTCACATATATTTTGGAATAAAGTCATCAAGAACAATATATCTCATGCTCAAGAACATTTAAAACATATATATACATATATATAACATTCGAAACATACATAAATATATCTGAGCATGCTCGATTTTCTCTAAGTAAAAGGGTAAGAATCGAAATATAGTCCTTGGTTTACCTTGAAAATGATATGGAATCACAAGAACAATATAGTGTAGCTAGTTGGGAGAGGAATAGAAGAAGAAGAAGAAGAAAGCTTTGAAAATTGGGGAGGATGGCTCTCGATTTTCTGCTGCAAATGGGAGAGAATGGAGTGTTTGAGAGAGTGTTGAGTGTTTGAAAATGTGTAAGAGTGTATGGCTTGAATGGGAAGAGTCTCCCTATACTACCTCTCTCTCTCTCTCTCTCTCTCTTGGTCACACTCACCCAATGGGGTGAAGGCAGCCTAATGATGAGTGTAGTGATCATTGGCTAGGCTCAAAGGGTGTGCATGGGTTGGGCATTAGAAAGGTGGATCATTATGTTTATGGGAAGCATGGCGGCGCTAGGGGCTCCAAATAGGTGGGATTAAATTTTATTTGTACCATAATACAATGTTAATCCAAGTATAGATCATAGATATATAATACATGCCATTAAAATAATTAAATCAAGCATATAGCATTTATTTGAAATTAGATCAAAATTAGGAAAAATAGGAATAAAATACAAATCACACCTATTATTGATACTCATGCCATTTTCGATCCAAATATACATATATACATCATAATATATGATTTAGATATTGAATAATAGCATAGGATAAAATTATAGCATTAATTCATGCATATGAAACCCTAATTCAAAATTATGTTTGAAAATTATAAATATAAGCTATCGAGTTTTATTGTTCCAAAAACTGATTTCATAGCTTAATAATACTCATATATGTCATAACATATAGTTTAGATACCATATGATAATTTAATGGTGTCATTTCATGTGAAAAACCAAAGTTTATAAACTTAGGGTTTTCGAAAATTTCAATACCAAATATATCAAATTTTAATAACTGAAAATTCGATTTTAATAAATATTAATGCTGAAATAATAATAGGAAATTATTTATTATAATTTCCTGAGCATTAAACTCATTTTTCAAAACGTCTCTAGACGTTGACGTTAACGTCTCAAAACGTTCAAAATCGACTCATCTCAAAATGGTGTGATAAGTTCATACTTACTAAATAAATATATCCCTTTTAATAAAGGAAATAAGATGGAAATTAATTCCAAGCTTCACCGCTCGAGAAAATTTCATGAAAAGGCGGCGTTCGATCTGGCGTCGGCGTTAAAATATATTGACGAATCATTTCGTAATATTTCAATCCTTTAATTCACAATCCTTAGTGAATTATGAAAGAATTCGTTATAACGATATCGTATCGAAATCACAAGGTTCGATGTCGTAAAAAGATAATATCTGGCAAAACCACAATTACGGGTTTAGAAAACCGTGTCGTATATTCGTTTCTTTGGAATATTACATTCCACCCCTTCGAAAAATTTAGTCCGAAATTTGTATACCTTTAGAAAAAAATAGATCGGGTATTTTCTCTCATCGCTTCTTCAAGCTCCCCGTGGCTTCTTCTTTGCCGTGGTGTCTCCTGACACTTTGACTAACGGAATCGACTTGCTCGTAGTTGTTGGACTTTGTGGTCAAGTATGGCTGCGGGTTCTTCCTTATAGCTCATGTGCGGCTCGAGGATCACGTCGTCTTGGCGAATCACGTGCTTTGGGTCGTGAGCGTATTTTCGTAATTGCGACACGTGAAAACATTATGGACATTCCCTAGGTTTGGCGGAAGAGCCGACCTATAAGCTCTTGGACCTATCCTTTCTAGGATCTCATAAGGTCTATGAAGCGGGTCTAAGCTTTCCTTCGGGCCAAACGACAATCCCTTTTGATGGAGACCTTAAGAAATACTTTGTCTCCATCCTCAAAGCGTAGCTCGGATCTCAGCGTATCGGTAAGATTTCTGTCATCTGAGCCTCTTTTATCCTCGTCCTAATTTGTCGAGCGATTTCGATCATTTCGTTCACGCATCGAGGCCTATGACCTTTCTCTCACCGACTTCATCCCGATAAAGTGGTGATCTACACTTTTGCCATCTGAGGCTTCGTGTATGGGGCCATGCCGATCGTCGCTTGATAGCTGTTGTTGTAAGCAAATTGATCGGTAAAATCTCTTCCCATTTGCACCTTGATCCAAAATTACAGTTCTAAGCATATCTTCTAGCGTTTGGATCGTTCTCTCCATTGTCCATCGGTTTGTGGGTGGAATCTTTGTCTTGAAGTTTAATCTCGTACCAGTTCTCTTTGCAAGCTAATCAAAACACGGATGTGAACTTGGAGTCTCGATCGAGGTAATAGATTTTGGCACTCCATGTAGTCGTACAATTTCCTTAACGTACTGGTGGGCGACTTATCGGATCCATAAGTGCTTTGAATAGGTGAAAGTGAGCACTTTTGGTAAGTCTATCCACAATTACCCATATGGTGTGTTTCCTCTTCTCGATTTGGGTAAGCTTGTGAAATCCATCGTTATATCGTCCCACTTCCATTCGAGGATTTCTAGCGGTTGTAACTTCCGTGGGGCGTTGGTGTAGTGCCTTCACTTGTTGACAAACAAGGCGTTCTCTGAAAGAAGCTATGTCTCGTTTCATGCCTTCCCACCAAAATTTTTCCTTGGTCTGGTACGTCTTAATCTTGCTGGGTGGGCGGTGTAGGGCGTATCGTGAGCCTCGCTCATGATTTCGTTACGAAGCTCTGCGTCGTCGAGGAGCATATCCTACCTTCAAACAATAAGGCGTTATCCGGTGCCTCTTGAAAATTCTTGAATCCTTGGACCTTAGTCTTTCTCGGATCTTTTCAACTTTTCCTCCATCCTTTGTCCTCGACAATTCTTTTCTTAGGTCGGATGCGGTGTGAGTGTAGCGATCTGACTCTGGTGTCTCGGTGGTTCCACAGTTCAATCCTCATTCTACCAAACTCTTGACGAGTTTTCCTCATGTATAAAGAGACATCCTAACTTGGTATGGCTCTTACGACTCAAGGCGTCAGCTACTACATTCGCCTTGCCCGGGTGATAGTTAATACCACAGTCGTAATCTTTTACCAATTCAAGCCATCTTCTTTGTCTCATATTCAGATCTCTTTGTTCGAAGAAATACTTCAAACTCTTATGATCCGTGAAGATCTCACATCTCACACCGTAGAGATGGTGTCTCCATATTTTCAGTGCATGAACTACAGCTGCTAATTCCAAATCGTGGGTTGGGTAGTTCAGTTCGTGGGGTCTGAGTTGTCGGGATGCATAAGCTATCACCTTTCCTTCTTGCATCAAAACACAACCCAGTCCAGTCTTAGATGCGTCTGTATAGACCACGTACCCCTTGTCCGCACGGGATTGCTAGGCTGGTGCCTTGGTCGATTTTCTTTGAGTATTTGAAAACTTCGTCTCGCACTCCTCGGTCAATTGAACTTGATTCCTTTCGGAGTAGGTGGGTTATTGGCCTTGCAATCTTGGAGAATCCTTGATGAATCTCCTATAGTAGCCGACTAATCTAGGAAACTTCTAATTCGTCTTTGCGTCTTTGGTGATTTCCATTCTGCTGCGGCCTCTACTTTATTTGGATCTACTTTTATGCCTTGGCGAGACACGATGTGTCAAGGAACATAACTTCCTTGACCAAAACTCACATTTGCTAAACTTAGCAAAGAGTCTTTCATTTCTCAAGGTTTGCAAAACCGTCGTAGATGTTCATATGATCCTCTTCATTCTTTGAGTAGATAAGGATATCATCTATGAAGACCAAAACAAATTTATCCGAAATGGATGAAATACTACATTCATGAGGTCCATGAATACGGTGGTGCATTGGTTAATCCGAATGGCATAACTATGAATTCATAGTGGCCATATACGGTTGAATGCGGTCTTAGGTACATCCTCGGACCGTATTTTCAGGTGATGGTATCGACTTAAGATCAATTTTAGAGAATACACCGCTCCTCGCAATTGATCAAGCGGTCATCAATGCGGGTAAAGGGTATTTGTTCTTTAGTGTCATCTTATTTAGCTCCTATAATCGATGCACATCCTCAAAGAACCATCCTTTTCTTAACAAACAAAGCAGGCGCTCCCAGGTGAAACACTCGGCTAATGAATCCTAGATCCAAAAGCTCTTGGATTTGGATTTTCGACTCTTCTAGCTCCTTTGGGGCCATCCTATAGGCGCGCCGACCTTTGGGGCTGATCACGGCTCCAAGTCGATGGTAAACTCTAGTTGTCTATTAGGAGGTAGTCTGGTAGATTTTGGAAATCGTCAGGAAATTCTCGGACAACTTCAATGTCTTCTACCCGCGGGTTTATCCTCATCGTTTAAATAAACAAGGAATGCATGGCATCCTTACGGTTCATCATTCTCCTAGCTTGTAGTCTCGATACTATCGGAATCCTCCTTCCTATCTTGATCCCGTGAAAATCGTAGCTTCTTGTCGAGGAAAGCGAAGCGAAATTTTCCTTTCCTTCTGAGAGAATCGTGGAATGATTCTTAGCTAACGATCCATTCGAGGATTATGTCTACATCATCCATGGGTATTATGTTTAGGTCGTTAGCGAACCTTAAGTGATCTAATGTCGACTCTAGGTTCGAGCAAAAGTGGGTATGGTCATAATCCCTCCTATAGGTGATGAGATTCTCATATCACGGCTTGATTTTTCAGACCTAAGGCTCGGCATTTCTCGCATGATTTTGCAATAAAGAATCGAAGCACCGTGTCGAACAATACTATAACGGTGGGTTGAGTAGAACTCCCATACACCAAGTTTCCTTGGTTACATTAGATTCTGCCTCCTATGCGGGCGTAAGCTCTAACTGAGCATTTGAGGTGACGGGCGGTAGTCTGGCTGATTCGGCGGTTGTTGCTGGGCTATTCTTTGCCATTCTTTGGCGTTAGTGTGATGGTTGCCCTCTCTGTTGTTGTGGCGGTGTTGTGGCGGTGGTTCTTGTGATTCTTTGCCATTATTCTTGTTGTTGGAGTTGTTGTTGGTTGAAATTTGTTGCCACTTTGGAGTTGTGGGGTTGGGGCTTTGGCTAGCTGCTGCGGTGGGGTTGGTGTATATAATTTAATAATGGTGAGCATTGCCGGTTGGTTCGGTCTTACATCGAGCGTGATCTTGAGCAATTGTTGGCGTAATGCCCGTTTGCCCCGCACTTATAACAGCTTACCACGTTTGCCGTGCACACACCCTTGTGTGTCCTATGGCATCGAGGGCATTGAGGTGTCCTCGACGGTTCATGTGGTCCCCTTGCTGGTGGAGCATAAGCTGCTCTCTTCCAGCCTTGTCCTTGTGGCGCCGCGTCTCCTTGCCACGGGCGCTTGTGACTCGCGTCCCCAAAGTTCCCGCGGTTGTTATTCCCGCGGTTGGGTTCCCATTTCCCCTTTCCTCTATCCAGCGCATTGTGTGTCTGAGACGCCACCGACTTATTTTCGGTCATGGCCGCCTCTATATCTAAAGCTCGTGCGAGAGCTTCAGTGTAGGACAGGTCTCCATGGCTGGCAAGAGACATGCGTATCTCCATTCTTAGCCACCTTACGAACTTTTCCGACATTTTCAAGTCGGTGTCCACGATTCGGTGCATATCTCGACATCTCGCGAGAAGGTGCGATCATAGTCGGTCACGATCGTCCTTTCTTGTTTTAGCGGAAAAATTCTGCTCCTTCTTCCTCTTATAGCTTTTAGGGATGTACTTTTCATCTGACTCTCTCTTGAAATCCTCCACGAGAATTCCTCAGTTGTTCGGTGAAAAGTCTTCTTCGGCCTCCCACGGAAGTCGGTGGTCGATCGGTGGAAGGTAACACACGACAACCTTTCCGTGCGTGCACCTTAAAAGGTAAAATCCGTTCAATGGCCCTAACCCGTTGTTCGAACTTCTTCGGGCTACCTTTCCGTTAAAGGCAGGAGGTTACATCTTAGAAACATTTCTTCGATCCGCGATCGGGTTGAGGTGGAGGTGGTGGTTGGGGAATCTCTTACGGCTCTTGCTCGGGATCCTACCCTTCCTCTTGGCCTTCCCGACCTCGACCTCGGGTTCTGCTCGGATTCCTTCTCGGAGGCATCTTTGCTATAAAGCAGGTAATCATTAGGCACTTATTCTTTTCACGACTCAACATACACCAACGCTATTATGGCTTTCTTGTAAAGCGATTCCAAGCAGAATATCATTCTTAACAAACATAACTTGCATAAAAGCCTATTAGGGTCATGTATATATATATATCCAAAATTTACGCCATAGGCGGGATGTTCAACCAACGGTTATCACGAGAAGAAAAAGTAAAACATAAGTCCGGCCCACGGCCTTCAAAAGCTAAGGTTCTAAGTCGACACTAAAGATTAAACATAGGAAAAGGAAAACAACGAGCTTAAAAAAAAATCTCTTTAAGCTTAGTCGGGGTCTACATCATCGTCCTCCCCTTTGTCAGTCCTCCTCGGGATCTTCCTCCTCCTCGGAGTCGTCCTCATTGTCGAAATGTCCATGCGGGCGGTCCCTGGATGGACCGGCTCCATCGCTTTCCACCATCGGTATGTCTCGCGAGGGGTTAGGCGTTCGTTGCATTCACCCGATGCTCGTGAGTCGTGGCGGATCGGTTGTAGCCACTGCGACATCTGTTACTCTCATCCGTCTTTGTCCGGCGGAAGTGCTCATTGGTGGTATGGGTGGGACCATAGGTGGTGGAGGTGGTGGGTGGTGCTTGGTGGACGTCTGGGGTGTCCGGCAGTGAGGGTGGAAATACCGGCTCTCCCAAGGCTGCAGGGCGTCTTGCCTCTCTAAGCGGCGGGCCTTCCCTCGTCAAAAGGAAAGGAGGCCTGGCGGGTCAATGCCTCGGAACCTCTGTGTAAAGCCACTCTGGCGACTCATCCCGCCGGTATACTCTCGGGGAGGAGGTAGGGTCCTCTCGGTGCTGCCCGTAAATCTTTGTACACGTAAGTCGGTGACTCACGAATCAGGCGAGATCTCCCACCAAGTCGTGGCTGCCCATCGCCCGGTAGATGTAATCTCCCGATATCTCTCGAGCATACCATCCAGTGCGGGGAGTATCGCTAGAAAGCGCTGGATGCCGTCATGTCGATCGCGCCGTGGGCTCGGGCGTCTCTCCAAAGGCGGAGGTAATATGCGAGAACTCACCCAAGTCTTCCCAGCGCACATCCGGTGGGCGATAAATACTCACTTCCTCCTGCGGGGTGGGGTGTGGTCCAATCCTCCTCCTCGCGAGATATCTCAACCCCTCCATCATCACGAACAAAACTAACATAAGTCGACTATCGTCATCTCATAGCGAGGCGAGGATATCTTAAGCGTAGCGTGAAGCAACTAGATAAGGTCAAGCAAGTCTATAAGGTAGGTAACATCATACTGCACAATACTCACCACAACTTACCTTCTTAGTCTTACCCAAGCGTATACATAAGCCAACAACATCTTAATATAAGCTATGAGATCCTTATTCATACCAAACACTCGAACTAGAGTTCAACGGACTCTATCGTATTCTGGAGGCAGAATTAAGGATTCTGTTCTTCATAACAAATGAAGATCAGTGCGTTAGGAGTACGCAGGTGAAAACCATGCGTAAATCGGAGTCTAACGAGAGATCTAGCTAAAACAAATCTACTGCGCAGTGCAGGAAATTTGCGCGATCGTGCCAAATTGCAAATCGAGACGTATGTTGACGTAATACGTCTACCATCTTCAGGTTTTTAAGTTGAGGCTGAACATTCTGAAGCCGTAAGTGGCGTCCATCTTGTGTTGATGCTTACTCATGTCGAAGTAGTGATGGAGTGCCGTCGTCATTCAGCTTAAAGGTTGAGGTCACCCTTGTTCATCCTTCTCGCTTGTCTTTCGTCGATCGAGCTCGAGGCCACCATTACTCTCGTTCTTCCTATCGTTCTTTCGTTCGCATTGGGAAAAGAAGTTCGTACTTCTATGTTCTTTCACGATACGTGAACATGCTCCTTAGAGTCTAAGTTCGTCTTATGATAACATATCGTTCATCATAAATAAAATTTTGAAAGTCGGGAGGTAAAGTTTTATTTGCAATTTGGTAGTATGATTTCAAAAGGTAGTCATGATCAACTCATACATATATTCAAAATGAATTCGTTCATTTCATGTTGATCATTCAACTCGATACTACCATACACTTCCATCTCAATACTTGAGCAATTGTATTGGTTCAATTCAAAAATTTTGGCAAAATTTTCTTCTTAATTTCAAAATTTTCATAATCATAAAATTTCTCAAAAAGTTCTTCTAACTCCTCATCATGCAGAAATTTCGTGAGTTTGAGAAAGAAATGCAGTTACCTTTTTCCCGGTTGAGCTCGATGTGATGGAGTGTTGAGGGGAGTCAGTTGGTTTCTAGAAGTCCAGTGACTCGATCTAGACTTAGAATAAAAAGAATTTGGGTTTTCAAAGAGCAAAGGGCTCGATACCATACATCACGACCCATTCCGGACCAACCCGGACTGGAGGGCGACTAATACTAGGAGTAGTATTTTAGGGGTTACATGGGTAAGATAAAGATGCATAAAAATAAACTAACATGCTTGAACAGAATATGAGATGATGTTATATTGTTTTTGAAAAGGTTTAGGCCATCAGACCCCAAAACTTGGCCTGATCCGATGGACCTCAATAGTTTATAAACATAAAGCGTAAATAAGGGAGTTTAGAGTATAGCAGCGGAAAGTGTGTGAATACATATATGACGATATGCATTGAGGTATAAACCACAAATTGAGTAAATCGGTCGAGGACCTTTGGACTCCTCAACACATTCCCATCATCACCATCGAGCTCAACTGCACATTTAAAACAAACATGCGGGGCTAAGTACAAGAAATTTGCACTTAGTGGACTCATGCGAAAACATTTGATAGAATTTGGATTCTGTTGCCAATATCGGGTAAGTCGAGGGTTTTAGTTAAAAATGCCTTGTGCTTACCAAATCATTCGGTTAAAGTAAACATAGCTCGGCCGAGCATTTTCTTGGTGTGTATGGTCCGTATCTCATAGTCTGATACATAATAATAATAAATAATAAGCGTCGAGAGGAGGCCTCCATCTCTGACGCCGTGACCGGCCGTAATCCGTCTGACTACGGTCGCTCTCTGCAAGCATATGTTAACACGGTATAGTTCCAACCTTCACGCCGATCTAGCGGGCATTTATCATCCGACACGGGACCCGACATTAAAAAGGTTGGGTGCTACCACAACAATTGATATAATAGTTCAACCATCTCCACGGCCTACCGGGCATAATGAGATAGGATCCATACACAAAGCGAAATATTTTGGCGGTGTAATGCGGTAAAACATTTGTTAAGCGGTTGTAGGATAAGTCTTTGTAAATAAACTCATTTGAAATAACGATAAAGTCACGTTTTAGTGGGGTGAAAAGGCCCGCATTTTGAAGATAAAGCCCACATTCGTGAGGTGAAAAGAGCCCACACGGACTATGGTTCGTTGTAAAAGTCTAGGTTCGTTCGTTCGTCAAAATCCGTCATTGCGTTTGCGTCACGCTTTCTGGCGAGGTTTTAGTGCGTCGCTCAAGTCTTCGAGACTTTCGAAAACTAAGATAAACTTGATATTTCATATCGATGTAGTGAATTCCTTAGTGGATTGATACGTGTCAACTGCGTATCACGATTGACTTGTTCTCGTTCTTGAGATCTTTCAGCGATATAATGCGTTTTCGATATATGGTTTCATTTGGAAATCTTTTCTTACTAATGAGGTATCATACTCAATTAGTATATCTTCAGCGTCTTGGCGTATTTATAAGCGTATAATCGTGCGTTTGACTTGAAAAGTCAGCGAAGTCGACAACAGTCGACAAAGTCAATGATTTTGACTTTTAAATAGTAAGCTCTTACTATTTTGTTTTATAAATTGAATTTGATCGATTTGAAAACGTAAAGTCCTATTTTTCGATTTATCTCGTAAATCGAGGACTTATACATATTTTCGCATTTTAATAACCCTTTTTATAATAAAAAGCGTATTTTGGTTTTTAAAAACGTTATAAAATGAACGTTTGTCTCAAACATAGCAATCTATGTTTATAAAATTTTGTAAAATTTAAAAACTGTCCAGAATATTAATAGACATATATTTTATTAATAAACTGAATTAAAAAGGATTTTAAAACCCTTTTAAATTATCGAAATTTTCGATAATTAGATTAAAAATACTAAATGACCTTTGAAAAATTTTCTAAATTAATATAGTGCATTATTATACACTATGGTCCAGAATATGAATTCATAAAATTCATATGATATTATTTGCTATTTATTTATATATATACATATATATATTTACGGTAATTCAATTAAATAGGGAATAATTATCCAAAAATTCCCAAAATTGATATATAATTAATATAATATCCCAACATCAATATACTTCACCAATATAACCCATAGTTCATCATAACCATTTATTTCACAATATATAACAATATTCACGGTAATAACTTGGTAATTACCAAATAATTAGCAATTAATTTCTAAAAATTCTAAATAAATTCCAACATGATTAAACATTATATTATAACATTGTAACATCATAATATCAACCAAACCAATTGAAATCATCACCATATGAGCTTGTAAGCTCTCGGCTTTTGATTGTTTTGGTTTTGGTTTTCAAAAATTCCAACAATTATATACTATGTTTATACACTATAGTATAGTAATATAACATCATAATATTTATCAAGACTAATTAAATCATCACCTTCAAGAGCAACAAGCTCACGGTTTATTTGATTTAAAATAGTATTTGATTTCCAAAAATTCTAATTAATTCACACAATGCATAAATAATATACTAAAGCATTAAAACACCATTACATGTTCAAAAATAAAATCATACATCAACCTATACTTTCCTAATGCTCACGGTATTAATTAAAATTTAAGCATATGGTTTCAAAATTCTAATTAAAACATATAACATATAAACAATACATTAAAGCATTAATATGTCATCACAAGCTTAAAATAAAAATTATACACCAAGGTATGAACTTATGAAGCTCACGGCATTCTTAAAATTTTAGGCTAGGGTTTTCCAAAAATTTTAATTAACATACCATAGCCTTAAATCATAGCATACATCAATATTTCATTCTTAAAATACTTAGAACATGCTCGGTCATTACTAAACATTTTCTATAGTTTTCGAAAATTATTTTAAAACAAGATTAAGGTTCGAAAATCATATATACTAACTAGATACATTTCAACCATTTAATAACAACCATCTATGCTCTTCTAACATATATTCACATATATTTTGGAATAAAGTCATCAAGAACAATATATCTCATGCTCAAGAACATTTAAAACATATATATACATATATATAACATTCGAAACATACATAAATATATACAAGAGCATGCTCGATTTTTCTCTAAGTAAAAGGGGTAAGAATCGAAATATAGTCCTTGGTTTACCTTGAAAATGATATGGAATCACAAGAACAATATAGTGTAGCTAGTTGGGAGAGGAATAGAGAAGAAAGAAGAAGAAGAAAGCTTTCGAAAATTGGGGGAGGATGGCTCTCGATTTTTCTGCTGCAAATGGGAGAGAATGGAGTGTTTGAGAGAGTGTTGAGTGTTTGAAAATGTGTAAGGAGTGTATGGCTTGAATGGGAAGAGTCCTCCCCTATACTACCTCTCTCTCTCTCGCCGTCTCTCTCTCTCTCTTGGTCACACTCACCCAATGGGGTAGAAGGCAGCCTAATGATGAGAGTGTAGTGATCATTGGCTAGGCTCAAAAGGGTGTGCATGGGTTGGGCATTAGAAAGGTGGATCATTATGTTTATGGGGAAGCATGGCCGGCGCCTAGGGGCTCCAAATAGGTGGGATTAAATTTTTATTTGTACCATAATACAATGTTAATCCAAGTATAGATCATAGATATATAATACATGCCATTAAAATAATTAAATCAAGCATATAGCATTTATTTGAAATTAGATCAAAATTAGGAAAAATAGGAATAAAATACAAATCACACCTATTATTGATACTCATGCCATTTTCGATCCAAATATACATATATACATCATAATATATGATTTAGATATTGAATAATAGCATAGGATAAAATTATAGCATTAATTCATGCATATGAAACCCTAATTCCAAGAATTATGTTTCGAAAATTATAAATATAAGCTATCGAGTTTTATTGTTCCAAAAACTGATTTCATAGCTTAATAATACTCATATATGTCATAACATATAGTTTAGATACCATATGATAATTTAATGGTGTCATTTCATGTGAAAAACCAAAGTTTATAAACTTAGGGTTTTCGAAAATTTCAATACCAAATATATCGAATTTTAATAACTGAAAATTCGATTTTAATAAATATTAATGCTGAAATTATATAAAATAATAATAGGAAATTATTTATTATAATTTCCTGAGCATTAAACTCATTTTTCAAAACGTCTCTAGACGTTGACGTTCAAAACGTCTCAAAACGTTCAAAATCGACTCATCTCAAAATGGTGTGATAAGTTCATACTTACTAAATAAATATATCCCTTTTAATAAAGGAAATAAGATGGAAATTAATTCCAAGCTTCACGCTCAGAAAATTTCATGAAAAGGCGGCGTTCGATCTGCGTCGGCGTTAAAATATATTGATGAATCATTTCGTAATATTTCAATCCTTTAATTCACAATCCTTAGTGAATTATGAAAGAATTCGTTATAACGATATCGTATCGAAATCACAAGGTTCGATGTCGTAAAAGATAATATCTGCAAAACCACAATTACGGGTTTAGAAAACCGTGTCGTATATTCGTTTCTTTGGAATATTACATCAGTTAGAGCCTACGCCCTGCATAGGAGGCAGAACGAACAGAACCAAGGAAACTTGGCAGGTATGGGAGTTCTACTCAACCTACCTGTTATAGTATTGTTCGATACGGGTGCTTCGCATTCTTTTATTGCAAAATCATGCGTAGAAATGCTGGGCCTTAGCTCTGAAAAGTCAAGCCAGGATATGAGAATCTCATCGCCTATAGGAGGGATTATGACCGTTACACACTTTTGCTCGAACCTAGAGTTGACATTAGGATCACTTAAGATTCTGCCTAACGATCTAAACATAATACCCATGGATGATGTAGACATAATCCTAGGAATGGACTGGTTAACTAAGAATCATTCCACGATTCTCTGTAAGGAAAGGAAAATTTCGTTTCACTTTCCTGGACAAGAAGCTACGCATTTCCACGGGATCAGCATGGGGAGAAGGATTCCGATAGTATCAGCACTACAAGCTAGGAGGATGATGAACCAGAAGGGATGCCATGCATTCCTTGTTTATTTGAACAAAGAGGATAAACCCGAAGCGCGGGTAGAAGACATTGAAGTTGTCCAAGAATTTTCGGACGTATTTCCCGAAAATCTACCAGGACTACCTCCTGATAGACAACTAGAGTTTACCATCGACTTGGAGCCCGGATCAGCCCGGTGTCGAAGGCGCCTATAGGATGGCCCCAAAGGAACTAGAAGAGTGAAAATCCAAACCAAGAGCTTTTGGATCTAGGATTCATTAGCCGAGTGTTTCACCTTGGGAGCGCTGCTTTGTTTGTCAAGAAAATGGGCGGTTCTTTGAGGATGTGCATCGATTATAGGAGATAAATAAGATGACACTAAAGAACAAATACCCTTTACCCGTAATTGATGACTGTTTGATCAATTGCGAGGCGGGTGTATTCTCTAAAATTGATCTTAAGTCGATACCATCACTGAAAATACGGTCTGAGGATGTACCTAAGACTGCATTCCGAACCAGATATGGCCACTATGAGTTCATAGTTATGCCATTCGGATTAACCAATGCACCAGCCGTGTTCATGGACCTCATGAACAGAGTATTTCAACCATTTCTGGATAAATTTGTTTTGGTCTTCATAGATGATATCCTTATTTACTCAAAGAATGAAGAGGATCATAGGGAACATCTACGAACGGTTTTGCAAACCCCGAGAGGCGAAAGACTCTTTGCTAAGTTTAGCGAATGTGAGTTTTGGTGAAGGAAGTTATGTTCCTTGGACACATCGTGTCTCTTGAAGGTATAAAAGTAGATCCGACCAAAGTAGAGGCCGTGCAAGAATGGAAATCACCAAGAACACAAGACGAAATTAGAAGTTTCCTAGGATTATTTGGTTACTATAGGAGATTCATGAAGGATTCTCCAAGATTACAAGGCCAATAACCCGACTACTCCGGAAGGAATCAAGTTCAATTGACCTGATGAGTGCGAGACGAGTTTTCAAATACTCAAAGAAAAATTGACAAGGCATGCACGGTTCTAGCGGTCGAGAAGCGGACAAGGGTAGGTGGTCTATACCGACGCATCTAAGACTGGGTGGGTTGTGTCTTGATGCAAGAAGGAAAAGTGATAGCTTATGCATCCCGACAACTCAGACCCCACGAGCTGAACTACCCAACCCACGATTTAGAATTAGCAGCTGTAGTTCATGCACTGAAAATATGGAGACACCATCTCTATGGTGTGAGATGTGAGATCTTCACGGATCATAAAAGTTTGAAGTATTTCTTCGAACAAAGAGATCTGAATATGAGACAAAGAAGATGGCTAGAATTAGTAACAGATTACGACTGTGGTATTAACTATCACCCGGCAAAGCGAATGTAGTAGCTGACGCCTTGAGTCGTAAGAGCCATACCAAGTTAGGATGTCTCTTTATACAAGAGGAAAAACTCGTTGAAGAGTTTGGTAGGATGAGGATTGAACTGGTGGAACCGCCTGAGACAATTGTGAGCTGTATCGCTACACTCACACTGGCATCTGACCTAAGAAAAAGAATTGTCGAGAGACAAAGGATGGAGGAAAAGTTGGAAAAGATCCGAGAAAGACTAAGGTCTGAAGGATTCAAGAATTTCCAAGAGGCGCCGGATAACGCCTTGTTGTTTGAAGGAAGGATATGCGTTCCTGACGACGCAGAGCTTCAGAACGAAATCATGAGTGAGGCTCACGATACGCCCTACACCGCCCACCCAGGCAGTACTAAGATGTACCAAGACCTGAAGGAAAAGTTTTGGTGGGAAGGCATGAAACGAGACATAGCTTCTTTCGTAGAACATCTTGTTTGTCAACAAGTGAAGGCACTACACCAACGTCCCTACGGGAAGTTACTGACCATTAGAAATCCACGAATGGAAGTGGGACGATATAACGATGGATTTCGTTACAAGCTTACCCAAATCGAAAAGAGGAAACACCGCCATATGGGTAATTGTGGATAGACTTACCAAGAGTGCTCACTTTCTACCTATTCAAAGCACTTATGGATCTGATAAGTTGCCCAGCTGTAACCGTTAAGGAAATTATACGATTACATGGAGTGCCAAAATCTATTACCTCTGATCGAGACTCCAAATTCACATCCAGGTTCTGGATTAGATTACAGAGAGAATTGGGTACTAAACTCAATTTCAGTACGGCTTTTCATCCACAAACGGATGGGCAATCAGAAAGAACGATCCAAACGTTAGAGGATATGCTTAGAACAGTAATATTGGACCAAGGTGCAAAATGGGAAGATATTTTACCTTTGATTGAGTTTGCCTACAACAATAGCTACCAAGCGACGATCGGCATGGCCCCATATGAAGCCTTGTATGGCAAAAAGTGTAGATCACCGCTCTATTGGGATGAAGTCGGTGAGAGAAAGGTCATAGGGCCTGATGCAGTGAACGAGATGATCGAGATCGTCCGACAAATTAGGATGAGAATCAAAGAGGCCCAAGATAGGCAAAAATCTTACGCCGATACGCGTAGATCCGAACTACGATTTGAAGATGGAGACAAAGTGTTTCTTAGGGTCTCTCCATCAAAGGGGATCGTCAGATTCGGACTAAAAGGGAAGTTGAGACCCCGCTTTATAGGACCATATGAGATCCTGAGAGGATAGGTCCAAGAGCTTACAGTTGGCTCTTCCGCCAAAACCTGGGAATGTGCATAATGTTTTTCACGTGTCGCAATTGCGAAAATACGTTCAAGATCCTAAGCACGTGATCCACCAAGACGACGTGATTCTCAAGCCCGACATGAGCTACGAAGAGGAACCAATGGCAATCCTCGACTATAAAGTCCAACGACTACGAGCAAGTCAATTCCGTTAGTCAATCTTGTGGAGACACCACGGACGAGAAGAAGCCACGTGGGAACTTGAAGAAGCGATAAAAGAACGATACCCCGATTTATTTTTCTAAAGGTATACAAATTTCGGGACGAAATTTTTCGTAAGGGGGGTGGAATGTAATATTCCAAAGAAACGAACGTACGATTACGGTATTCTAAACCCGTAATTAGGGTTTTGCCATATATATTTTGACGACATCGAATATTGTGATTTCGATACGATATCGCTATAACGAATTCTTTTTATAATTCACTAAAGATTGTGAATTACGGAAATGAAATTTATGAAATGATACGACAGTATTATTTTAACGTCGAACGCGTATCGAACGTCAGCTTTTATGGGAATCTCTGAGCTGTAAAGCTTAGAATTAATTTCCATCTTAATTCCTTGATTAAAAGGAATATATTTATAAAGTAAGTACGAGCTTACTACGACCATTTTGAGATGAGTCGATTTTGAACGTTTTGAGACGTTTTGAACGTCAACGTCTAGAGACGTTTTGTAAAATGAGTTTAATGCTCAGGAAATTATAATAATTAATTTCTTATTATTATTTTATATAATTTCAGTATTATTAAGTATTAAAATCGAATTTTCAGTTATTAAAATTCGATATTTTGGTATTGAAATTTTCGAAAACCCTAAGTTTATAAACTTTGGTTTTTCACATGAAATGACACCATTAAATTATCATATGGTATCTAAACTATATGTTATGATATATATGAGTATTATTAAGCTATGAAAACAGTTTTGGATCATTAAAACTCGATAGCTTATATTTATAAAATTTTCGAAACCTAATTCATGAAATTAGGGTTTCATGTGCATAAATTAATGCTATAGTTTTATCCTATGCTATTATTTAATATCTAAATCATATATTATGATGTATATATGTATATTTGATCGAATTGGGCATGAGTATCAATAATAGGTGTAATTTGTATTTTATTCCTATTTTCCTAATTTCAATCGGTAATTTCGAATAAATACTATATGCTTGATTTAATTATTTTGATGGTTTGTATTATACATCTATGATTATGTGTGATATATATATCTTGTATTAAGGATTAAATGAAATTAAACAACCCCTAAAACACCCTAAAACCGCTGGCTGCACCTCTTTAAACAAAGCATGGGATTCACTTTTATTTGGACCAATGCATGGACACCTTTAACACTAGCCTAATGATCACTACACTCCTCATCATTGGGCTGCAACTCTCCCCATTGGGGATGAGTGGGGTGCGTGCAAATTGAGGAGGCTATAGGAAGGCTCTTCACTTCCTTCCCTCATTATACACTCTTACACATATCTAACACTCTCCATTTTCCTCTCAAAACCCGCAACAACCGAGAGCCAACCCCCATTTTGAAAATTTTCATCTCCTTCCTTCTCCATTTCTTCTCCACCAAACTAGCTACTATATTGTTTCTTGTGAATCCTATATCATTCCAAGGTAAACATGGACCTTTAGTACCGATTTCTTTCATTTGTTCAAGCAAATAATCGTGACATATATATATGTGTGTTCGAATGGTATATGTATATATATGTGATTTTATTGTTCTTATGTATGAGCTATGGATGAATAATGGTTCTTGATGATTTTGTTTTCAAATATATGAGAATATATGCTTAGATAATCATATGTTGTTGTGTATGAGATTTTGAATGGATCTAACTTATTTATGAAATTTTCGAACCATAGGATTTGTTTAACAAAATTTTTGAAAACTTTATAAAATAAAAGGATGAAGACCGATTACTTCTTGAGCATTTTAGTGATGGATTATTGTTTATTATCATGTTTATAACTAATATGTATGATTGAAATTTTTTGAAAACCACAGCATTTTGTTAAAATACCGTGAGCTATTTCAAAATGTACCATGGTGTATAATTTTATTTTAAGCTTGTGATGACATATTAATGCTTGAATGTATTGTTTATATGTTATATGATTTATCTAGAATTTTGGAAACCATATGTTTATTTATTTAAAATACCGTGAGCATTTATATACATGAAGGTTGATGTATGATTTTATTTTGATCATACAATAGTATATTAATACTTTAATATATTGTTTATGTGTTGTATGATTTTGTTGAAATTTTTGGAAATCAATTACCAAAATTAAATCAAAAAAACCGAAGGCCTTGAGCCTAAGTATGGTGATGATTTAATTTGGTTTTGATGAATGTTTTAATGTTATAATGTTTTATTATGATGTATAAACATAGTGTATAATTATTAGAATTTTTGGAAATCAAATACCATATTTAAATCAAAGAAGCCGTGAGCTTGATGCTCTTAAGGTGATGATTTAATTGGTTTTGATTAATGTTATGATGTTATATTACTATACTATAGTATATAAGCATAGTATATAATTGTTAGAATTTTTGAAAACCAAATACCAAAAATTAATCAAAAAGCCGAGAGCATATATGCTCCATATGGTGATGATTTCAATTGGTTTGGTTGATATTGTGATGTTACAATGTTATAATATAATGTTTAATCATGTTGTGATTTAATTAGAATTTTTAGAAATTGTTTGATAATTATTGGGTAATTAAATCGAAATTACCGTGAAAATTGTTATATATATTGTGGAATGAATGCTTATGATGAACTATAGGTTATATTAGTGACATATATTGATGTTGGGATATTATACTATGTGTATATTAATTTTGGGAATTTTTGGATAATTATTCCATATTATAGGGAATTACCGAAATGTATATATATGTAAATATACTAATAAATGACAAACAATATCATATGGATCTTATAAATTCATATTCTGGACCATAGTGTATAATAATACACTATATTAATTTAGAAAATTTTTCAAAAGTCATTTAGTATTTTTAAGCTAATTATCGAAAATTTCGATAATTAAAAAGGGTTTTAAAATCCTTTTTAAATCAGTTTATTAATAAAATATATGTCTATTTAAATTCTGGACATATTTCGAATTATAAAAATTTTATAAACATAATTTACTATGTTTAAGACAAACGTTAGGTTGTTAACGTTTTAAAATCGAAAACACGCTTTTCTAATTATTAAAAGGTTTAATAAATGCGAAATTATTTATAAGTCCTTGATTTACGTGATAAATCGAGAGTTAGGACTTTACGTTTTCAATCGATCAAATTCGATTTATAAAACAAAATAGTAAGAAATTACTATTGGAAAGTAAAAATCGTTGACTTTGTTGACCGTGTTAACTTCGTTGACTTTTAAAGTCAAACATACGAATATACGTTCGATAAATACGCCAATGCGCGTAAGATGTGCTAATTGAGTATAATACCTCATTAGCAAGAAAGGATTTCACAAATGAAATCCTTTTATCGAGAAACGTGCTCATACGTTAAAACGTTTAAGCCGGAGGCGTTAAACCGAAATAGTTGAACGTATCTCAAGGAACGAGAACAATTCAATTAAATAACGTATTTGAAAGCATATCGAAGTCATTTGAGGAATTCAACTCACGTCGATATAAAATATCGAAGTTATCTTTTGAAAGTCTCGAAAGACTTGAGCGACGTACTAAAACCTCGCTTTTTCATAAAGGTGTGGACGCAAACGCGGCGACGGGATTTTGACGAACGAGCGAACCTAGGACTTTTACAACGAACCATAGTCCGGTGGGCTCCTTTCTTACCTCACTAATGTGGGCTTCTTATCTTCAAAAATGTGACTTTACTGTCATACCAAATGAGTTTATTTACAGTACTTATGTTACAACTGTTATCAAATGTTTTACTGCATTACCTGCCAAAAATATTTCGTTTTGTGTATGGATCCTATCGGTTATGCCCGGGTAGAAATTGTGGAGATGGTTGGAACTATTATATCAATTGTTGTGGTAGCACCCAACCTTTTAAATGTCGGGTCTGTGCGGATGATAAATGCCCAGCTAGGATTGGCGTGAAGGTTGGAACTATGTTGTGTTAACATATGCTTGAGAGAGTGATCGTGTGTCAGACGGGATTACGGCCGATCACGGCGTCGTAGATGGGAGGCCTCCTCTCGATGTTTATTATTTATTATTATTATGTATGTGACTATGAGATATGGACCATACACCAAGAAAATGCTCTACCGAGCTATGTTTCTAACCGAAAATGATTTGGTAAGACAAGGCATTTTAACTAAAACCCTGTGACTTACTCGATATTGGGCGTAATTCAAATATTATCAAATGTTTTCGGCATGAGTCCACCGAGTGCAATTTCGTGTACTTAGCCCCGCATGTTTGTTTTAAATGTGCAGGTTGAGCTCTGATGGTGATGATGGAGGCTGTGTTGAGGAGTCCAGTGTCCTCGATCGCTTATTTAGGATTTGGTTTTGCTTGAATACATATCGTCACATATGTATTCACACACTTTCCGCTGCTAAACTCTAAACTCTTAAACATTATGTCTCTCGTCGTACTATTGAGGTTCATCGGATCACGGTTTAATCTTTGGGTCCGATGGCTAAACCTTTCAATTATTGGGATAATATCTTATGCCATATTATGCATGCTTGTTTATAACCAATATGACCACTTATCTTGGTCAATTTGTCCTATAATACTATTCCTAGTATTAGTCACCCTCTAGACCGGGTTATCCGGAGTGGGGGCGTGACTGATTTAGATATTAAATAATAGCATAGGATAAAATTATAGCATTAATTTATGCATATGAAACCCTAATTTCAAGAATTAGGTTTCGAAAATTATTAATGTATGCTATCGAGTTTTAATGTTCCAAAACTGATTTACATCACATAATGTCACCCCACAATCCTAAGTACGGATTAACGGGGACTATAACTCTAAACAGGATAATTATAAAGGAGATTCTTTTAACAATAAAGCGTAAAACATATGTCAAGTTTATTCTTTGACTTTAGTACATAAATTTAGGTTCATGCGGCGGAAGACATGTGATAAGTACATATGACGATGTACTATCAAGGTATAAACTTTTCGGCGACAATAATCCTATTGCTCAACACCGCTCCATCCATCATCCGCTCAACCGCACATTTAAAACAAACATGCGGTGAGTACAAGAATGCACTCGGTGGACTCATGCCAAAATATTTTATCATTTGAAGATTACACCGCCACATCATGGTAAGACCTGAGGGTTTTAGTTGAAAATGCCTTGCGCTTACTAAAGCATTTTATCGATTCATAAAATCATCGCTGGCGGGCATTTTCTTGGTGTGTATGATCCATATCCCTTATCATCATTCATCATAACATCATAGTCGAACGTCGTGAAGGAGGCCTCCCTCTACGACGCCGTGACCGGCCGTGAATTGTCCTTACAGCACACAGTCACCTTAGTGTACACATTAATCCTAGCCAGGTATTGTCCTTCCAGCATAGGATCCGATATCGATTTCATTCATAAGTTGGGAGCAACCCAACAACATTCATAACATTTCATAACATCTCATAACATCTCATGGATAGGATACATACACAAAACATAAATATTTTTGACAGGTAATCATGTAAACATTTTATCAACAGTTGAAATAAGCATCGTAAATAAATATTTCAAGAGCATTTTATTTTTGAGTAGAGTAAAGCCCACGGACTATCGATTGTCTAAATCGATTTCTTGGATATAAGTCCCGGACTTAGCCTATCTATTCTTGGCCTTGAAGTTCGGAGTAGAAACTATCCATCGAGTCTTAGAATCCATATTTCTACTATAGTGTATATCAAGGTATGATATACACTCAATTGAGCATGTAGGAAGACCTAGTCAAATATTTCACGTTAAGGTATGCTTTCGTGAAAATATCGTATCATGATGTTTTATCATAGTTCGTACATCTTATAATGCTCTATCGTACCTTGCGACATAACATAATGAATGCATCAATTACTAGCATGTTAGTCACATAAGGCATATTTCACAAAGGGTTTCCAACACTTAGTCAAATTTTCAAGTGTTGAATTTCAGCAAAACAGCTTGAAACAACCAAAGTGACGTACTTTGACGATCCATAACTCTCGATTCAGAATACGTATGGTCGCACAAAGATACATTCTGAAACCTCTAGACATGTACTACAAGTTCTAAGAAGGAATTAAATCCAAAAGAGTCGTGGTTCTGAAGATATAGGGTCTCAAAGTGGGCAACTCAAACTGACTTCTATACTTAGAAAATTTTTCAGAATTTTCAGTTTTAGCTTAACGACGAGGGGTTTTATGAGGCTCGTAACTTTGACTCGAAATGTCAAAATGTCTACAGGCTACCAATTTAGAAACCTTGTAACAAGTACTACATATGTCACGAAGACCATACTGGAAAATATCTAACTCATCGAGAAATACATAAGTCCAAAGTTGACTAGTTGAAATGGACAGTTTCAGTAGGTGACTTTGGGTCGATGAAAGGTATACCTATAAAACTTGGTTTGGGATCAAACTTTCCAGATCATAACTAGACATGGTGAGGAACATTTCTTATGAAGAAACCCAAGTCCAAATCGGACTACAAATGGCTTGAACACCTCACGTAAAAGTCATACTCGAACAGCCTATTATATGAAAAATTTACTAAGGCAGTTTGTCAAAACAACTTACTGTAATGTATCAACTTTAAAATTCACCGTGAGTTCATTATAAGGAATCTGGAAATGAAACAAATCATATTGAAAAGCCACTTAAGTCTAGTTTTATCCAGAAAAGCCTCACTCAATGATTCACAATAGATTGGGAGCTAAAATTTTTACCACAAGCTATCACTCCCGTGACAGTTTTGTGCAGTTAACTTGTAAAATCTGGAATAAATAGTAAAACTTTTAGAAAATTCTGAATATTTACAGGAATCTTCTAGACATGCTTAATTATGTTTCTGCCAAATTTTAGAGTTTTATCATTATCCAAACTTAAAACGAAAGCCACGCACTATGGGTGATAAACACGGCGATTTCGCAGATTTGTGCAGTGTTTTGATAAATACGAATAAAATATCAAATCAAGTTGGATGGACTTGAAATTTTACAGAGGCATAATAGACACATATAATTTCAACATATCAAAATTCACAATCATCGGACCACTAAAACTTAGTCAAATAAATTCGTGAAGTTACTAATCGTCCAGATTAACAACATGCAATCACTTTCAAGTATAGAACCAACACCATCAAGCTTATTGATGAACATGCATGTGTATATTTCGATCAAAGTAACTTATGGGTGTAGGGATTTTACCTTGGATCAGATTTTTAACAAGGTTGAGGAGAGATGGAGGTGCGACGGAGCTCATGCTCCGGTTGAGATGAAAGTGGGGGAGGAGCTCTTGGCCTCCTTGCAAACCTTAGAGAGAGGAGGAGAGGAGATGGCTGCAAATCTGAATTTGGGGAGGGAGAGTGTCGTGGGGAGAAGGCTGAAGTGGGGAGTGTGGTGTTACATGGGGTGGTAGCTTAGGGTGACAAGTGTTGTCCCATGACCTTGCATGGTAACACTTGTCTCTACACACACCCCCCTCTACACGACACACACACACATGCACTATATATATATCTGATTTTAATTGCTTAGTTATGTTATAATTAATCACATTGTCATATAGTAGATACATGCAATAGGAAAATCAACAAGATAAACTTGTATACATAGGTGTATAGTTTTCGGCTTTTACACTATGCCAAAGGGTCCAAATTTTATTTTCCATGCCAAACATTGATATATGTTATGAAATATAGTTTAGATGATAAATAATATCATAGGATAAATTAATGGCATCATTTTATGCGATAAAAATCGAGTTCGAAAATTAGGGTTTTCAAGCGTTTGAAAAATTGGTCACTCTCAATTCTTGTTGATCTAGCATTGATTTAATGCTTAATAATACTGTAATTACATATACTAATCATAGGAAATTAATTCCTATAATTTCTTGATCGATTAAAGCGCTTTTCGTTTCATCTCAAAACGTTAACGTTTGAAAAGCGTTGCAAAACGTTCATTATCGACTCATCTCGAAATGGTCGTCATTACTTTATTACATTATTCCATTAATAATGGAATTTAATTCTAAGCTTAATTGCTTAGAAAATATCATGAATTTTAACTATCGATACATGATCGACGTTAAAATAATACTGTCGATATACTTCATATACTTTTATTTCTTAATTCACAATTCTTCGTGAATATAAAATAGGATTTCATTCCTTCGTAATTAATCGAAGTCATTATTCGATATCATTCTGATTGAATATCTCAATGAAAGCTTTGATTACTGGGTTTTAAATACCGTAATTGGGCATTTAATTCATGGGTATTACATCCTACCCCCCTTAAAAGAAATTTCGTCCCGAAATTTGCATACCTCATAAAGTATGGGTATCTTAACATCATAACATCATAACTTTCTATGTGCTTTTCTTTCGTTCATGGTTCTTCCATTGGACTTTCATTATAAGACCCAAACTTGCTTCTTTAATCGTTGAATCGTACTATCAAATTAGTCGTAGATTTTCATCATAACTCATCTGAGTCAAAGGTCATGTCATCATGTTGGTTTACGAGAATTGGGTCATTTTCGTATTTCCTTAACTGCGATACGTGGAAAAACATTTCGTACTTTCCCCCAAATGTGGTGGAAGTACCAAGCTATAGGCTACTAGGCCTATCATTGCTAGGAGCTCGTAAGGTCCTTTAAAACGTGATCTCAACATTCTTGTATCTAAACTTATAATTCCCCTAGATGGAGAAATTTTAAGAAACTTTAATTCCGCATTCAAGAATGCAGTTCGGGTTTACGCGTACCGGTAAGATTTTGTCGATTTTTATGCATTCCGAGCTTTTCTTATTCCTTGCCTCGTTGGTAGATATCTTAATCGTTTCATTTACAACGTCAGGACTTTATACCTTTGCTCACCTACTTTGTTACAATAAAGTGGTGGTCAATACTTCTTTTCGTAATACGCTTCATAAGGCTACATTGATCGTTGTTTGGCAGCTACGGTCGCACATAAACTTACCAAGTGGTACAATAAGTTCCCACCGATACCTTGGTTTATCACTTGTTCTATCGTATCCTTAAACATTCATACTGTCCTTTTGATTGTCCTTACACCGTGAGCGGACATCTATGTTAAGGCTCAATCTCGTGTCTAACTCATTTTGTGAGTTAGTTCCAAAACTAGGGTACTCTTGAAGTCTCTATCCGAGCGATAGGTTTGGTACTCCTTGTAAATATACGATTTCCTTTATGTACGACTGAGCTAACTTATCGGATCTATGAGTCATCTGAATAGACAGAGACAAAACATAATTGGCGAGTCAATCCACTACTAGCTATATGGTAGTGCGACTTCTTTATGATTTTGGTAAAATCTGTCATAAAATCTATTTCTATATCATTCTATTTTCATTCGTGTAGTTCTAGAGATTATACTCTCTTATAAGGCCTTTGATACAATGCCTTTACTTATTGGTAACCGAGACACTGCTCGTCAATATGGTTATATCTCATTTCATTCCTTGCTATCTAACTTTTCTTATAAATCATAATACATCTTAATAATGCCTGGTTGGCGGTATGAGAAGGATCATGAAATTCATTCTTGGTTTTATTTCTAAGCTTATTATTGCTTGGGAATATATGTATATCTCTCTCTTAGACAATATAACACTGTCTAGCGCTCCTTAAAATATCCTTTAGCTCTTCATTCCTTATTTTAATTTGTATTCTATTCCCATCTTCATTTTCTCTTTTTAGTCATATTTCACCTTAGTTGTGGGAATACTACTTACATTCGTCCTTGATTTCCCGACTATTTCTGTTCTCGTTTTCTTAACCTTTCTGATGAGTTTTCCTTTTCTATAAGGACATACCATGATTTAGACTGAATTTTATATCTTAGGCATTAAATTCTACATTAACCGTTCATAGGTGATCATTTATCATATTTATAATCTTTTACTGATTTGAGCCATCTTTTCTATCCTGTATCCAAGTTTCTTTGCTCGACGAATAACTTCAAATTTTGTAAATTGTGAAGGGTTCTTAACTTATTGATATAGGAGTGATGTTCTCGCGACTTTGGTATTTATACTACTGTCACTATCAGAGGTAATAGATTTTGGCACTCCGTGAAGTCGTATAATCTCCTTTACATACAATTTGGGCTAACTTATCGGATCCATAAGTACTTTGGATTGGTAGGAAGTGAGCACTCTTGGTGAGTCTATCAACAATTACCAATATAGTGGTGTTCCTCTTTTATTTGGGTAATTTCGTATGAAGTCCATCGTTATTTCATCCCATTTCCACTCGGGTATTTCCAACTACTGTAACTTTCCGTATGGACGTTGGTGTAACGCTTTCATCTGGCGGCAAACAAGGCGGTGTTCTCTGAAAAGCTATGTCTCGTTTCATGCCTTCCCACCAAAACTTTTCTTTCAGGTCTTGGTACACCTTAGTACTATCTGGGTGGGCAGTGTAGGGTGTATCGTGAGCCTCACTCATTATTTCATTTTGAAGTTTTGCGTCGTCTGGAACGCATATTCTTCCTTCGAGACAATAAGGCGTTGTCAAGACGCCTCACGGAAGTTCTTAAATCCTCCAGTCCTTACCCTTTCTCGGATCTTTTCTAACTTTTCCTCCATCCTTTGTCTCTCGACGATCCTTTTTCTTAAATCAGATTCTGTCACTATTTCAAGTCATGAGTTGGGAAATTATGTTCATGTGGCCTAAGTCATCGTGACACATAAGTTATTATTTATCTCATATTAATACATAGCCTTACTTTTATTAATCCGTGAGAATTGTGACTCTATTTTGGGGTAACTATCTTATTGGTCTTGTTACCTTAGAGAGTTCTTAATGGATCTCTAACAGAAGTCAATTAATCTATAAAATTCATGATCTTATTTTAGGTCATTGACGTCTTTCATCTTTAATTGCTTTGTCCTTTAGCAGATCTACATTGACTTCTTCTAAGGACACTAGGTGTCTGAGGAATATTTCTCCTTTAGTCGAGATTCTAAAAGCGTACTTAGTAAAATTCGCCTTGGGATCTTAAAGGTCGAAGACAGTCCTTCAATGTTCTTTATGTTCTTTCTTGTCCTCCGAATAGATAGGAGCATCATTCATAAAGATTGAGATAGAAATTTATCTAAGTACTTGTGGATCACTCGATTTTTAAGGTTTATGGTCAGGGCTGGTGCATTTGTTAGTCCGAATGGTATAACTATCATCTTATAGTAACCATATCTTATTCAGAACGATTTGTTTTCGTATTTCGGATATCATTCTTCAAGTCCATATAATATTACATCATAATGGCTCAGTGTGGACTTTTCATACATTACTTACGATGGTCGGTCTACCGAGCTAACTGCTTATAAGGCGTCTAGCTCTTTTTACACTCAAAACTTTGACACTTCTTCACCATATTCATAAACTCTTCCAAACTACGTTTATTTTACATATTATAATCACATCATTTTCATCATAAACCATTATCTACATATAAGTCTTATATGATCCTAAGATTCTATGTCTTTGAGTGACCTTTGTCAGAGTCGTACTCCTCCCTTGGAAACTTGCCTTTCTCCAAATGCGTTTTGTTTTCATATTTACGATGATCGTACTCTTCGAGAGAGCGAGGTCCAGCTACACCCGTTTCTTCTTCAATACCAGAAATTGGTGTTACCTTTATCAGAAAGTATGGTTGGGTTGGTAGCGGTAATTCTCTTAATCCGCGAGGACGATAAGATTTTGTCCTTTTGCCCTTCTCGTCTCTTTCCGGTACCATTGATGGCACAGGACGTGGGGCGGCGTTCGGAACATCAGGGTACAACCATTCCTTTATACTGTGTGGTGTAACCTGCCGAGGTTCAGGACAAGTACTCGTAGGTGTCGTTCTATACGCATTATATGTATACTTGAGCCTATTGACAAACCCTGGTAAGTCTGTCCAGGCTTTGGAATTTTTATCATGGAGAAAATATTCTCTTGATACTTCTTTTGCAAAAATTCTGCCAATCTGTTGGCAAATGACAGATACGTCGTTGGGTACCATCCTCATTTAACATTCTATAGTTACTAGTATCCATCCAGAGGTGCAAAAATTTTCTCCAAAACTGTTCTAAATCCATGCCTAGTTCATAATAAAAGAGCCGGTACGCTCGTGTGAGTTATAATCTTGTAGGCCTTGGGGTTAACTCCTTCTTTTTCTTTTTCTTTTACTCATCAGACCCCTTTTATTGCCATCTGTAACCATATAGTTCTAGATGAGTCCGACTTAAATTAAGCAATGGAGGGAATTTTTAATAAGAAGGATCTTTTAATGAATTATACACTTTAAGGCGCATATAACCTGTAGATTACTTGTGACACGACTCATGACACTTATCTTAATACTCATTTTACGTTTTACATCTTCAGTCGTATGTTGCCTTAAAGATATTCGCATAGGCGAACAGTGGGTACTGATATTCTGTCGTGTAAAACTTCTAACGAAAAGGCTAGGCCCAGGTTACTAATCACATGAATGACAGCCATTTTCGAAACTTCTTGTCTCTAAAATTATATTTACGTTCCACATAGATATAATGATCCAAATCATTGGATAATACTTTAGGCGATTCTAGGTTCAATTCTGAGCTTAAGTAACACTTGCGATGGTCAAAATTCTCGTATAGGTAAGGGGATTTTCATTTCTTGATTCGCTTACCCTGAGTTGGGTTCTATCGCTTCTACGCATACTTGTGTGATGTCAAAAAGCGAAGCACCTAAATTGAACAAAATCTTATGGCTATTCTGAGAAATTCTTCTTCATACATATTCTGCCTTTTGGTTCTGTTTGTTCTGTTTTCGATGCAAGGTATAGGCTTTGGTCTACGGTGTTCCCGTTTATTCAAGTAAATGTCTATTTCATATGTCATTGTCCTTTCCATTGGGACATTATGTTCCCTTGCTATGGTCTTCTGTTGCCTCATTCACCCTATACTTCTCGGTATTAGTATCGTTATGCTTTTACTAATAGCATTCATGGTTAGGTTTACATCAACTTATCCTTTGATATTGATATATTTCCATAACTAAGTCTCATCTTAGAGATCGTCATGTTTCTATCACTATCATTCATTCCTAGTCCAATATGAATGATTTAATTCCCCTTTTCACTTTATCGATCTTAGGAATATATTTCTCATATATCCTTACTTTAAACTCCTCTCTAGAGAAATCCTTGTACTGGCCTTTAGAGCCATCGTTTGTAATATCCCTTTTTGGATATAGTCATTTCTTCTTAATCTTTTATTGATTCATCATGCAATTTCGCATAAGATAAAATCCTTTGTCCACTGGGGATGTATTATACTTTTTCCTTGACGTCAAATATCTTTACCATTTTCTCGACATTCAATGATTCCTTCACTTCCATGTCAGAGATACTTAATACCTCACTTTATTGATCGTCACAAAAATATGGGGGTAAGATTTACAATTAGGTCCACCTTAAGATCCTTCCATGTGAATCTTTTCCTGTGTTCTCTTGGATGTATTTCCTTTGCAAGATTTATAGAAACTATCTTGTTTGTTAACTATTAAGTTACACAAGACAAGCGTTTTGGGTGATTATAACTTAGGGTATCAAGATTTATTTCAAAATAATGAATCTATTTCTTAATCCGTTTCTTTACTTCAAGGGAATTACCTTACTTATCGAAGTCATAACATTTCTGAAGCTTATATCATATTATGAACTATCTAATTGTATAGCTCATAATAATTTTTTTTCTGCTATTTGTGACTTTTGTCTGTTCTCATGAGCATGGTATTTGAAAGAAATCTTACTTTCGTTATACTTCGGTTTCCACTTTCAGGACTAAAACCTTTATCATCGTCATATGGCTTGGTAGGGTAGTACCTTCGTACTCCATAACTTAAATTCTAAGCATCTTATTTCCATGTCTTGGCCTCAGAGTTATTTCCTCCATACTTAGTTCACATATTAGGGCTATCCTCGTCGTTCACACAATCTTGAGGATTATGATTCTTCAATCTCATTATCTTTTGTTTAACTAAGTTTTAATTACTCGAATCGATTATGCTCAAACATAATCTCATTGACCGAGGTCTAGGCGGAGATTTATTGTCCGAGACACTATCATTTCCTTATAAATATATATATTCTTTGAAAAGAATATCTTGTATGCATCTTCATTCTTTTTAAACATGTCCAACCTACTAACGAGGTTGCAAGGACATCCAACTATCTTAAAGATAAGTTGTAATTGCTCTCGTCATGACATAATAAGGGAAATTAATATCCCACAGATATCATATACTTCCTTTTACTCTTGCATTCAACGCTAAAGAGTATCTCACATCAGTGTGTATCATAGGAAGAATATCTCGTCTCATCGAGATTTTCTTTACATCATAATTTCTTGATGTCTATCACTTTACTAGTCTGAAACTTTTAGGTGACTGAGATAAGTCAACCTATTTCATGCCCGACATTTATCGCTTTACTAATTCGTACTTAAGTGACAAGGTAAGTCAACTTTCATCTTACTTGATGGTTTAAAAAAAAATCAAGGAGAAATTATCACGACTACCTACAAAAGGTATTGTCTCGTCCATCAAGATAACATCTTTTCAATGATCTAAATCGATATGTTCCTTGGACTGAAAATGGGGCTCTAGGGTCCGAAGACCAGAATGACGACTACTGAGATTTCTTTGGTCATATGGGCTGGCCAGACCCGTCACAATTATATTCTCAGTCACATAAGGCTTTGGGTTCAAAAGGACACTTTGTAAAATTTTGAGTTGGAAGTTTTCTTGAGAAGAGTGAGAAACTCGAATGATTTCTCAATGGAACTAGGTCATAGAGTTAAATTCAATGACATAAATTGGGTAATGGATATAATTTGAAAGCTTATATACCCATAATAGGTCATCAACAAAGTTCTCATGTATGTCGAGGTTCTACTTATTCATCAAGATCTTACTTTCTTAGTAACATTCTAGGATTCAGATCATACTATAACAGTCTTAGTCTTTTCAAATCATAGAACTAACTTCAACTGATTCTCATGAATTCTGGAGTAGGAATCAGGAATTTGGTCCTCCATAAGAAATGAAGTACAGTGCATTAGGAGCACGTAGGCGAAAACCATACGTAAATCGGAGTTCACACGACCGAGAACAAGTCAAAACAAAATCACTGCGCAGTGCAGGGAAATTTACACGCTTTCGCGCCGAGGTCATAAGCGATGCCGACACCAAGGTCGTACATGCCGTTACCGATGCCGAGGTAGTACAGGGCACTGCCGACACCGAGGTCGTACAGGCTACCAAAGTCAACATGTTAAATTCGATGTTATAAATTCCCGATTTTGAAGTCGACAGTCGCACATGTCGATGTCGAAGCCGAGGTCGTACATGTCGAGGTCGAACAATTTCGTATAAATCTTTCACTTTTCTTCACTCAAGGTGGAATGAAGTTCTCAAATCCATCACTAATCTTGTTCTTGTAATTGAAGGAAGTTCTTACTTCTATGTTCTTTCGTAAAAAGTGATCATGCTTCTTAAAAAATCTACGTTCTGTTGAGCTAGCATGTTCATCATCATAATCAACTTTGAGATTGAAGTAAAACTTCGAATATTCCTACGTAGTTCATTTGTACGCACGTATTTCGTTGAATTTAAAGGATTCAACATATCATATTTGACAATTCAATGTCCAATCTCAATCATCTTAAACATGAATAATCATAACTTTGTTCATAATAATGAACCCTTATTACATTTCAGAAATTCAACATTTCATCTTTGGCATATCGTGCCAAACTTTCTCATATCATTGTCATCATCTTTCTTATATTTTCCTTCTTTTCATAACTTTCTTGACAAGTCATTTGTCATATCATTCATTTTCAACCGTTCTCATAGCTTTCATTTCTTTTCAAAGATCATTTCAATCATCCTTCACTTTAAACTTTTCATTTTATTTAAAAAAAATCATTTCATAAACATTCGTCCGCCGAAGCTAATTTTCAAAACTTTGGGAAAAGAGTCATTTACCTCATTTCGGTTGAGCTTGATGTGATGGAGTGTTGAGCATTGTCAGCTGATCTCTAGAAGTCTAATGACTCAATCTAGACTTATCCTTAAAGAAGATTTTGGGTTCAAGAGCGAACCGCTCTGATACCACTCTGTCACAGCCCCACAATCCTAAGTACGGATTAACAGGACTATAACTCTAAACAGGATAATTATAAAGGGAGATTCTTTTAACAATAAAGCGTAAAACATATGTCAAGTTTATTCTTTGACTTTAGTACATAAATTTAGGTTCATGCGGCGGAAGACATGTGATAAGTACATATGACGATGTACTATCAAGGTATAAACTTTTAAATGACAATAATCCTATTGCTCAACACCGCTCCATCCATCATCCGCTCAACCTGCACATTTAAAACAAACATGCGGTCGAGTACAAGAATGCACTCGGTGGACTCATGCCAAAATATTTTATCATTTGAAGATTACCTTCGCCACATCATGGTAAGACACAAGGGTTTTAGTTGAAAATGCCTTGCGCTTACTAAAGCATTTTATCGAGTTCATAAAATCATCGCTGGCGGGCATTTTCTTGGTGTGTATGATCCATATCCCTTATCATCATTCATCATAACATCATAGTCGAACGTCGTGAAGGAGGCCTCCTCTACGACGCCGTGACCGCCGTGAATTGTCCTTACAAAGACACACGGTCACCTTAGTGTACACATTAATCCTAGCGGTGTATTGTCCTTCCAAAGATAGGATCCGATATCGATTTCATTCATAAGTTGGGAGCAACCCAACAACATTCATAACATTTCATAACATCTCATAACATCTCATGGATAGGATACATACACAAAACATAAATATTTTGACGGTAATCATGTAAACATTTTATCAACAGTTGAAATAAGCATCGTAAATAAATATTTCAAGAGCATTTTATTTTTGAGTAGAGTAAAGCCCACGGACTATCGATTGTCTAAATCGATTTCTTGGTATAAGTCCCGGACTTAGCCTATCTATTCTTCGCCTTGAAGTTCGGGTAGAAACTATCCATCGAGTCTTAGAATCCATATTTCTACTATAGTGTATATCAAGGTATGATATACACTCAATTGAGCATGTAGGAAGACCTAGTCAAATATTTCACGTTAAGGTATGCGCGTGAAAATATCGTATCATGATGTTTTATCATAGTTCGTACATCTTATAATGCTCTATCGTACCTTGCGACATAACATAATGAATGCATCAATTACTAGCATGTTAGTCACATAAGGCATATTTCACAAAGGGGTTTCCAACACTTAGTCAAATTTTCAAGTGTTGAATTTCAGCAAAAACAGCTTGAAACAACCAAAGTGACGTACTTTGACGATCCATAACTCTCGATTCAGAATACGTATGGTCGCACAAAGATACATTCTGGAAACCTCTAGACATGTACTACAAGTTCTAAGAAGGAATTAAATCCAAAAGAGTCGTGGTTCTGAAGATATAGGGTCTCAAAGTGGGCAACTCAAACTGACTTCTATACTTAGAAAATTTTTCAGAATTTTCAGTTTTAGCTTAACGACGAGGGGTTTTGCGAGGCTCGTAACTTTTGACTCCAAATGCCAAAATGTCTACAGGCTACCAATTTAGAAACCTTGTAACAAGTACTACATATGTCACGAAGACCATACTGGAAAATATCTAACTCATCGAGAAATACATAAGTCCAAAGTTGACTAGTTGGAAATGGACAGTTTCCAGTAGGTGACTTTGGGTCGATGAAAGGTATACCTATAAAACTTGGTTTGGTATCAAACTTTCCAGATCATAACTGGACATGGTGAGGAACATTTCTTATGAAGAAACCCAAGTCCAAATCGGACTACAAATGGCTTGAACACCTCACGTAAAAGTCATACTCGAACAGCCTATTATATGAAAAATTTACTAAGGCAGTTTGTCAAAAACAACTTACTGTAATGTATCAACTTTAAAAATTCACCGTGAGTTCATTATAAGGAATCTGGAAATGAAACAAATCATATTGAAAAGCCACTTAAGTCTAGTTTTATCCAGAAAAAGCCTCACTCAATGATTCACAATAGATTGGGAGCTAAAATTTTTTACCACAAGCTATCACTCCCGTGACAGTTTTGTGCAGTTAACTTGTAAAATCTGGAATAAATAGTAAAACTTTTTAGAAAATTCTGAATATTTACAGGAATCTTCTAGACATGCTTAATTATGTTTCTGCCAAATTTTAGAGTTTTATCATTATCCAAACTTAAAACGAAAGCCACGCACTATGGGTGATAAACACGGCGATTTCGCAGATTTGTGCAGTGTTTTTGATAAATACGAATAAAATATCAAATCAAGTTGGATGGACTTGAAATTTTACAGAGGCATAATAGACACATATAATTTCAACATATCAAAAATTCACAATCATCGGACCACTAAAACTTAGTCAAATAAATTCGTGAAGTTACTAATCGTCCAGATTAACAACATGCAATCACTTTCAAGTATAGAACCAACACCATCAAGCTTATTGATGAACATGCATGTGTATATTTCGATCAAAGTAACTTATGGGTGTAGGGATTTTACCTTGGATCAGATTTTAACAAGGTTGAGGGAGAGATGGAGGTGCGACGGAGCTCATGCTCGGTTGAGATGAAAGTGGGGGAGGAGCTCTTGGCCTCCTTGCAAACCTTAGAGAGAGGGAGGAGAGGAGATGGCTGCAAATCTGAATTTGGGGAGGGGAGAGTGTCGTGGGGGAGAAGGCTGAAGTGGGGAGTGTGGTGTTACATGGGGTGGTAGCTTAGGGGTGACAAGTGTTGTCCCATGACCTTGCATGGTAACACTTGTCTCTACACACACCCCTCTACACGACACACACACACATGCACTATATATATATCTGATTTTAATTGCTTAGTTATGTTATAATTAATCACATTGTCATATAGTAGATACATGCAATAGGAAAAATCAACAAGATAAACTTGTATACATAGGTGTATAGTTTTCGGCTTTTACACTATGCCAAAGGGTCCAAATTTTATTTTCCATGCCAAACATTGATATATGTTATGACATATAGTTTAGATGATAAATAATATCATAGGATAAATTAATGGCATCATTTTATGCGATAAAAATCGAGTTCGAAAATTAGGGTTTTCAAACGTTTGAAAAATTGGTCACTCTCAATTCTTGTTGATCTAGCATTGATTTAATGCTTAATAATACTGTAATTACATATACTAATCATAGGAAATTAATTCCTATAATTTCTTGATCGATTAAAACGCTGTTTCATCTCAAAGCGTTAACGTTTGAAAAGCGTTGCAAAGCGTTCATTATCGACTCATCTCGAAATGGTCGTCATTACTTTATTACATTATTCCATTAATAATGGAATTTAATTCTAAGCAATTGCTTAGAAAATATCATAATTTTAACTATCGATACATGATCGACGTTAAAATAATCTTGTCGATATACTTCATATACTTTTATTTCTTAATTCACAATTCTCCGTGAATATAAAATAGATTTCATTCCTTCGTAATTAATCGAAGTCATTATTCGATATCATTCGATTGAATATCTCAATGAAAGCTTTGATTTACTGGTTTTAAATACCGTAATTGGGCATTTAATTGCGGGGTATTACAATTTCATAGCTTAATAATACTCATATATATCATAACATATAGTTTAGATACCATATGATAATTTAATGGTGTCATTTCATGTGAAAACCAAAGTTTATAAACTTAGGGTTTCGAAAATTTCAATACCAAAATATCGAATTTTAATAATCGAAAATTCGATTTTAATAATTAAAATACTTGAATTATATAAAATAATAATAGGAAATTAATTATTATAATTTCACGAGCATTAAACTCATTTTACAAAACGTCTCTAGACGTTGACGCTCAAAACGCCTCAAACGTTCAAAATCGACTCATCTCAAGATGGTCGTAGTAAGCTCGTTACTTTATAAATATATTCCTTTTAACAAATGAATTAAGATGGAAATTAATTCCAAGCTTTACATTTCGTAGATTTCCATAAAAGGCGGCGTTCGATATCGTTCGACGTTAAAATAATCTTGTCGTATCATTTCATAAATTTCATTTCCGTAATTCACAATACTTAGTGAATTATAAAAAGAATTCGTTATAACGATATCGATCGAAATCACAATATTCGATGTCGTAAAAATTATATACGGCAAAACCCTAATTACGGGTTTAGAATACCGTAATCGTACGTTCGTTTCTTTGGAATATTACAAAAGTAATACATCACCTATTCCATTAGTAAATGCACCTTGAACAAAGCAATTAAAATCCTCACTTTTGATACCAAGCTTGCGTCGGCCATCACTTGCAAAAGGAGTGAGTTACTAATTGTCTTATACTATATATATAATACCTTCACATCGCTAAATGTATTTTAAAGTCATCAATCAAGAGTTTTAAAATCCTTCTTTCCTTTATGTCAAACTACACGTCCATTCCCATCGCTTCACAAAGGATCACACATCCATTTGATTACCCTCATTAATTATCTTGTTTCTGTGTACAAAATATCTCACTATTACACATTATAACTTAGCATGGCATAATATAGAAATTTTGCAATTCATCAATCCTAACACCAAAGCTCACGTCAATTTGTATACATGAGTGCCAAATATTTTATTCTCATGCTATTAATAGCTATATGACATAATATATGTCTTAGATGATAAATTATATCATAGGAAAAATAATTAAGAAAGATTTATAGGTGAAAAACCCTAATTTTCGAAATTAGGGTTTTCGAAAATTTCAATATTGTCCAATAATTATTCCTTAATTCTCTAGTATTGTCCAATAATGCTAAATAATACTCTTATTACATAAAATAATCATAGGAATTTAAATATTATAATTCCTTGATCATTAGACTCATTTTTCAATTCGTCTCAAAACGTTGACGTTCGAAACGTCTCAAAACATTCAATATCGACCCATCTCAAAATGGTCGTAATAAAGTCGTAATCACTTTATTAATCCATTTCACTATCAATGAAATGTAATTCTATGCTTCGCCACTTAGAAAAATAATAACGTAATTAACTATCGATATTCAATCGATGTTAGAAATATACTGCCGAAAGAATAATATAACTATATTCCCTGATTCACTAATCATTAGTGAATATGATACAAGAATTCATTATATCATAATTAGTCGAAATCAATGTTCGATAAATTACTAATTCAATCATGCGAAACCCTAATTTACGAATTTTAATTATCGTAAATAGGCTTTAAATCTTCGGGGTATTACAGATTTTATGTGAGATATTTTTGGGAACAAGTGGACATTAGCTATATTATGTGATAAGCTTCACTTTCTCTCATTTTAGCACCCTAAGAACCGAGAGTTGAGAGAGAAAAATAAGAGAGTGTTCTTCAAATTTCTTTCTCAAATCCTAAGTAGAAAACGTTCGTCGTCGAAAATCGACACCGATTAAAAGGTTAGCAATCGTTCAAGCCTTACATACATGCTTAAATTTTTGAAATCCATCCAATAGATCTTATGTTATACACTTATGTTATTTATGTTGAAAAATTCGAAAATATTGTTATGATGTTAGAATGTTTATTAAATATGTTTATATGGTGATTGTGAGAATATATTATGAATTTAGTATAAAGTTGAGCATATATAAATTTTTTTTTGCTATGACCGAAAGTTATGATGTTCATACGTTGTTGGAAATGATTTTTAATTGTTGATTTGATCATGGATTAGTGATCTATGGTATTAAATAAGCTTATATGAATTTATTTAGAATTTTTGGAAAACATTATTATATATTTTTGAAAATACCGAAAATTATAGAAAAATATTATGTTGATATATGATTCATGTTTGAATGATATTATAGCATATAAATGATGTAGATTCATAATATAGTGTTGGATGAATTTATTGGAATGTTAGAAAATTAATTGTTCCTAAGTCAAGTTTTCGAAAATTAGGGTTCTATAGTATGTTAGTGTATAAGTTGTCAATAATGAAAATTATGTTATAGTGATGATACATGATGATAATTATGTGTTGTATGATTTAATTGGAATTTTTGAAAAATATTTGGTATGTTTTTCAAAAGAACCGAAAACTATGTTGTAAAATTATGTGATGTACAATTTTTCTATGATCAATATTATTACATATTATTGATCCTATGTTGATATAGTATGTTATGTGAATTTATAAGAATTTTTGGAAAAGTTTTGATATATATTTATATAAGGACCGAAAACCTTATGTATAAGGTTTGGAAGTTTTAAAATTATTTTATCATGTATAATCACATATTATGTTCAAAAAATATGTTTTAGGCATACTATGGATTTATGTGATTTTAAAAAAATAGGGTATACTATGTTTTTGTCGAAACGTTACGTTAGGTAACGTATGTTGTGAAAAATGATATGTATTGTACAAGTTAGGTCATACTTAAGTTTAATGTTGAACATCATTGTTGATTAACATGAAAAATCGAGACTTATGATAATGTGATTAGAAATCGATTAAAAATCGATTTATATGTGATTGATAGACATATATGTGAATAATTCGAATTATATGGTTATTGAAAGTCAAAATTGTTGACTTTGGTCTAAACGTATGAAATACGTTAGTACGTGAACAATGTTATATTGTACGTCTAATAGAAATATGGTTTGCGTTGAATAAATACACTAATACGTGTAAGACGTATTAAGATTATAAGAATATCTCCTTTATAAGAGACGATTTCATAATTGAAATCATTTTATCGAAAAACGTTAGTATAAGTTCGATGTTTGACCTAAATGATTGATATGAGGTCATAAATCATATTTCGTCTCTATCGAAGTACGAAAAGTTATAAGTTAAGATGTTCGATGAAAAGACGTACTAAGTTAGTTAAAAGATGCGAAGTATTATTTTAGAAAGGTATCGAAGCTTATTATACTTTGACTTTCTTGAAAAACGTGACTGACGTACTAAATTAGTTTCTTACGTAAAGGTGGGACGTGATTCATTACATAACTTAAGTTCTTGCAGCGGAAAACATGTGATATGTACATATGACGATGTACAATCAAGGTACAAACTTTCGACATACATTCTTATTGCTCAACACCGCCCATCAGATCATCACTCAACTCGCACATTTAAAACAATATATGTGGTCGAGTACAAGAATGCACTCGGTGGACTTATGCCAAAACATTTTATTATCTTTAAATTACATCGCTTCATCATGGTAAGACACAAGGGTTTTATTTGAAAGCGCAGGCTTACTAAAACATTTTCATCATTTCTCAAATCATCGCCGCGGGCATTTTCCTTGTATGTATGATCCATATCCCTTTCCTTTCATCATAACATCATCATTAACGCCGTAAAAGTAGGCCTCCTTCTACGCCGATGTGACCGGCCGCGCATTGTCCTTACGGCCCCCAGTCACCCTTAAGTGTACATGTTAACCCTAGCCAGGAATTTACCCTCCGGCATTGGATCCGAATTCGATTTTCATTCATAAGTTGGGAGCGACCCAAAAACATTCATCATTCATTCATGGATATGATACATACATAAAATCATAAACATTTGGGCAGGTAATTTCATAACATCATTTCATCATCATTTCTCAAAGAGAAAGCATCATAAATACTTTTCATTTCAAAGAAAGCATCGTAAATAAAGCATTTGTAATTTTGAGTAAAAGAAAAGCCCACCTGGTACGTATGCTTCTTACAAAGTCTTTCCTTAACGTCAACGATCACGCCACGTCCCACCTTTACGTAAGAAGTTAATTTAGTACGTTGGTCACGTTTTTCGAGAACGTCAAAGTCTAATAAACTTTGATAACCTCCTAGAATAAAACTTCGCATCTTTTTGACTAACTTAGTACGTCTTTTCATCAATCTCTTAACTTATAATTTTTCGTATTTCGATAGAGACGAAATATGATTTATGACCTTATATTAATCATTTAGGTCAAACGTCGAACTTATACTAACGTCTTTCGATAAAATGATTTCAATTATGAAATCGTCTCTTAAAAAGAGTATTCTTATAATTCTAATACGTCTTACTCGTATTAGTGTACTTATTCAACATATACCATATTTCTATAAGACGTACGACATAACGTTGTTCATGTATTAACATATTTCATACGTTTTGTAATATCCCGAAGAATTAAAGGCCTAATTACGATATTTAAAATTCATAAATTAGGGTTTCGTCGAAATAATTAAATTAGTATATATCGAATAATGATTTCGATTAATTACGAAGTAACGAATTCCTATTTTATATTCACTAAGGATTGTGAATTAAGGAATAGAATTTTATAAAGTGTTTCGGCAGTATTATTTTAACGTCGATTGAGTATCGATAGTTAAAATTTCGTAAAATTTTCTAAGTGACGAAGCTTAGAATTAAATTCCATTATTAATGGAATAATTTAATAAAGTGATTACGACTTTATTACGACCTTTTTGAGATAGGTCGATAATGAACGTTTTGAGACGTTTCAAACGTTAACGTTTAGAGATGAATAGAAAAATGTGTTTAATGATCAAGGAATTATAATATTTAAATTCCTATGATTATTTTATGTAATTAGAGAATTAATTAGTATTAAAACAGTGCTAGAGAATTAAGGAATGATTATTGAATAGAATTAGCAATTTCGAAAACCCTAATTTTCGAAATTAGGGTTTTCACACATGAAATGATACTAATAATTTTTCCTATGATATAATTTATCATCTAAGACCTATATTAGGTTATATATCTATAAATTGCAATAAAATAAAATATTTAGCACTTTGTTTATGAAAGTGCCGTATGTTTGGGCTTAATAGAAGAAATTAAATAAATTTTTGGTTACCAATTGACATGTTACGTACATCTTGTAAAAATGGAATATTTTTACACTAATCAATATAGTAAGTGAAGAATTAATTAAAGTTGAATTTGGCTTTGTGAAGTGACCGTGTATTGTGCTTCCAATTGAGGTTGGATAAATTTTTGGAACTCTTCCTTGACTTTGCTTCCCTTTAATTAATGTGAGTAGATATTTATATATCATGTGTGAGACATATTAAAAAGGCATCCCTTTGTTAAATGAAAGAGAGGTAGCCGACGGCTATTGTGTCCAAATTCAAAGGAATTGTTTTGTTTTGTTCAAAGTGTGTAAGACACATTAACTATGAGTGATGTATTAAAAATGAGTCATCACCTAAATTATGAAATGAAGTGTGTTTGTGTGGGATAACCGACGGCACCTATACACAAAAGCAAAGGAATCATTTTGAATTGTTCAAAATTGTGTAAGGAATATTAACTATGATGAGGTATACATTGATGAGTCACTAAACTTTTCATTAGGCTCCCAAATATTGTGAGAGAGTGAGAGTGACCGAGAGTGAGAGAGAGATGTGAGAATGTGTAGGAATTTATTAAGTCTTTAATTCATTTATACTTAAGTAGAGTATTTACTTAGGAACATCATTTCCTCTCTCCCAAACAAAGAAACTACCGAGAGCAAAAAGGATAGAAAAAGCTTGTGTGTTCTTAATTTTCAATCACCAAAACCTTGGTATTAAATCCTTGTGCACTAAATCGACACCGTTAAAAAGGTTAGAAATCGAACGAGCTTCGATTATACATTAAGATTTTAAATTTTCGATGGTTTGATCTTATGTATAAGCATGTGTTCTTATGAAAATAATTATGCTAGCATATGATGTTGTTTACTAATAATGTAACAGCCCCTAAATCCTAAGTACGATTTAGGGGCTAATACTTGAATAATAATCAGGAAGCTTTAACCAATATATATACAGAACTCATATGTTCGAAGTATTCAACTAACAACATCATAAAATAAATTAATTCAATTGCAATGAAAACGTGTGAATACACATATGACGATGTGTATTCAAGGTTTTCTAATATATCGATTCAAAAGGGTTCCACCGCTCCGACACATCTCCATCCATCATCGCTCAACTCGCACATTTAAAAACCAACATGCAGGGCTGAGTACAAGATTGCACTCAGTGGCTCATGCCAAAATAATTTATCACATTTGAATTACTCTGCCCCATCACAATAACACACGAGGTTTTAATTTGAAATACTCGTGCTTACTAAATATTTCTTTCATTTTCCATAAAGATTCGTCTGCGCAGACATTTTCCTTGTATGTATGATCCATATCCACCACAATAATTCATTCCACAACAATTCCCATACTGGAGAGAGGCCTCCTCTCACAGACGCCGTGACCGCCGAAAGCACCCTTTCAAAGACACAAATACAAATAATCAAGCACAAAATCCAGCCATCTCAAAGACAGAGGATCTTAATTCTCCATCATCCTTGTGGGTACTTACAAGGATACAATTCAAGCATGTCATAAAGTGGGAGTTACCCAACATTATGCATCGACAATCATGAATTGGATACATACATAAAACATAAACATTTTGGGGTGTAATTAAATAAATCATTTCATAAATATTTGCTTGCAATAAAGCATCATAAATAAATCATTTGGTAAATTCTACCGGTTTGAGTATAGTAAAGCCCACCTTTACTTTTAAACTTCGATTTTCGATACGCTGCTCTCCTCCGGTTGCGTGTGAGCCTTCACGTCCCACCTTTACTAAAAATTTATGTTTAGCACGTTGCACGCTTTTCGAGATTTTCAAAGTTCATTCAACTTTGATAAATAATAATAATTCGAAGTTTTAATAAACTTTATACGTCGTTTCAATGCGTATTTCAATAAAAATAATTCTCGTACTTCGAGAGAGACGTAATATGATCTACAGTCTCATTTTAACCTTTTAGGTTAAATAATTAACGTATAATAACGTTATTCAATAAAATGATTTCAATCATGAAATCTTTTCTCACCAATGAGATTTTCTTATAAAATTTATACGTTTTACACATATTAGTGTATTTATCGAACGTATTTCATACGTTACATCAAAAATCAACAATTTTGACTTTTCTTAATAAACTTTTCAAATTATTAACATATTTGATATCTAATTTCAAAATAAATCGATTTTCAATCGATTCCTTTTCAGAAAACCCCAATTCTCGATTTTTCACGTAAATCGATAAACTCTATTAATATTTTTCTTTAATATTAATTAACTTATTCATTTAACATTATTTTTCATTTCTAACGTTATTTAATATAATCGTTACCGTAAACATAGTATACTATGTTTACAAAATTTCATAAATTTTAATATGTCTAAAATAATTTCTAGACATATAATGTATTATTTTCCTTGATAAAAAGGATTTAAAACCCTTAATATTCATTCTAAAGCTCTCGGCCTTCTTCACTAAAATTCTCAAACATCTTTCAAAAATTCTTTTAAATTCATGTAATATACTATATTATCATAGTATCAATAATATGTATTAACATTAGCTATAGGAAAATTGGACATCACCCTTCTATACTTATGGTTCTCGATTTTTTCCAAAATTTCCAAACAATTTTCTAAAATTCTAATTAAATTACACAAGGCCTAAACATCACTCTATATCATTAATCTAGCATAATATTCAACATCTACAACATATTCATCAACATACTCCAAGATAGGCATTCTCGAAATTTTTCAAAGTATGTACATTCATTTGCTAAAATTTAATAAATTCACATATCATTAAATCAATGCCCTAGATCATTAAAATGCATTAATATTTTTATACATGATTTAAACATTAACAATTGTCCTCAATTAATTTGGTACATTCATATATATAACCTATGATTTCCAATAAAATCAAACATTAACAATTGCATCAACCTAGTTCACGGCTTTTCCTTGAAATCAATTCAATTATTTTCTAAATTTGTTAATTAACAAATACATGCTTAAGCTTTTATTTAAATCACCAATAAAATTCATGAACATCATGCTTAACAATATTTACAACCAACAAACATGATCACATGATTTTTCATATTTTTCTCATTAAGAACCTAACATATATATTAAAATCTAACCGTTAGAAATCAAAAATCTTAACGTATAATTAAAGCTCGTTCGATGCCTAACCTTTTAATCGGCTTGGATTATTTGTGCAAAGGATTTATGTAACAAGGAATTGGGCTAGAAAAATTGAAGAACACTCAAGTTTTCTCTTGAGGAAGCTCACGGCAGTGAGGAGAAATGGGAAAGAGAAAGTGTTTCTTTGGTTTTGATGTAATGATCACTTAAGTATAACTCTTAATTCCTCACGGTAATGTGTGTTTGAAAAGAAATGATTGTTTTGTTTTAATAGTCTATCACTTAACACTTAATATTAAAGAAACAAAGTCAAGCAATACACTTGTGTACCCTACATCCCTCTCGGTTATTTCACAAAGGAGCAAGACAAAAATGTATTATGAGTCACCAAGGTATACATCATCAATTTAAATATCTCTTACACATATTTACTTCATGGTATAAAGTTTTTGAGAGAAACAAAATTGTTTGACCAATTTCTTTCTCATTACCGTCGACCACCATGAAGAGAAGGAAGAAAATCAGATTTTTGCATTGTCTATACATGTAGATATATATCCTACACTCTATCCCAAATATATAGACAATCAAGTATAAGGAATATCAAGCTTCTTTGCTTAATCTTGGTCAACAATTACGGCACACACACACAAAGCATCCACTTGATTTCCAATTTAAATTACTTGATTAGAGTGCAAATGATCCCACTTGAATCAATTAATTACACAATATGCAAAGCTACAACTAAAACTCACGTAAATAATTTGCTACAAACTTGTTCACTGATTATTCCATTTAAAAGGCCAAAACATGATTTTCATGCCATTATTAGGTATATATCATAATATATATCCTAGATGATAAATTATATCATAGGAAAATTTATTGGAATTAATCCATAGGTGAAAACCCTAATTTCGATTTAGGGTTTTCGAGAATCTCAATAATCAAAAATATCATTCCAAAATTTTCTAGCATTAATTCAATGCTAAATAATATTCTAATTATATAAAACAATCATAGGAATTTAAATATCATAATTATTGATCATTAGACTTGATTCTCAAGTCATCTCAAAACGTTAATGTTTGAAACGCTTCAAACGTTAAATATCGACTCATCTCAAAATGGTCGTAATAAAGTCGTATTCACTTTATTAAATCATTCCAATAATAATGAAATTAAATTCTAAGCTTAAAACTTAGCTAATCCAAAGGATGATTCGACTTTCATCAAAGAGAATCGAGCTTTGGTTAAAATCACGCCATATAATGATTACCAAACAATTGATAAGAATAATCGAAAGATTTCAAATGACATTTATCGAACTTTAATAATCAAACCTTATTTACAAGGCAAAAGTCATATACGTAAGTAAAGTTACAAGTTCCTTTAACAAGATGGGTTCGATAACTCGCATGTATATAATCATTTATCGAACATAATAACATACAAAATATTCGTAATATGCAATGAAAGCATGTGAATGCATATATACGATATGCACGCACCAAGGGTTCTTTCTTTCAAACATAATAAATACAAAAGGTCCCCGACTACTCAACATCTCTGCCCATCACCATCGCTACTAATCTGCATATTTAAAACAATATGCGGTCGAGTACAAATGATGCACTCAATGGCTCATGCCAAAATAATTTATCAAGTTTGAATTACGCCGCCCATCACAAGAATAACACGAGGTTTTAATTTGAAATACTCGTGCTTACTAAATATTTTCGTCATTTTCAATAAATATCGCCGGCAAGCATTTTCCACGTATGTATGATCCACATCCACCACAACAATCATTAACAACAACCTCCTACCGAGAGAGAGGCCTCTCTCACAGACGCCGTGATCGCCGAGCACCCTTTCAAAGACACAAATACAAATAATCACAGCACAAAATCCAGCCATCTCGGACGGGATACGAATTCTCCATCATTCTTGGGGTACTTCCAAGAATACGAATCGAGTATGTCATAAAGTGGGAGCTACCCAACATTATGCATCAATAATCATGGATTGGTACATACATAAAACATAAACATTTTGGGGTGTAATTAAATAAATCATTTCATAAAGATTTGCTTGCAATAAAGCATCATAAATAAATCATTTGGTAAATTCTACCAGTTTGAGTATAGTAAAGCCCACCTCTACTTTTGAACGCCGATTCTCGACACGCTGCTCTTTCTCGTTGCTTGTGAGCTTTCACGTCCCACCTTTACGCAAAATTTACGTTTAGTATGTCAGCGCGCCGAGAAATTCAAAGTTTATTCAACTTTGACAAATAATATAATAATTCGAAGTCTTAATAAATTTTAATACATCGTTTCAACGCGTATTTCAATAAGATAATTCTCGTACTTCGAGATATGTTCAATTATTTTATTTTAACCCTTTAGGTTAAACGTTTAACGTATTTACACGTTTTTCGATGCAAGGATTTCAATTATGAAATCTTTTCTCACTAATGAGATTATCCTATATAAATAATACGTTTTACACGTATTAGCGTATTTTTCGAACGTATTTCGTACGTCAATTTCGAAAGTCAACCATTTTGACTTTTCTTAATAATTTCATTAATAATTCATATTTTATTATCTAAATTCAATATAAATCGATTTTCAATCGATTTCTTTTCGAAAAGCTTTAATCTTCGATTTTTCACGCAAATCGATAATTTTGATTAATATTTTCTTTCAATATTAATCTTTTAATGCATTAAGCATTATTTACGCTTTTAACGTTATTTAATATAACGTTTCGTCGTAAACATAATATTCTATGTTTAATAATTCTCGAAAATTTTTAATATGTCTAAATTAATTTCTAGACATATAATATATTATTTTTGATTAAAAGGATTTAAAATCCTTAATAAAATCATTATAGCTTTCGGCTATGTGATAAAAATTTCATACTTGTTCCAAAAATTCCTCTAAATTCACATAGTGTATTATTTTACACTATGATCATTATTATGTATTAATGTTACTATAGAAAAATTTGGAATTCACCTATATCACTATATAGGTCTCGACTATTTTCAAAAATTATCAAACAACTTCCTAAAATTATAATTAAATTATAGAAGGCTCTAACCTTAATTTATAACATATTTATAACCTATAGTCCAACATATGAAAATCCTACACCAAGGTATATATGCTATGGTTCACGGTCTTCACCAACAAAATAGTAAACATTTTTATAAAATTCCAATTAAACTACACTATACTTATATACTATAGTGTAGCACTAATACATCATAATATCACATAATAACATATTGTAAAACATTGAACTTATAACATAAGCTCTCGGCTATTTTTAATAAAATAGCTATACATATCCAAAAATTATAATAAATTCCAATATGACATAATTAATACCCTAGATCAACAATATGCTATTATATCAAGCATATAAAAATTGTACAATAACTTAGCATTTCAACAAAATTTTCGGTAATTTCAAGAATTAAGCATAGGATTTTTATAAATTTCAATTAAATCACTATAGGCTACTACAACACCATATATCATTAATTCATACTCAAAACCTTCAAGAAAATTTTCAGACTTAGGAAATAATTCATAGCATGCTTGAATCAATTTTAAACATGATATATGCTTACATAAAATCATACTACACATATTTAATTAAGAAGCTATCATGCTAGCATACTTTATCACAATTAATACATGCAAAAAAATAATTTGAACCATTTGATCATTGAAAGATTTAGGTATTATCGAAGCTTGTTCGATATCTAACCTCGTTAACGGAGTTGATCGGTTGCAGGATAATTTAAACTCAAGCAAATGGAGAAGGAAAGAAGAAGAAAAGGGTTTGGTTTTCTTTGGAGAGCTTACGGAAGTGAGTTGAGAGAAATGAGAAAGAGTTGTGTGATGTGTTTGTGTGTTTCAAGATAATAAATACTTAGGCAAAAAAAAAAATAAAAAGCAAGACACACACCTAAGCTCTCTCTCGGCTCTCACAAATTCAAGACACAATTAAACATGAAACAAGTGATTAAAATTGGTCAAAGCATATGTCATGCTCCCAAAATATCTCTTACACCATACTTACTACATGCATGCTTTATTAAAAGTTTTTGGGAGAAACAATTAAACAAACAAAACTTTGTATCATGCTTGCACACAGCCGTCGACCTTCAGTGTGTGTGGAGAAGAAATTTTCAGATTTTGTTTGTATTTCACAAGTGTATTAGATACACTCTTTCCCAAATATAATGTAATCAAGTGTAATAAAAATCAAGATTGATTTTGTGTAACAATTTGTCAAATATTTTGGCTCCCATGCAAACACATGCTAGTGTATTTTTCATCTACACATTTTACTTGGTAAGTGTGTAATAATACTACACTTAAGATATATCACAAATTGGATGATCAAAAATAAAATAAATCCTATGTTATCTCACATAGTAACTCACGGCATTTTTAACAAATAAATGCCCAAAATTTTATTTTCATGCTATAAGTAGATATATAGCATAATATATATCCTAGATGATAATTTATCTCATAGGAAAATTATTGGAATCAATCCATAGGTAGAAAACCCTAATTCTCGATTTAGGGTTTTTCGAGAATCTTAAATAATCAAAAATATCATTCCAAAATTTTCTAGCATTATTTCAATGCTAAATAATATTCTAATTATATAAAATAATCATAGGAATTTAAATATCATAATTCCTTGATCGTTAGACCTGATTCTCAAGTCATCTCTAAACGTTAACGTTCGAAATGTCTCAAAACGTTAAATATCGACTCATTTCAAAATGGTCGTAATAAAGTTGTAATCACTTTATTAAATTATTCCAATAATAATGGAATTAAATTCTAAGCTTAACAACTTAGAAAATATCACGAGCATTTAATTATCGATACTTAATCGACGTTGAAATAATACTGTTGAAATACGTTAAATATTCGTATTTCTCAATTCACATTTATTCGTGAATTTTACATAGGAATTTATTATTCGAATTATCATAATAATACTCTAATTTACGAAATTAATATCGTAATTAGGCGTTTAAATAATCGGGGTATTACATTCCACCCCCCTTAAAGAAATTTCGTCCCGAAATTTACATACCTCGTAAAAGATTGGGGTATTTTTCTTCATCGCATCCTCAAGCTCCCACGTGGCTTCCTCTCGTCCATGATGCTTCCACAAAGACTTTGACTAATGGAATAGATTTGTTCCTCAATTGTGAACCTTGTGGTCTAGAATGGCCGAGGTTCCTCATTATAGCTCATATCCGGATCGAGGATCACGCCATCTTGATGGATTACATGCTTGGTCGCATACGCATTTTCCGAGTTGTGATACGTGAAAACATTGTGTACGCTTCCGCACTTGGCGGAAGAGCCAATCTATAGGCGATCGGGCCTATTCTTTCAAGGATTTCATAAGGTCCAATAAATCGGGTCTTAACTTTCCCTTTACTCCAAACCTTATTATCCCTTCGATGGAGAGACCTTTAAAAGACTTTGTCTCCATCCTCGAAATGTAGCTCGATCTTCGCAGATCGTCAGTAAGACTTTGTCTATCTTGAGCTTCCTTTATTCTTTCGCCTAATTTGGCGACGATCTCAATCATTTTGCTTATAGCGTCAGCCCTAGGATTCTTCTTTCACCCACTTTATCCCAAGAAAGCGTGATCGGCATTTCCTTCCATATAAGGCTTCATACGGGCCATATCGATCGTCGCTGATAGCTATTGTTGTAGCAAATTCGATGAGAGGTAAAACCTCTTCCCATTTGCACCTCGATCCAACACCACTGTTCTCAACATGTCTTCGAGTGTTTGGATCGTCCTTCCGATTGTCCATCGGTTTGAGGGTGAAAAGTCTTTGAAATTTAACCGTGCCCAATTCTTTTGTAAGCTAGTCCGTAATCTTGAAGTAAATTTTGAATCTCTATCGATGTGATAGTTTTGGTACTCCATGCAGCGCATAATTTCCTTTACGCAATTGGGCTAGCTTATCGGACCGTGGGTAATCTGAAATCGCGAAAATGTGCACATTTGGTAGTCATCCACTATTACCCATATAGCGTTGTTCCTCTTTTAGACCTTGGTAAACCCGTAACAAAGTCCATAGCTATATCTTCCCATTTCCATTCGGGTATTGCCAAGGCTGTAGCTTTCGTAAGGACGTTGGTGTAATGCTTTTACTTGTCGACAAGCAAGACGGTAGCTTCTACAAAAGAGGCTATGTCTCTTTTCATACCTTCCCACCGTAACTTTTTCTTCAAGTCTTGGTACATTTTGTACTTCCGGATGGGTCAGATAAGGTGTGTCATGAGCTTCACTCATGATTTCATTTCGAAGATCGTTGTTGGTGGGATACACAATCTTCCTTCAAATAATAAAGCATTGTCTCGGTGCTTGAAAATTTTTCATCCTTCCGTCCTTACTCGCTCTTGCTTTTCCAACTTTTCCTCCATCCTTTGCCCTTCAATGATTCTTTTCCTCAAGTCAGACGTCAATGTGAGTGTAGCAATACAATTCGTGATCGTATCTGGTTGTTCAACCAATTCAATCTTCATCATTTCAAACTCTTCAATGAGTTTTTCTTCATTTGTGAGGAGACATCCCAATTTGCTTTGACTCTTACGACTCAAGGCATCGGCTACAACATTCGCTTTGCCCGGGTGATAGTTTATACCACAGTCGTAGTCTTTTACCAACTCGAGCCATCTTCTTTGTCTCATGTTTAGATCTCTCTGCTCGAAAAAGTATTTTAAACTTTTATGATCGGTAAAATTTCACATCTTACTCCGTAGAGACGATGTCTCCATATCTTTAAAGCATGTACTCTCGCCGCTAGTTCCGCATCATGTGTTGGATAATTCAATTCATGTGGTCTCGCTTGTCGAGATGCATAGGCTATCACTTTTCCATTTTGCATTAACACACGCCTAATCCATTCTTGGAAGCATCAGATAGACCACGATTCTTTATCTCGCTCGAACCGCTAATCTGAGGCGTGAGTTAACTTTTCCTTGAGCGTCTGGAAATTCGCCTCACATTCATCAGCCCATGTGAATTTAATTCCTTTTCTGAGTAGTTGGGTTATTGGTCTTGCTATCTTCGAAAATCCTTCGATGAACCTCCGATAGTAACCTGCCAATCCCAAGAAACTTCTAATTTCATTTTGTGTCCTCGGCGATTTCCATTCTTGGACTGCTTCTACTTTGGCCGGATCAACTTTAATCCCTTCAGCTGACACAATGTGTCCAAGGAACATTACTTCCTTTAGCCAAAATTCACATTTGCTAAATTTAGCAAAAAGTTGTTCGCTTTCAAAGTTTGCAAGATCGTGTCGGAGGTGTTCCTTGTGTTCTTCTTCATTCTTTGAATAGATGAGGATGTCATCTATGAAGACTAAGACAAATTTATCTAAAATGGGTGGAACACCCTATTCATGAGATCCATGAATACCGCCGCGATTGGTCAATCCGAATGGCACAACTATAAATTCATAGTGGCCGATCTCGCTCGAAAGCGTCTTTGATACATCTTCAGCCGCACTTTAAGTTGGTGATAGCGACTTGAGGTCGATTTTCGAGAACACGCTGGCTCCTCTTAGTCGATCAAACAAGTCATCTATCCTTGGAAGTGGATACTTGTTTTGAGCGCCATTTTGTTCGGCCTCGGTAATCTATACACATCCTCAAGGAACCATCTTTTTCTTCACAAACAACACCGGTGCTCCCAGGCGAGACACTAGTCCGATAAAACCTAGGTCTAACAACTCTTGGATTTGAATTTTCAACTCTTCCAGTTCTTTTGGAGCCATTTCAGACGGTGCTTTTGACATCGGAGCCGATCCGGTTCCGTGTCAATGGTAAACTCAGCTTGTTCATCGTGAGGTAATCCTGGTAGATTTTCGTGAAAACATCCGAAAATTCTTGTACAATCTCTACATCTTCAACTCTTATCGTTGTTTGATCTTCTCCGCTCAAATAAACAAGAAATGCATGGCATCCTTCTTGTTTATCATACTCCCGCCTTCAGCCACAGATATAATCGAATTTTCTTTCCCATACCGATTCCGCAAAAGCTTGTAGCTTCTTTTCCAGGAAAATGGAATGAAATTTTCCTTTCTTTACACAGGATTGTAGCATGATTTTCAGCCAACCAATCCATTCCCAAAATTATATCTACGCCACCCATGGGTATTATGTTTAAGTTATTCGTCGTAACCTTAAGTGATCCTATGTTCAACTCTAGGTTTGAGCAAAAATGAGTAACAGCCATAATCCCTCCTATGGGTGAAGAGATGTTCATATCCTGGTTTGCTTTCTCAGATCTAAGTTCCAATAGATCTACACATGTTCTTGCTACAAAGAATGTGATGCTCCGATCGAACAAAAGTATAACAGTGCACGCTGAGAAGTGTTCCCATACCGCCGTGTTCCTCGGTTTTGTTCATTCTGCCTCGGCAGAGCATATGCTCGCTCGAGCCTACCGAGGCCGACGGGCTCTTGTCTTTGTTGATTCTGTTGTGGCTGCTTTGCTTTGTTGGCGTTGTTGCTTGATTTCGCCGTTGTGGTGGTTGTCGTTGTTGTTCTTTGTTGAAACTGGCCAATCGCTCTTAGGGGTTGGGCGTTGCCGGGCTGATTCGCCTCCCATCGCCCCGCATGCACTTCCCGGCATCTGTTATGTAATGGCCCTTCATGCCACATTTGAAACAATTTACCAAATGACAAACTCCTTTGTGAAATTTCTGGCATTTTGGGCAAGGAGTTGTTCTTGCCTGATCCTGTGGTCCTCCTGTCTGAGGGTTAAAGAATGGTTTCTTCCATCCATGTCCTTGCGGTACTGTGTTCCCTTGCCACGGTCGCTTGTTATTAGTATTCTCAAAACTTCCTCGGTTGTTATTCCCAGAATTTCCTTCCCATTTTCTTTTCCCTTTGTCCCCTGTGTTCGATGTCTGTGTCTGGATTGATTTTTCTTCCGCATAGTCGCTTCTATGTCCAAAGCTCGCCCAAGAGCTTGATTGTAAGTCGATCTCCATGGTCGGCTAGAGACATTCTTATCTCTCGATCTCAATCGGACTTGAATTTTTCTCGCCATCTTCATATCCGTATTCACCGATCGGGGCATATCTCGACATATCGCAGAAGATGCGATCATAATCACATCGACATTTTCTCCTGCTTTGATTATAAAACTCATGTTCTTTCTCTTCCGATAACTCTTGAACATACTTCTCATCTGAGCCCCTTTAAACTCTTCCTGTGTGAATTCATTTATATGATCCTCGCTGCAAAATCTTCGTCTAAGCTTCCCACCAAAAGTCGGCAGTCTCCGGTTGAAAGGTAATACAGATAGCTGCCTCGCTACGTGCGGCAAGAAAATCAAATATTCTTTCCATAGCCCTGATCCATTGCTCGGCATCATCCGGGCTTCCTTTTCCATCAAAGGATGGTGGGTTCTATCTAAGAAATAATTCCTCGATCCTACGATCGGGTAGAGGTGGTAGTGGTTGGGGTATATTCGCAGGTTACGCATGTGAATTCTTCCTCCGCCTCTACCTCTACCTCTTCCTCTTCCCTTCCCCTACCTCTTTGTGCGGGATCTGCTCTTGGCGGCATTCTGTTGTTTAAACATACAATAAATATTAAAAAAAAATCATTTTCACAATTAACATATATAATATCATCATACAATTTCTTTTATAAGGCAGTTTTAATTAAAGCTATTCATTCTTATTACACAATCATTTCTGCCGCAAAAGCCCGCTTCGGGGTTATCATATATATATATACATCGGAAAATTTGTGCCTCAAGGAGGACTATTTTGTACAACAGTTGATACAAAAGAGATAATGTACAATAGATGGCATCTCTAAAGCTTAACCCGCATCGAACAACATACGGGATTACAAGATAATACAAAATACAAAGTTCACTTCCCTTTTTAAAACACAAAAGCAACCTACACACATACTGGACTATATACATACGGACTAAAACCTAGCTAAACAGTCATCGATGTATCACATCATCATCATATCGATCCTCCTCGTGATCCTCCTCGTCGTCTCAATCGCCATCGAGTCGTCATCCGAATCATCGTCCGAATCGCCCTCACGGCGGCAGACTCGACGGTCCCGCCCGTCATCCCCAACCATAGGAATGTCACGGATCGGATCAAGTCATCGCGATCATCGAGACCTCATCCGGCCGTCTGTAAGACGGCCATTTGGCGGTGCCGGCGTTGTCATAGGCGGCAAGATAGGAAGCGGTGGGTGTATGGGGTGTCCAATCGACAATGGGAAACACCGGCATCCCCAATGCTCGGGCCGAGATGCCTCTCACTGCATGGTGCCGTCCCGCCCAGAATCTGGGCATCACGGGTCCACCGACGAGGAACCTCCAAGTAAAGCCACTCGGGTGACTCATCACGCCATGTATATTCCTCGGAGGAGGTACGGTCCTCTCTGGCTACCCGTGAGATATCAAGACGAGGTCAAATGGCTCACAAATCTCGGTAGATCTCGCTATCGTCGTAGTCACCACCATATCGGTAGATGTAATCTCTCGATATTTCCGTGCATAATCTTCCCAACAATCGGTAGCCGCATCGAAGACGCTCACGCCATCAAGTCTCACACCCATGCTCGTGCGCGCCCCTCCAATGACGAAGGTAAGGTATGAGGAACTCTCCGAGATCATCTCCCAAAGACATCCGATACTCGCGGTACCTATGAATGATCTCTGCAGGGTGGCACTCGTCCAAGTCTGCGTCTAGTGGTGTGTCGAGTCCCGCCATCCGTCATGCACAAACGAGCATAAGACAACTAAATAAGGATAATCGATGCATAGATAAAAAATAAACTTAACGCGTCTGCTAAGCAAAAGAACAAACTGGACAGGTCTATAAAGCAGATAAACAATCCAAACACCTCTGATAAACAGATAAATGTTATACGGAAATTGTTCTCATATACAACACACGTTGTAGCTTTCCTACCATACTAAGAAACATACTGTCTAGAAGCATAAATAAAATCTTATCATATAACTAAATTCTAGTTCTATAAGATTATGAGCTAGCTTCTACTGGCTCTCGTGATTTCTGGAGAAAGAAACAGGGAATCTTTCCTTCACAAGAAATGTACTACAGTCCGTTAGGAGTATGTAGGAGAAAACCATGCACAAATCGGAGTCCAAACGAAGGAAAACGGACCAAAATAAAATTTCATACAAGCAGTTCACCTTGCCGAGGTGAACTGTCCGGGGTGGACTGTACTGATTCTCGTGAGTTTTGGAGAAGGAATCAGGGTTTCGATCCATCATAACAATTAAAGTAAATTTCGTTAAGAGTACGTAGGCGAAAACCGTTCGCAAATCGGAGTCCGAACGAAAAAGAACGGATCCAAACAAAAACACTGCGCAAACAAGAAAATGTTTCTGCGAGTTCGCAGAGATCGTAGGCAATGCCGATATCGAGGTCGTGCATGCCGTTGCCGAGACGGGCTGCCGAGGCCGCGGTGACGAGGTGACTGAGGTCAGCTGGTCTGTCGAAAAGAATCGCCGAATCTTGAAATAATGGTCGACACGACAAAGGCGGCTCGGCGAATCGACGTCGACTCAAGTGGATTTGCCGAGGCGAAAATACGGCGTCATGAATTGTCAAGATGCAACCTTCAAACTCGAAGTGGATGTCGAGGTTGACACAATTAAACTCCCAGGTCGATGCCAGGGTGAATCAATTGAAGTCGCGCAATGCCGAGGCGCATTGGTCAACCGAGTCGAGGTAAACTCTGGGTTGACTTCAAACGAGGTGGAAAGCCTTAGCTTCTCAATTTGAGCTCGATTCTTTTGTTCTCGAAAGAAGATGAGAAGAGTTCGTACATTTGTCCGTCTATGTTCCTTTCAAAGAGGGATCATGCATCTTATTACGTCTATGTTCCATTCGGGATGACATAGGCATTAATCAAAATCAACATTGAGAAAAGATGAATAAATATTCGAATATGACGAACATAGTTCGTTTTAAACATACGCATTTCTTACGAAAAATGTTCAATCAATAATCAATAAATAATCATGGTTATTTACAACCTTTTTCATTTCATTTGTCGATAATGTTCTATCAACACAAAGTTAAATTCATAAATCTCAAACCTTTCTTTTCAAAGATGAGAAAATAATTTACCTTTTTCCTGGTTGAGCTGGATGTGATGGAGTGTTGAGCGTAGTCAGATGATTTCTAGAAGTCTAGTGACTCAATCTAGACTCGACTTTTGAAAGAAAGTTTAGGGTTCGAGAGAGCAATGCTCGATACCACTGTCACGTACCGCCTAATCCAAAGGATGATTAGAGAGAATCGAGCTGGAATGTTGATTACCAAACAATTGATAAGAATAATCGAAAGATTTCAAACGACATTTATCGAACTTTAATAATCAAACCTTATTTACAAGGCAAAAGTCATATACAGAAGTAAAGGTTACAAGTTCCTTTAACAGTAGGTTCGATAACTCAGACAGATATAACTGTCATAATAACATACAAAATATTCAGAATATGCAGAGGAAAGCATGTGAATGCATATATGACGATATGCACCCAAGGTTCTTTCTTTCAAACATAATAAATACAAAAGGTCCCCGACTACTCAACATCTCGCGCCCATCACCATCGCTACTCAATCGCATATTTAAAACAATATGCGGTCGAGTACAAATGATGCACTCAATGGCTCATGCCAAAATAATTTATCAAGTTTGAATTACGCCGCCCATCACAAGAATAACACGAGGTTTTAATTTGAAATACCGTGCTTACTAAATATTTTCGTCATTTTCAATAAATATCGCCACAAGCATTTTCCACGTATGTATGATCCACATCCACCACAACAATCATTAACAACAATTCCTACTGTTGAGAGTGAGGCCTCCTCTCACAGACGCCATGACCGCCGAGCACCCTTTCAAAGACACAAATACAAATAATCAGTGCACAAAATCCAGGCCATCTCGGCACAGGATACGAATTCTCCATCATTCTTGGGGGTACTTCCAAGAATACGAATTCGAGTATGTCATAAAGTGGGAGCTACCCAACATTATGCATCAATAATCATTGATTGGGTACATACATAAAACATAAACATTTTGGGCAGGTAATTAAATAAATCATTTCATAAAGATTTGCTTGCAATAAAGCATCATAAATAAATCATTTGGTAAATTCTACCAGTTTGAGTATAGTAAAGCCCACCTCTACTTTTGAACGCCGATTCTCGACACGCTGCTCTTTTCTCGTTGCTTGTGAGCTTTCACGTCCCACCTTTACGCAAAATTTACGCTTAGTATGTCAGCACGCCGAGAAATTCAAAGTTTATTCAACTTTGACAAATAATATAATAATTCAAGTCTTAATAAATTTTAATACATCGCTTCAACGCAGATTTCAATAAGATAATTTCGCATTTGAGATATGTTCAATTATTTTATTTTAACCCTTTAGGTTAAACGCTTAACGATTTACATCGTTTTTCGATGCAAGGATTTCAATTATGAAATCTTTCTCACTAATGAGATTATCCTATATAAATAATACGCTTTACACGATTAGCGTATTTTCGAACGATTTCAGACGTCAATTTCGAAAGTCAACCATTTTGACTTTTCTTAATAATTTCATTAATAATTCATATTTTATTATCTAAATTAATATAAATCGATTTTCAATCGATTTCTTTCTAAAAGCTTTAATCTTCGATTTTCACGAATCGATAATTTTGATTAATATTTTCTTTCAATATTAATCTTTAATGCATTAAGCATTATTTACGCTTTTAACGTTATTTAATATAACGTTTCGTCAGTAAACATAATATTCTATGTTTAATAATTTCGAAAATTTTAATATGTCTAAATTAATTTCTAGACATATAATATATTATTTTCGATTAAAAGGATTTAAAATCCTTAATAAAATCATTATAGCTTTCGGCTATGTGATAAAAATTTCATACTTGTTCCAAAATTCCTCTAAATTCACATAGTGTATTATTTTACACTATGATCATTATTATGTATTAATGTTACTATAGAAAATTTGAATTCACCTATATCACTATATAGGTCTCGACTATTTTCAAAAATTATCAAACAACTTCCTAAAATTATAATTAAATTATAGAAGGCTCTAACCTTAATTTATAACATATTTATAACCTATAGTCCAACATATGAAAATCCTACACCAAGGTATATATGCTATGGTTCACGGTCTTCACCAACAAAATAGTAAACATTTTTATAAAATTCCAATTAAACTACACTATACTTATATACTATAGTGTAGCACTAATACATCATAATATCACATAATAACATATTGTAAAACATTGAACTTATAACATAAGCTCTCGGCTATTTTTAATAAAAATAGCTATACATATCCAAAAATTATAATAAATTCCAATATGACATAATTAATACCCTAGATCAACAATATGCTATTATATCAAGCATATAAAAATTGTACAATAACTTAGCATTTCAACAAAATTTTCGGTAATTTCAAGAATTAAGCATAGGATTTTTATAAATTTCAATTAAATCACTATAGGCTACTACAACACCATATATCATTAATTCATACTCAAAACCTTCAAGAAAATTTTCGGTACTTAGGAAATAATTCATAGCATGCTTGAATCAATTTTTAAACATGATATATGCTTACATAAAATCATACTACACATATTTAATTAAGAAGCTATCATGCTAGCATACTTTATCACAATTAATACATGCAAAAAAAATAATTTGAACCATTTGATCATTGAAAGATTTAGGTATTATCGAAGCTTGTTCGATATCTAACCTCGTTAACGGAGTTGATCGGTTGCAGGATAATTTAAACTCAAGCAAATGGAGAAGGAAAGAAGAAGAAAAGGGTTTGGTTTTCTTTGGAGAGCTTACGACAGTGAGTTGAGAGAAATGAGAAAGAGTTGTGTGATGTGTTTGTGTGTTTCAAGATAATAAATACTTAGGCAAAAAAAAAAAAAAAATAAAAAGCAAGACACACACCTAAGCTCTCTCTCGGCTCTCACAAATTCAAGACACAATTAAACATGAAACAAGTGATTAAAATTGGTCAAAGCATATGTCATGCTCCCAAAATATCTCTTACACCATACTTACTACATGCATGCTTTATTAAAAGTTTTTGGGAGAAACAATTAAACAAACAAAACTTTGTATCATGCTTGCACACAGCCGTCGACCTTCAGTGTGTGTGGAGAAGAAATTTTCAGATTTTGTTTGTATTTCACAAGTGTATTAGATACACTCTTTCCCAAATATAATGTAATCAAGTGTAATAAAATCAAGATTGATTTTGTGTAACAATTTGTCAAATATTTCGGCTCCCATGCAAACACATGCTAGTGTATTTTTCATCTACACATTTTACTTGGTAAGTGTGTAATAATACTACACTTAAGATATATCACAAATTGGATGATCAAAAATAAAATAAATCCTATGTTATCTCACATAGTAACTCACGGCATTTTTAACAAATAAATGCCCAAAATTTTATTTTCATGCTATAAGTAGATATATAGCATAATATATATCCTAGATGATAATTTATATCATAGGAAAATTATTGGAATCAATCCATAGGTAGAAAACCCTAATTCTCGATTTAGGGTTTTTCGAGAATCTTAAATAATCAAAAATATCATTCCAAAATTTTCTAGCATTATTTCAATGCTAAATAATATTCTAATTATATAAAATAATCATAGGAATTTAAATATCATAATTCCTTGATCGTTAGACCGATTCTCAAGTCATCTCTAAACGTTAACGCTTGAAATGTCTCAAAACGTTAAATATCGACTCATTTCAAAATGGTCGTAATAAAGTTGTAATCACTTTATTAAATTATTCCAATAATAATGGAATTAAATTCTAAGCTTAACAACTTAGAAAATATCACGAGCATTTAATTATCGATACTTAATCGACGTTGAAATAATACTGTTGAAATACGTTAAATATTCGTATTTCTCAATTCACATTTATTCGTGAATTTTACATAGGAATTTATTATTCGAATTATCATAATAATACTCTAATTTACGAAATTAATATCGTAATTAGCGCTTAAATAATCGGGTAAATTAATATCATGTTCCCACTGCACCTCGATTTAACATGAATGTTCTCATCGTATCTTTAAATATTCATATCGTCTTTTTTTATCACCCATCCGACGTGAGGGATATCTACGATAAGGTTCAATATCGCATAACTCCATTTTTGGTGAGCTAGCTCAAAATCTGGGGTAAATGGAAATCTAAAGTGGTATTGGGATGCAAAGATACAATGACGAGATAAATTATCGACCTCCGAGTCATCCGGATAGGCTAGATAAGCATATTTGGTGAGTCAATCCACTACTACCCATATAGTAGTGTTATTTCTTTACGACTTTGGCAAAACCCGCCATAAAATCTATTATTATGTCATTTCATTTTCATTTGTATCTCATTAGAGATTATAACCTCTTATAAGGTCATTGATACAATGCTTTACCTTTATTATTCGAGACAAAGCTCACAATGAGGTTATAGCTCATTTCATTCTTTACTATCAAATTTTTCTCGTAAATCATAATATACTTTAATGCTTGGCATGGGCGGTATAAGGAATATCATGAGCTTCATTCATGATTTCATTTCTAAGCTTATTATTGCTTGAAATATATACGACCTTTCCTTAGACAACATCACATTGTCGCTACTGCTTAAAACCCTTCATTTCTTCATAGGTGATAATTTATATCACAACCGAAATCTTTACCGATTCGAGCCATCTTTTCTATATCATTTTTAAGTCTCGCTCAAGAAAATTCAAACTTTTATGGTTTGTGAAGATCGCACAACTTATTCCATATAGGAAATGTCTCCAAAATTTTGGTACGCATCTGCCGCTATTTCAAGTCATGAGTTGGGTGATTCCATTCACGAGGTCTAAGTCACCGTGGTGTGTTGACTATTATCTTTCTCACTTTAATAAGTGGTCTCACATTCATTTGTCCATGTAAATTTGATTCCTTCGGAAGACATCATGTGTCTAAGGAATTTTCCTTCTTTAAGCCGAAATTCATATATTAAACTTGGCAAATTTTGCTCGACTCTAAAAGCCAAGAATACAGTCCTTCGATATTCTTTATGTTCTTTCTCGTCCTTCATATGGATAAGAACATCGTTCATAAAGATTTAGACAAAATTGTCTAAGTACATATGGAACACTCGATTTTTGAGGTTCATGAATAGGGCTGGTGTACTAGCTTGTCCGATTGGCATAATATAATCTCATAGCAACCATATCTTATTCGGAAAATTTTTACTGACATCGATACCATTTACACATAAGCCACCATTTACATATGAGACTTATATTATCATAGACTCTATGTCTCGAGTGGCCTTCGTCGAATCGCATCTTCGCTAGAAACTTGCCCAATTCCGTGCACGTTTTACCTCATATGTCCGACGATCTTTCTCTTCAAAGAGCCGTGGGTCACATCGCCCTCGTTACTTCTTTGATTCCGTAGTGTGTGTTACTTTTATCGAAAGTGAGGTCGATTTGATAACGGTAATTCCTCTAATTTTCGAGGCGATAAGATCCTCGTCCTTTTGTCATTCTCGCCTCTTTCTCGTATAATAGACGGCACAGACGTGGGACGACATTTGGAACATCGTGGTACAACCATTCCTTTATGCCTGTTTTGTGTAACTCCGCCGGGGACCAGATAAGTACCAGAGGTGCCGCTCCTATGCATTATATGTATACTTGAGCCCGCTGACGAATCTCGTAAGTCCGCCCAAGTCTTGAATTTTCTACTTGGAGAAGATATTTTCGATACTTCTTTTGCAAGATTCTCGCCAATCTATTGGCAAACGATGGATAAATTATTGGATTTCATCCTCATCCATCTCTCCATAGTTACGAGCATTCATCCATGATGTAGAAATTCCTCCAAAAAAAAACTGTCCTAACCCATGTCCAGTTTATAAAAAGAGAGTCGATACTTACGTGTGAGCTTTATACTTGTAGGCCTTGGGTTAACTTTTACTTGTCGACTCTCTTTTCTTACCATCTCAGAAATGATAGTTCTAGATGAGCTAACCTTAAATTAAAGCAATTGAGGATCCAAAATCTCGTTGCATAGAATTTCAATGGAGAAACTATGTCCGTGCTTTTAATCACGTGAGTGACATCCATTTTGAAAACATTTCTTGAATTATATCTCGTTCCACATAGATATTATTATCTAACTCATTTGTTAGAACCTTAGGCGATCCTAGGTCCAATTCTAAACTCGAGCAACACCGCGATGGCCATAATTCTCATATAGGTGAGGAGATTTTTTTTTTGTTCATTTTTGATTCGCTTACCTGAATCGGGTTCTATCGTTTCACGCATACTTGTGCGATGTTAAAAATGAAGTACCTATATTGAACAGAAAAATTAGAAGTATTATGAGAAATTTTTCATATCTATCGTGCCTCGATTGCTCGTCTCTATTTTCGTGCGAAGTATAGGCTCTGGTCTACGGTGTTCTCGTCTGTTCAAATAAACATCTATTTCATACATCATTGTCCTTTCTCTTGGGACATTATGTTCTCTTGCTATGGCCTTCTGCTACTTCGTTCATCTACCCTTCTCGGTGTCAGTACTATTATGCTTTTATCAATAGCATTCTGTGGTTAGGTTTATATCGACATATCCTTGATATTAATATCTCGATAACTTAATCTCATCGTAGAGCTCATGATGTACCTGACACTATCATTCATTTCTGATCCAGTATGAATGATTCAATTCCCTTTTTCACTTTATCGATCTTAGAAATATATATCTCATATATCCTTACTTTGAATTCTTTTCCAGAGAAAATCCTTATACCGGCGTTTAGCGCCATCATTTGTAATATCCCTTTTTGGATATACGTCATTTCTTCTTATCTTTATTGATTCATTATGCAATTTTGCATAAGATAAAATCCTTTGTCCACTGGGGACATATTATACTTTTGCCTTGACGTCAAATATCTTTACCATTTTCTCGACATTCGATGAATGCTTCATTCTCATGTCAGAGATACTTAATATTCCACTTTATTGATCGTCACAAAAGTATGAGGGCTAAGATTTACAATTAGATTCATCTTAAGATTCTTCCATGTGAATCTTTTCGTTTGTCCTCTTGAAAAAATTTCCTTTGCAAACGTCTAAAGAAGCTATCTTGCTTGTTAATTTCTAAGACACACAAGACAAATGTTTTGTGTCAATACAGTTTAGAGTACTAAGATCCATTTCAAATAATGAATCTGTTTCTTTCTCTGCTTCTTTACTTCAAAGGAATTACTTTACTTATCGAAGTCATAATATCGCTGAAACTTATCTCATATTGTGGCTATCTCATAATTGTATAGCTCATAATTTCTTCAGCTATTCTTGACTTTTGTCCCTTTTTCTTGAGCATGGTTTCAGAAAGTAATATTACTTTCATTATACTTTGGTTCTTACTCTCAGGACTAGAACCGTCATTATTGTCATATAGCTTGGTAGGGTAGTACATTTGTACACCATGACTTAAATTCCAAGCATTTCATTACCATGTCTTCATTGTGAAGATAATTCTCCATACTTGATTTACATGCTAGGGCTATCCTAGCTGTTCACACATCTCAATGATTATGATTTCTCAATCTCGTTATCATTGGTTTAACCAAGTCTCAATTAATTGGAATTGATCATGCTCAAGCATAATTTCATTGATCGAGGTATAAAACGAGAGATTCGTTATCTGAGATGCTATCGCTTCTTTACATATATATATCATTTGAAAATAATATTGTGCATCTCCATTCTTTAAACATGTCCAACCTACTAAGGAGGTTTTAAGGACAATCAACTATCTTAAAGATAAGTTGTAATCTCTCGTTATGTCATAATAAGGAAATTATATCTCAAGGATATCATGCACTTTCCTTTACTTCAACTCTTGATTCTATGCTAAAGAGTATCTCATTCATAACATTTCATTATCATAACAGTCACATGAAGATATAACTTCACTGTTATCAAAATCTGGTAAGCCCATCAGGGGTCATTGCATCCATGTGCATCATAGGGAAAATATCTCTTCTCATCGAGATCTTATTTACATCATATCTTCTTGATGTCTATCACTCTACTGATCTGAAACTTTTAGATTATCCAAAATAAGTCAACCTACATCATATCTGATGTTTATCACTTTACTAATTCAAAACTTAGGTGACAAGATAAGTCAACCTGCATCTTACCTATTGGTCTCCGGGATTGAAGAAAATTCGTCATATCGACTTTCAAAAGATATGGGTTCGTAAACCAAAATAACATTCAATTAAATCCATATATTCTTTGAACTGAATAATTTAGGATCTAGGGTCCGAAGACCAGAATAACTAATACTGAGATTTCTTTGGTCATATGGGCTGGCCAGACCCGTCACAATTATTTTCTCAGTCACACAAGGATTTGGTTTCAAAGGAACATTTTGTAAATTGGGTTGAAAATTTTCTTTAGAAAAAGTGAGAAACTCATGTGATTTCAATTTGAAATAGTCATAGAATTAAATTCAATGACGTAAATTGGTAATGAATAGAATTTAAAACTTTATATACACATTATAGGTCATCATCAAAGGTTCCTCTATATGTCATAGCACCTCTTGTACTACTGGGAATACTACTTTCTAGTATCATTCTAAGATTCTAATCGCACTGTAAAGTTCCCATTCTATAAAACTATAAACCAACTTCAACTGACTCTTGTCAATTCTGGTGAAGGAATCAGGGCTTTGGTTCTTCATAAGAAGTATAGTACTTTGTGATAGAGTACGTGGCGAAACCCGCTCATAAATCGGAGTTCTAACAAAGGAGAACGGACAAAAACAAAAACATTGCGCAAACAGTTTTGTTGATGCCGAGCTCGGGATACCGAGGTCGGCAATACCAATGTCGGGTTGTTGCCGGTCATTTGCCAATGCCGAGGTCATTGCTGAGGTTATTGACATAATGACGAAGTCATTAAAGCCGACTTGCGCAAGTTGAAGGTATCAACGCCGCAATCGAGGGCGCATATGTCAACGCCAAGTCGCATATGATAATGCCGACATCATGCCAAAGGCGCGGTGTCGACGCCGAGGTTGATTTCCGAGGTGGAGGTGATCCGACCGAGGTCAAGATAAATTAGCGAGGGATGTCACACCGCCGCTGCCGAGGTCAGAAGCCGAGCTCATACCCACCGGGCTCGCTTCCGCCGAGGTCGCACCTGCCGAGCTCGAAGCCGAGGTGGACAACCGAGGTCGCACTGCCAAGGTTGGACTAGACTTTCGAGGTCGGACTAAACTGACCGGAAGCGAAGTCAAAATTATACATGCTGGTGCTGAAGCCAAAGTCGAGTTCAAGGTCGACTGAGCATGATCGCGAGTTCAGCCTTTAACTGACTCTTACGAATTCTTTAATCACACTTTTACTGTTTTCAACGAACAAATATAGATGATGTGGAGTTAGTCATGCGTGAACTTCCAAATAAAAGATCATTCTCGTGTCACTTATCGCATAGTGACATTCATCGCCTCGACATCTTTTCCATTTTCGAGCTTAAATTTTCTTCTCGTCATCAATTCGAGATTCTCGTGATGGAATAAAATTCTAATAATTCATCTTCCTATGTTCTTCGTAATTGGGATCATGCGTCTTAAATGATCTCGTTCTCTTCGGGATAACATACCCATCATCGTAAACATCCTTGGGAATTGAAATAAAATTTTCAAATATTCATAACAATAAATTTCTATCGATTTACATGAATTCAAACATTTTATCCCCAAAATTTGTCCATACATTCTCGTATGACATTATCATACATTGGTGGCGAGCCAACCACTTTCATTATCAATTCTCATAACTTCATTTGTAATATTCCAAAGAAACGAATATACGATTACAGATTCGAGTCTGCATTGTGGTTTTTTGTGTATTAACTTTTTACGACATCGAATCTTCGTGACTTCGACACGATATCGTTATAACGAATTCCTTTTCGTAATTCAATAAGGATTGTGAATTAAAGGATTGAAATATTACGAAATGATTCGTCAATATTTTTAAACGTCAAACGCGTATCGAACGTCAGCTTTTCATGAAAATTTCTGAGCAGTGAAGCTTGGAATTAATTTCCATCTTAATTCCTTTATTAAATGGAATATATTTACTTAGTAAGTATGAACTTATCGCGACCATTTTGAGATGAGTCGATTTCAACGCTTTGAGACGTTTTGAACGTTAACGTCTAGAGACGTTTTGAAAAATGAGTTTAATGCTCGAGAAATTATAATAATTAATTTCCTATTATTATTTTATATAATTACTGTATTAATGATTATTAAAATCGATAATTGAGTTATTAAACTCGATATTTCTTATTTATAAGTTTCGAAAACCCTAATCTTATAAATAAGGGTTTTATCACATGAAATGATACCATTAAATTATCCTATGGTATCTAAACTTTATAATATGATATATATGAATAATATTAAGCATTAAATCAGATTTTCAGCCATAAAAATCGAAGGATTCAGTTTTTATAAAATTTAAACCCAAACTTTCGAAATTAGGGTTTTTAATTCATGAAATGTGTAATAATTATATCCTATGCTATTATTTAATATCTAAATCATATATTATGATATATATGTGTATATTTGGGACGAAAATTACATGAGTATCAATAATAGGTGTAATTTATATTTTTAATCCTATTTTTCAATAATTGTTATCGGTAATTTCGAAAATTGCATGTTGATGATTTAATTATTTTTATGGCATGTATTATATATCTATGATCTATACTATGATTAATACATATATTATGTGTAATTAGAAATTAAAATCAGCCCTTGAACCCCCATGCTACCGATTCCATCTCTTCCCCATGCAAATGATTTCTACTTTTAAAATTGCCCAATACATGAATAGCTCTTTTAACACACTTCAATCATCACCTATACTACTCCCAAGGGCTGCAGATTTTGCCCCTCTTCCTTGCCAAAAATCGAGAGTGAGGAGAGATAATAGGGAGAGACTCTTCACTTCTCTCATACTCACTCATTCCAAACTTTTCCAACACTAAACACTCTCTCAAAACACTCTCTACTCTCCATCTTCTTCAGCCAAAAATCGAGAGCCATCCCTCCCCCATTTTCAGATTTTCTTCTTCCTTCTTCTTCATTTCTCCACCAAGTTTGGACATCCACATTGTACTTGTCATTCTATTCCATTTCAAAGGTAAACCAAGGACCAATAGCTTCGATTATTCACCTCTTCTAAACTGAAAATTTCGAAACTGTTTTAGATATATGTGTAGGTTTCGAAAGTTTTATATAGTTTATATATGTGTTTAATTGTTCTTGAGCATGAGCTATGGTTATGTCTATGTCCTTGTTGATTTTATTTTGAAAAATATAAGCATGAACATGAGATGTTATATATGAAATGTTGTAAGGATGTAACCTATATATTCATGATTTTCGAACCATAGTATGCATTAGAAATAATTTTCAAAAATGCTATAAAATGTTGGATGATGACCGAATACTTCTTGATATATTCTAAGCATGTATTATTGATCTATGTTATGATTTAAGACTATAGTATTGATTTAGAAATTTTTGAAAAACCATAGCTTAAATTTTAAAAATACCGTGAGCCTATGTATGAAGTATCTTAGTGTATAATTTTTATTTCAAGCATGCAATGACATATTAGTGCTTTAGAACCTTGATTATATGTTCTATGATTTAATTAGAATTTTTGAAAATCATATACTTTATTTTATAAAATTACCGTGAGCATTTAAATTTCATAGGTTGGTGTATGATTTTATTTTTGAACATGCAATGGTGTATTAATGCTTTAGTATATTGTTTATACATTGTGTGAAATTATTAGAATTTTTGGAAATCAAATACTAAATTAAATCAAATAAACCGTGAGTGATATGCTCTTGAAGGTGATGATTTAATTAGTTTTGATAAATATTATGATGTTATATTACTATACTATAGTGTATAAACATAGTATATAATTGTTGAATTTTGAAAACCAAATGCTAAATAAATCGAAAAAGCCGAGAGCAACATAAGCTCATATGGTGACGATTTAAATTAGTTTGGTTGATGTTATGATGTTACAATGTTATAATATAATGTTTAATGATGTTGGAATTTATTTAGAATTTTTAGAAATTGTTTGCTATTTATTTGGTAATTATCTCATACTTACCGTGAAATATTGTTATATATTGAAATAAATAGTTATGATGAACTATGGGTTATGAAAATATTATATACTGATGTTGAGATATTATAATAGGTATATACCAATTTTGGGAATTTTGGATGATTATTCCTATTTATTGAATTACCGTGAATATTTATATATGTATATATATAAATAAATAGCAAACAAAGACTATATGAATTTGATAAATTCATATTCTGGACCATAGTGTATAATAATACACTATATTAGTTTAGAAAATTTTTCAAGGGTCGTTTGTTATTTTTAGGACAATTATCTAAAATTTCGATAATTAATAAGGATATTAAATCCTTTTAAAAGCTGTTTAATTATAAATTTTGGTAAATTAATATTCTGGACAGTTTTCAAATATTACAAAATTTTATAAACATAGATTGCTATGTTTGAGACTTAACGCTCATTTTGTAACGTTTTAAAACCAAAATACGCTTTTAATTATAAAAGAATTATTAAAAATGCGAAAATAATTATAAGTCCTTGATTTACAAGATAAATCGAGGAATAGGACTTTACGCTTTCAGATCGATTAAATTGCTTTATAAAGCAAAATAGTAAGAAATTACTATTTAAAAGTCAAAATCATCGACTATGTCGACTCAAATGTTGACTTCGTTGACTTTTCAAAGTCAAACGACGATTATACGCTTATCAATACGTCAAGACGCGTAAGATATACTAATTGAGTATGATACCTTATTAGTAAGAAAGGATTTCATAAATGAAATCCATATATCGAAAAAAAATACTTATACGCCGAACGCACTCGATGAACCAGAAAAGTCAATCTTATACGATTAGAGACGTATCAATTCACTAAGGAATTCAGCCTCACATCGATATGAAATATCAAAGTTATCTTAAGTTTTCGAAAGTCTCGATAGACTTGAGCGACGACTAAAGCCTCGACTTTTCAGAAAGTGTGGACGCAAACGCAATGACGGATTTTGGACGAACGATCGAACCTAGGACTTTACAACGAACCGTAGTCGGTGGGCTTTATCTTTAAATGTGGGCCTTTTTCTTACCCCACTAAAACGTGACTCACCGTTATTTCAAATGAGTTTATTTACGACTTATCCTACAACCGCTTAACAAATGTTTTATCGCATTACACCGCCAAAATATTTCGTTTTGTGTATGGATCCTATCTGTTATGCCCGGAAATTGTGGAGATGGTTGGAACTATTATATCAATTGTTGTGGTAGCACCCAACCTTTTTAATGTCGGGTCCTGTGCCGGATGATAAATGCCTGGCTAGGATTGGCGTGAAGGTTGGAACTATACGCTGTGTTAACATATGCTTGCAGAGAGCGATGTCTGTCAGACGGATTACGGCCGGTCACGGCGTCGTAGATGGGAGGCCTCCCTCTCGACGTTTATTTATTTATTTATTTATTTATTATTATGTATTGCGACTATGAGATACGGACCATACACACCAAGAAAATGCCTGGCCAGGCTATGTTTGTTTAACCGAATGATTTGGTAAAGACAAGGCATTTTAACTAAAACCTCATGACTTACTCGATATTGGCGCAGAATCCAAATTCTATCAAAATATTTTCGCATAAGCCCACCGAGTGCAATTTCTTGTACTTAGCCCCGCATGTTTGTTTTAAATGCGGGTTGAGCTCGATGGTGATGATGGGGGATGTGTTGAGAGTCCAAAGGTCCCCAACCGATTTACTTGAACTGGGTTATACCTTGAATACATATCGTCATATATGTATTCACACACTTTCCGCCGCTATACTCAAACTCCTTTATTTATGCTTTATGTTACAAACTATCGAGGTCCATCGGATCGGGCCAAGTTTTGGGGTCCATGGCTAAACCTTTTCAAAAACATTATAACATCACCTTATATTTCCTTTCAAGCATGTTAGTTTATTCTTATGCATTTTTATTTTACCCGTGTAATCCCCTAAAATACTACTCCTAGTATTAGTCGCCCTCCAGTTCGGGTTGGTCCGGATTGGGGTCGTGACAGAAGTGGTATCAGAGCGAGGTTGCTCTTTGAAAACCCAAGACCTTTTATTCTAAGTCTAGATCGAGTCACTGGACTTCTAGAAACCTACTGACTCCTCTCAACACTCCATCACATCGAGCTCAACCGGGAAAAAGGTAACTGCATTTCTTTCTCAAACTCATGAAATGGAAAACTTCTGCATGATGAGCAAGTTAGAGGAACTTTTGAGAAATATTATTATTATGAAAATTTTTGAAGTTGAGAAAGAAAACTCTTTCCAAAAACTTTTTTTTTGCCAATGCAATTGCTCAAGTATGGAGATGGAAGTGTATGGTAGTATCAAGTCGAATGATCAACATGAAACGAACGAATTCATTCTAATATGTATATGAGTTGGTCATGACTGTCTTTTGAAATCATGCTTCCAAATTTGCAAATAAAACTTTACTTTCCGACTTTCAAAATCTTATTTATGATGAATGATATGTTATCATGAGACAAACTTAGACTCTAAGGAGCATGCCCACATATCGTGAAAGAACGTAGAAGTACGAACTTCTTTTCCTTATGCGAACGAAAGAACAATAGGAAGAGTGAAAGTAACGATACCCTTGGGCACGAACGACGGAAGACGAGCGAGAAGGATGGACGAGGACAACCTCAACCTCTAAGCTGAATGACGTCGGCACTCCATCACTACTTCGACACGAGTGAGCATCAACACCAAATGGACGCCACTTACGGCTTCAGAATGATCAACCTCGACATAAAGACCTGAAGATGGTAGACGTAATACGTCGACATACGCCCAATTTGCAATTTGGCACGATCGCGCAAATTTCCTGCACCGCGCAGTAGATTTGTTTTAGTCGATCTCTCGTTAAGACCGATTTACGTATGGTTTTCGCCATGCACTCTAACGCACTGATCTTCATTTATTATGAAGAACAGAATCCTTAATTCTGCCTCCAGAATACGATAGAGTCTGTTAAACTCTAGCTTAAGTGTGTGATATAAGACAAGGTCTCAGAGTGTATGTTAAGATATCATTAGCTATATGTATATGTTTGGATAAGACTAAGAAGGTAAGTTGTGATATATATTGTACATTATGATGATACCTACCTTATAGAATTGTTAGTTCTAGCCTAGTTGCTTCTCGTTATGCTATCCTTTCTGCTTTAAGATGACGATAGTTGGCTTACGTTAGTTTTTTTTTTTTCACCGTGGCGGATGGAGGAGATGCGCTATATCGCTAGGAGGAGGGTAGACCTCATGCCCCACCCGAGGAGCTGATGCGCACCTATAGGAATGTTGATGCGCCGGGAAGACCTAGGTGAGTTTCGCGCATCACCCGGTTGTGGAGGAGCTCACCAGCCCATGGCGCAACCGACTATGATGGCATCAAGAGACTCCTAGCTATACTCCCTTGTGCACTGGATGGTTATGCCCGAGAGGTATCGGGAGACTACATCTATCGCATTCCCGAGGTTATGATTTGATTGGGGATCCGCCAGGTTCGTGAGTCACCGACTTACGTGTACGTGATCTATGGAGCCGCACCGACGGGACCCTATCTCCTCCACGGGAGTACACTTGGCGTGATGAGTCGCCGAGTGGGCTGACCTTGAGGTTCCGAGACAGGTTGATCCAAAGGATACCCCTGCATCGAGTGGACGAGGTAGGATGTACGAGGTGGATAGGCAGACGCCCTAGAGCCTGGGAGAGCGTGTTGCCACCGCAGCTGACACCCAAGACGTCCGCCACTACCGCCTCTACCACCGCATCCGATCCACCACCACCAAGACGAAGAGCCCTTCCGCGGACAACGGATGAGAGTATTAGATACCTTCCGGATATGACCCGACCGAGTATGCTACATCCGATCCGCCACAACTACGACTTATACGGCATGGATAACTTTGGACCCTGCGCGACATACCGATGATGGAAAACGGTGCAGACCATCCGAGTACGACTCGTGAGGACGATTCGGATGAGGAAGACGACCAAGAGGAGGAAGACTCAAGAAGACGCGAGTAGGAAGGAAACTCGTGAAGACCTTAGGCGATGTTTTAATTAGAATCATGTTGTTATGACTAGCACGTGTGCTAGCTTTTTTTTCCTTTTATTTCAATACCATGGTTCTAGGACTTGATTTTCTTTTGGCCGCAGGGCCCGAAACCTTGTTATTTCTATTTTCTATGATTCTCGATGTTAGACATCTTGTTTTTGACAAATCTTGGTTTTCTATCCACATATATTTCACCCAGGGGCCTTTTTGGTGACAGCTTGTCATGCTATGGATGAATTGTTTTATCGTTATATCGCTTAAGAAGAAGCTATGAAAACCTTATTTTGTTAAGTTGTAGCGCTTAATAATTAACGATGGTATGTTTTATAGCGTAACGCCTCCGAGAAGAAACCCGAAAGAGAACCCAGAGGTCGGGAAGACCTAGAGGAAGGGTAATCCTCAACAAGAACCGTAAGATAACCCCAACCACCGCCTCCACCTCAACCCGATCGCAGGATCAAGAACTATTCTCGAGGCAAACCCTCCTGCTTTTAACGGAAAAGGAGCAGGAAGAAGTTCGAACAACGGGTTAGGCCATTGAACGGATTTTCACTTTCTTAAGGTGCAAGGCACGTGAGAGGATGTCGTGTGTTACCTTCCACCATCGGACTCACCGACTTCCGTGGGAGACCAGAAGAAGACTTTACAATGAATACTAGAAGAATTCTCGGGAGGAATTCAAGAGAGTTGTACGAAAAGTATATCCCCAAAAGCTATATGGGAAAAGAGGCAGGAGTTTTTCCGCTAAAACAAGAAAATTATCCGTGACCGACTATGATCGCACTTCTCGAGATGTCGAGATATGCGCCAGATCCGTGGACACCGACTTGAAAATGTCGAAAAGTTCGGTCGTGTGAGAATGGAGATACGCATGTCTCTTGCCACCACGGAGACCTATTCACAATCAAGCTCTCGCACGAGCTTTGATATCGAGGCGCCATGACCGAGAATAAGATGGTGTCGCACGCACACACCTGTAATTTGGACAAGGAAAAGGGACTGGGACCCCAACCACGGAATAACAACCATGAAACTATGGAGAAGAAGTCACAAACGCCTGTGGCAAGGAAACACAAGCAAAGAAGGATGTAATCGAAGAGAGCAGCTTATGCTCCACCAAAGAAGGGGACCACAGAACAGTCAAGGGCACCTCAATGCCCTAGATGCCATAGAGCACAGGGGTGTGTGCACGCAAACGTGGTAAGTCGTTACAAATGCGGGTGAACGGCATTACGCCAACAACCGCCCGATGTCACGCTCGGATGGAAGGTCGAACCAACCGGCAATGCTCACCATTGAGGGCTATACAGACTTGAGCCCCACCACCGCAGTTAGCCCAAATTTCAACCTCAAGAACTCCAGTGGCAAACACCCCACCAACAACAACAACTCCAACAACCGAATAATGGCAACAACAGAAGAATAAATCGCAGCCACAGTGGCAGCCACGCCCCAACAACAACAAGAATAACAGAGGCGGTAACCATCACAAATACAAGAATAATAAAGAATAAAGCCAGCAAAGAACCGCTAAATCAACAAGGACCAATACCCGTCACCCTCTCGGCCAGCGTGAGCTCACGCCCAAGACAGAGGCAGAATCTAACGTAACCAAGGAAACTTGGTGTATGGGAGTTCTTCTCAACCCACCGTTATAGCATCGTGTTCGACACGGTGCTTCGATTCCTTCATTGCAAAATCATGCGAGAAATGCCGAGCCTTAGGTCGAAAAATCGCCAGATATGAGAATCTCATCGCCTATAGGAGGATTATGACCGCTACCCACTTTTGCTCGAACCTAGAATCGACATTAGATCACTTAAGGTTCTCGCTAACGATCTAAACATAATACCCATGGACGATGTAGACATAATCCTAGGAATGGATCAAGTTAGCTAGGAATCATTCCACGATTCTCCTGTAGGAAAGGAAAATTTCGCTTCACTTTCCTCGACAAGAAGCACGATTTCACGGATCGCATGGGAAGGAGAATCCGATAGTATCCGCACTACAAGCTAGAGGATGATGAACCGTAAGGGATGCCATGCATTCCTTGTTTATTTAAACGATGAAGATAAACCCAAGCGGTAGAAGACATGAAGTTGTCCGAGAATTTCCTGACGTATTTCCTAAATCGCCAGACTACCTCCTAATAGACAATCGAGTTTACCATCGACTTGGAGCCGTGATCAGCCCGGTGTCGAAGGCGCCTATAGGATGGCCCCAAAGGAGCTAGAAGAGCTGAAAATCCAAACCAAGAGCTCGATCCGGGATTCATTAGCCGAGTGTTTCACCTTGGGAGCACCTGCTTTGTTTGTTAAGAAGAAGGATGGTTCTTTGAGGATGTGCATCGATTATAGAGAACTAAATAAGATGACACTAAAGAACAAATACCCTTTGCCTGTAATTGATGACCGTTTCACCAATTGGCGAAGCGGGTGTATTCTCAAGATTGATCTTAAGTCGATACCACCAACTGAAAATACGGCCTAAGATGTACCAAGACCGCATTCGAACCGATATGGCCACTATGAATTCATAGTTATGCCATTCGGATTAACCAATGCACCACCGTGTTCATGGACCTCATGAATGTAGTATTTCATCCATTTTGGATAAGTTTGTTTTGGTCTTCATAGATGACATCCTTATTTATTCAAAGAATGAAGAGGATCATAGGAACATCTACGAACGGTTTTGCAAACCTTGAGAAATGAAAGACTCTTTGCTAAGTTTAGCAAATGCGAAGTTTTGGTCAAGGAAGTTATGTTCCTTGGACACATTGTGTTCGTCAAGGTATAAAAGTAGATCCACCAAAGAGAGGCTGCAAGAATGGAAATCACCTAAAACACAAAGACGAATTAGAAGCTTCCTAGGATTAGTCGGCTACTATAGGAGATTCATCAAGGATTCTCCAAGATTGCAAGGCCAATAACCCACCTACTCCTAAGGAATCAAGTTCAATCGACAGACGAAAAGTAGATGAGTTTCCAAATACTCAAAGAGAAATTGACCAAGGCACCGCCTAGCGGTCCGTAATGCATAAGGGTATGTGGTCTATACCGACGCATCTAAGACCGGACTGGGTTGTGTTTTGATGCAAGAAGGAAAGTGATAGCCACGATCTCGACAACTCAGACCCCACGAAATGAACTACCCAACCCACGATTTGGAATTAGCAACCGTAGTTCATGCCCTAAAATTTGGAGACACCATCTCTATGGGTGAGATGAGATCTTCACGATCATAAAAGTTTCAAGTATTTCTTCAACAAAGAGATCCAATATGAGACAAAGAAGATGGTTTGAATCGGGTAAAAGATTACGATCGTGGTATTAACTATCACCCGGCAAGGCGAATGTAGTAGCCGACGCTGAGTCGTAAAGAGCCATACCAAGTTAGGATGTCTCTTTGTACAAGAGGAAAAACTCGTTGAAGAGTTTGGGTGATGAAGATTGAACTAGTTGAACCACCCGTAATCAATCGTGAGTCGATCGCTACACTCACACCGACTCGATCTAAGAAAGAAAATTGTCGAGAGACAAAGGATTGAGGAAAAGTTGAAAAGGTCCGAGAAAGACTAAGGTCCAAGGATTCAAGAATTTCCAAGAGGCGCCGGATAACGCCTTATTGTTTGAAGGTAGGATATGCCTCGACAACGCAGCTTCGTAACGAAATCATGAGTGAGGCTCACGATACACCCTACACCGCCCACCCGTAGTACTAAGACGTACTCAGACCAAGGAAAATTTTTGTGGGAAGGCATGAAACGAGACATAGCTTCCTTCAGAGAACGCCTTGTTTGCCAACAAGTGAAGGCTTTACACCAACGACCCTACGGGAAGTTACAACCGCTGAAATCCTCGAATGGAAGTGGGACGATATAACGATGGATTTCACAAGCTTACCCAAATCAAGAAGAGGAACACACCATATGGGTAATTGTGGATAGCTACCAAAAGTGCTCACTTTTACCTATTCAAAGCACTTATGGATCCGATAAGTTAGCCCAACCAGATGTTAAGGAAATTGTACGACTACATGGAGTGCCAAAATCGATTACTCGATCGAGACCCAAGTTCACATCCAGATTGGATTAGTTTGCGAGAGAACTCGGGTACGAGATTAAACTTCAAGACAAAGATTCCACCCACAAACCGATGGACAATCGGAGAGAACGATCCAAACGCTAGAAGATATGCTTAGAATCAGAATTTTGGATCATGTACAAAATGGAAGATATTTTACCGATCAATTTGCTTACAACAACAGCTATCAAGCGACGATCGGCATGGCCCCACACGAAGCTTCCTCAGATGGCAAAAGTGTAGATCACCACTTTATCGGGATGAAGTCGGTGAGAGAAAAGTCATAGGCCCGATGCGTGAGTGAAATGATCAAATCGTCGACAAATTAGACGAGGATAAAAGAGGCTCAGACGATGTATGTAAATCTTCTTACCGACACGCTGTGAGATCCGAGCTACGCTTGAGGATGAAGACAAAGTATTTCTTAAAGTCTCTCCATCAAAAGGGATTGTCGTGTTTGGCCCGAAGGAAAGCTTAGACCTGCTACATAGACCTTATGAGATCCTAGAAAGGATAGGTCCAAGAGTTTATAGGTTGGCTCTTCCGCCAAACCTAGGAAATGTCCATAATGTTTTCCACGCCTCACAATTACGAAAATACGCTCACGACCCAAAGCACGTGATTCATCAAGACGACGTGATCCGAGTTTATATGAGCTATAAGGAAGAACCCGCAGCCATACTTGACCACAAAGTTCAAGAACTACGAGCAAGTCGATTCCGTTAGTTAAAGTTGTCGTGAGACACCACTGACAAAGCAAGAAGCCACGGGAGCTTGAAGAGGCAATGAGGAAAAGTACCCCATTTATTTTTCTAAGAGGTATACAAATTTCGGACTAAATTTTTCAGAAGGGGTGGAATGTAATATTCCAAAGAACGAATATACGATTACCAGATTCGAGCCTGCATCTGGGTTTTTGCAGTATTAATCTTTTACGACATCGAATCTGTGACTTCGATACGATATCGTTATAACGAATTCCTTTCGTAATTCAATAAGGATTGTGAATTAAAGGATTGAAATATTACGAAATGATTCGTCAATATTTTTAAACGCCAAACGCAGATCGAACGCCGCCTTTTCATGAAAATTTCTCGAGCAAAGGAAGCTTGGAATTAATTTCATCTTAATTCCTTTATTAAATGGAATATATTTACTTAGTAAGTATGAACTTATCATGCACCATTTTGAGATGAGTCGATTTCAACGCTTTGAGACGTTAACGTTAACGCCTGTAGACGCTTGAAAATGAGTTTAATGCTCGAGAAATTATAATATTAATTTCCTATTATTATTTTATATAATTACTGTATTAATGATTATTAAAATCGATAATTGAGTTATTAAACTCGATATTTTTTATTTATAAGTTTCAAAACCCTAATCTTATAAATAAGTGGTTTTATCACATGAAATGATACCATTAAATTATCCTATGGTATCTAAACTTTATAATATGATATATATGAATAATATTACATTAAATCAGATTTTCAGCCATAAAATCGAAGGATTCAGTTTTTATAAAATTTAAACCCAAACTTTCAAATTGTGGTTTTTAATTCACTTAAATGTGTAATAATTATATCCTATGCTATTATTTAATATCTAAATCATATATTATGATATATGTGTATATTTGGGACTAAAATTACATGAGTATCAATAATAGGTGTAATTTATATTTTTAATCCTATTTTTCAATAATTGTTATCGTAATTTCAAAATTGCATGTTGATGATTTAATTATTTTTATGGCATGTATTATATATCTATGATCTATACTATGATTAATACATATATTATGTGTAATTAGAAATTAAAATCAGCCCTTGAACCCCCCCCATGCGCCGATTCCATCTCTTCCCCATGCAAATGATTTCTACTTTTAAAATTGCCCAATACATGAATAGCTCTTTTAACACACTTCAATCATCACCTATACTACTCCCAAGGGCTGCAGATTTTGCCCCTCTTCCTTGCCAAAAATCGAGAGTGAGGAGAGATAATAGAGACTCTTCACTTCTCTCATACTCACTCATTCCAAACTTTTCCAACACTAAACACTCTCTCAAAACACTCTCTACTCTCCATCTTCTTCAGCCAAAAATCGAGAGCCATCCCTCCCCCATTTTCAGATTTTCTTCTTCCTTCTTCTTCATTTCTCCACCAAGTTTGGACATCCACATTGTACTTGTCATTCTATTCCATTTCAAAGGTAAACCAAGGACCAATAGCTTCGATTATTCACCTCTTCTAAACTGAAAATTTCAAACCTGCTTTAGATATATTTGTAGGTTTCAAAGTTTTATATAGTTTATATATGTGTTTAATTGTTCTTGAGCATGAGCTATGGTTATGTCTATGTCCTTGTTGATTTTATTTTGAAAAATATAAGCATGAATATGAGATGTTATATATGAAATGTTGTAAGGACGTAACCTATATATTCATGATTTTCAACCATAGTATGCATTAGAAATAATTTTCAAAATGCTATAAAATGTTGGATGATGACCGAATACTTTCGATATATTCTAAGCATGTATTATCGATCATGTTATGATTTAAGACTATAGTATTGATTTAGAAATTTTGAAAACCATAGCTTAAATTTTAAAATACCGTGAGCCCATGTATGAAGTATCTTAGTGTATAATTTTATTTCAAGCATGCAATTGACATATTAGTGCTTTAGAACCTCGATTATATGTTCTATGATTTAATTAGAATTTTTGAAAATCATATACTTTATTTTATAAAATTACCGTGAGCATTTAAATTTCATAGGTTGGTGTATGATTTTATTTTTGAACATGCAATGGTGTATTAATGCTTTAGTATATTGTTTATACATTGTGTGAAATTATTAGAATTTTTGGAAATCAAATACTAAATTAAATCAAATAAACCGTGAGTGATATGCTCTGAAGGTGATGATTTAATTAGTTTTGATAAATATTATGATGTTATATTACTATACTATAGTGTATAAACATAGTATATAATTGTTGAATTTTGAAAACCAAATGCTAAATAAATCGAAAAAAAGCCGAGAGCAACATAAGCTCATATGGTGACGATTTAAATTAGTTTGGTTGATGTTATGATGTTACAATGTTATAATATAATGTTTAATGATGTTGGAATTTATTTAGAATTTTTAGAAATTGTTTGCTATTTATTTGGTAATTATCTCATACTTACCGTGAAATATTGTTATATATTGAAATAAATAGTTATGATGAACTATGGGTTATGAAAATATTATATACTGATGTTGAGATATTATAATAGGTATATACCAATTTTGGGAATTTTGGATGATTATTCCTATTTATCGAATTACCGTGAATATTTATATATGTATATATATAAATAAATAGCAACAAGACTATATGAATTTGATAAATTATATTCTGGACCATAGTGTATAATAATACACTATATTAGTTTAGAAAATTTTTCAAGGGTCGCTTGTTATTTTTAGGACAATTATCTAAAATTTCGATAATTAATAAGGATATTAAATCCTTTTAAAACTGCATTTAATTATAAATTTTGGTAAATTAATATTCTGGACAGTTTTCAAATATTACAAAATTTTATAAACATAGATTGCTATGTTTGAGACTAACGCTCATTTTGTAACGCTTTAAAAACCAAAATACGCTTTTTAATTATAAAAAGAATTATTAAAATGCGAAAATAATTATAAGTCCTCGATTTACAAGATAAATCGAGAATAGGACTTTATGTTTTCAGATCGATTAAATTCGATTTATAAAGCAAAATAGTAAGAATTACTATTTAAAAGTCAAAATCATCGATTATGTCGACTCAAAGTTGTCGACTTCGCTGACTTTTTCAAAGTCAAACGCACGATTATACGCTTATCAATACGTCAAGACGCTGAAGATATACTAATTGAGTATGATAATTATTAGTAAGAAAGGATTTCATAAATGAAACCATATATCGAAAAAAAAAATACTTATACGCCGAACGCACTCTCGAACCAGAAAAGTCAATCTTATACGATTAGAGACGATCAATTCACTATGAATTCAGTCTCACATCGATATGAAATATCAAAGTTATCTTAAGTTTCGAAAGTCTCGATAGACTGAGCGACGCATCAAAGCCTCGCCAGAAGGTGTGACGCAAACGCAATGACGGGATTTTGGACGAACGATCGAACCTCAGACTTTACAACGAACCGTAGTCCGTGGGCTTCTTATCTTTAAATGTGCCTTTTCTTACCCCACTAAAACGTGACTCATCGTTATTTCAAATGAGTTTATTTACAAAGACTTATCCTACAACCTGCTTAACAAATGTTTTATCGCATTACCGCCAAAATATTTCGTTTTGTGTATGGATCCTATCTCATATGCCCGGTAGGGCGTGGAGATGGTTGGAACTATTATATCAATTGTTGTGGTAGCACCCAACCTTTTAATGTCGGGTCCGTGCGGATGATAAATGCCCTGCTAGATTGGCATGAAGGTTGGAACTATACCGTGTTAACATATGCTTGCAGAGCGACCGTAGTGTCGACGGATTACGGCCGGTCACGGCGTCAGACGGGAGGCCTCCTCTCGACGCTTATTTATTTATTTATTTATTTATTATTATGTATCATGACTATGAGATACGGACCATACACACCAAGAAAATGCCCGCAAAGCTATGTTTACTAACCGAATGATTTGGTAAGACAAGGCATTTTAACTAAAACCCTTGTGACTTACTCGATATTGGCAGCGTAATCCAAATTCTATCAAAATATTTTCGGCATAAGCCCACTGAGTGCAATTTCTTGTACTTAGCCCTGCATGTTTGTTTTTAAATGTGCAGGTTGAGCTCTGATGGTGATGATGGGGATGTTGAGGAGTCCAAAGGTCCCTAACCGATTTACTTGAACTGTTATACTCAATACATATCGTCATATATGTATTCACACACTTTCCGCTGCTATACTCTGAAACTCCTTTATTTATGCTTTATGTTACAAACTATCGAGGTCCATCGGATCAGGCCAAGTTTTGGGGTCCGATGGCCTAAACCTTTTTCAAAAACATTATAACATCACCTTATATTCGCCAAGCATGTTAGTTTATTCTTACGCATTTTTATTTTACCCGTAATCCCCAAAATACTACTCCTAGTATTAGTCGCCTCCGCTCGGGTTGGTCCGATTGGGGTCGCGACATCATTTGGGATGACAATAGTCATTAATCAAAACAATATGGAGAATTGCGTATAAAATTTCAATACGACGAACATAGTTCGCTTTAAACAAACGCATTTCTAAAAAAATTCAATCAATAATCCATCAATCAATAAATCATGGTTATTTACAACCTTTTCATTTCATTTGTCGATAATGTTCTATCGACAACAAATCAAATTCATAAATCATTTGTCGATAATGTTCTATCGACACCAAATCATTGGTCGATAATGTTCTATCGACACCAATCATTTGTCGATAATGTTCCATCGATACCATTCTTTTGTCGACAATGTCCTATCGGCAACAAATCAAATTCATAAATCATTTGTCGATAATGTTCTATCGACACCAATCAAATTCATAAATCTCAATTTTTTTTTTTATTTTTTTTTTCAAAGATGAGAAAATAATTTACCTTTTTCCAATTGAGCTTGATGTGATGGAGTGTCGAGCAAAGGTTGGTCGACCTCAGAAGTCTAGTGACTCAATCTAGACTTAACTCGAAAAGAGGTTTTGGATTCAAAGAGCTTAACGGCTCGATACTACTTTGTAACAGCCCCTAAATCCTAAGCACGATTTAGCGAGGGGCTAATACTTGAATAATAATCAAGGAAGCTTTAACCAATATATATACAAGAACTCATATGTTCGAAGTATTCAACTAACAACATCATAAAATAAATTAATTCAATTGCAGCGAAAACGGTGAATACACATATGACGATGTGTATTCAAGTTTTCTAATATATCGATTCAAAAAGGGTTCCACCGCCCGACACATCTCCATCCATCATCGCTCAACCCGCACATTTAAAACAACATGCGGTGGTGAGTACAAGATTGCACTCAGGGCTCATGCCAAAATAATTTATCACATTTGAATTACTCGCCCATCACAAGAATAACACTAGGTTTTAATTTGAAATACTCTGCTTACTAAATATTTCTTTCATTTTCCATAAAGATTCGTCTCACAGACATTTTCCTTGTATGTATGATCCATATCCACCACAATAATTCATTCCACAACACCCTGCTACTGAGAGGAGGCTCCTCTCACAGACGCCGCGACCGCCGAAAGCACCCTTTCAAAGACACAAATACAAATAATCGGTGCACAAAATCCAGCTATCTCAAGACAGATACTAATTCTCCATCATCCTTGTGGGTACTTACAAGGATACGAATTCAAGCATGTCATAAAGTGGGAGTTACCCAACATTACGCATCGACAATCATGAATCGATACATACATAAAACATAAACATTTTGGGGTGTAATTAAATAAATCATTTCATAAATATTTGTTGCAATAAAGCATCATAAATAAATCATTTGGTAAATTCTACCGGTTTGAGTATAGTAAAGCCCACCTTTACTTTTAAACTCGATTTTCGATACGCTGCGTTCTCCTCCGGTTGCGTGTGAGCCTTCACGTCCCACCTTACGCTTAAAATTTATGTTTAGCACGTCAGCATCGCCGAGATTTTCAAAGTTCATTCAACTTTGATAAATAATAATAATTCAAGTTTTAATAAACTTTATACGTCGCTTCAATGCGATTTCAATAAAAATAATTTCGTATTTCGAGAGAGACGTAATATGATCTACGCCTCATTTTAACCTTTAGGTTAAATAATTAACGATAATAACGTTATTCAATAAAATGATTTCAATCATGAAATCTTTTCTCACCAATGAGATTTTCTTATAAAATTTATAATGCTTTACACATATTAGTGTATTTATCGAACGATTTCATATGTTACATCAAAATCAACAATTTTGACTTTTCTTAATAAACTTTTCAAATTATTAACATATTTGATATCTAATTTCAAAATAAATCGATTTTCAATCGATTCCTTTCGTAAAACCCCATTCTCGATTTTTCACGTAAATCGATAAACTCTATTAATATTTTTCTTTAATATTAATTAACTTATTCATTTAACATTATTTTTCATTTCTAACGTTATTTAATATAATCGTTACCGTAAACATAGTATACTATGTTTACAAAATTATAAATTTAATATGTCTAAAATAATTTCTAGACATATAATGTATTATTTTCCTCGATAAAAGGATTTAAAACCCTTAATATTCATTCTAAAGCTCTCGCCTTCTTCACTAAAAATTCTCAAACATCTTTCAAAAATTCTTTTAAATTCATGTAATATACTATATTATCATAGTATCAATAATATGTATTAACATTAGCTATAGGAAAATTGGACATCACCCTTCTATACTTATGGTTCTCGATTTTTTTCCAAAAATTTCCAAACAATTTTCTAAAATTCTAATTAAATTACACAAGGCCTAAACATCACTCTATATCATTAATCTAGCATAATATTCAACATCTACAACATATTCATCAACATACTCCAAGATAGGCATTCTCGAAATTTTTCAAAGTATGTACATTCATTTGCTAAAAATTCTAATAAATTCACATATCATTAAATCAATGCCCTAGATCATTAAAATGCATTAATATTTTTATACATGATTTAAACATTAACAATTGTCCTCAATTAATTTCGCACATTCATATATATAACCTATGATTTCCAATAAAATCAAACATTAACAATTGCATCAACCTAGTTCACGGCTTTTCCTCGAAATCAATTCAATTATTTTCTAAATTTGTTAATTAACAAATACATGCTTAAGCTTTTATTTAAATCACCAATAAAATTCATGAACATCATGCTTAACAATATTTACAACCAACAAACATGATCACATGATTTTTCATATTTTTCTCATTAAGAACCCAACATATATATTAAAATCTAACCGTTAGAAATCAAAAATCTTAACGATAATTAAAGCTCGCTCGATGCCCAACCTTTAATCGGCTCGATTATTTGTGCAAAGGATTTATGTAACAAGGAATCGGGCTAGAAAATTGAAGAACACTCAAGTTTTCTCTTGAGGAAGCTCACGGCAAAGGAGGAGAAATGGGAAAGAGAAAGTGTTTTTTGGTTTTGATGTAATGATCACTTAAGTATAACTCTTAATTCCTCACAGAATGTGTGTTTGAAAAGAAATGATTGTTTTGTTTTAATAGTCTATCACTTAACACTTAATATTAAAGAAACAAAGTCAAGCAATACACTTGGTACCCTACATCCTCTCGGTTATTTCACAAAGGAGCAAGACAAAATGTATTATGAGTCACCAAGGTATACATCATCAATTTAAATATCTCTTACACATATTTACTTCATGGTATAAAGTTTTGAGAGAAACAAAATTGTTTCGACCAATTTCTTTCTCATTACCGCCGACCACCATGAAGAGAAGGAAGAAAATCAGATTTTTGCATTGTCATACATGTAGATATATATCCTACACTCTATCCCAAATATATAGACAATCAAGTATAAGGAATATCAAGCTTCTTTGCTTAATCTTGGTCAACAATTACGGCACACACACACAAAGCATCCACTTGATTTCCAATTTAAATTACTTGATTAGAGTGCAAATGATCCCACTTGAATCAATTAATTACACAATATGCAAAGCTACAACTAAAACTCACGTAAATAATTTGCTACAAACTTGTTCACGGCATTATTCCATTTAAAAGGCCAAAACATGATTTTCATGCCATTATTAGGTATATATCATAATATATATCCTAGATGATAAATTATATCATAGGAAAATTTATTCGAATTAATCCATAGGTGAAAAACCCCAATTTCGATTTAGGTTTTCGAGAATCTCAATAATCAAAAATATCATTCCAAAATTTTCTAGCATTAATTCAATGCTAAATAATATTCTAATTATATAAAACAATCATAGGAATTTAAATATCATAATTCATTGATCATTAGACTTAATTCTCAAGTCATCTCAAAACGTTAATGTTTGAAACGTTTCAAAACGTTAAATATCGACTCATCTCAAAATGGTCGTAATAAAGTCGTATTCACTTTATTAAATCATTCCAATAATAATGAAATTAAATTCTAAGCTTAAAACTTAGAAAAGATTACGAGATTTCAATTATCGATACGTAATCGACGTTGAAATTATACTGTTAAAATACGTCACATATTTGTATTTCTAAATTCACATTCATTTGTGAATAAATCATAGGAATTTATTATTCCAACAATAATCGAAATCATTATTCGATATTTTAATAATCAAATTATCATAATAATACCTAATTTACTTAAATTAATATCGTAATTAGCGCTTAAATAATCTGGTATTACAAATAATGTATAACATGATGAAATAGAAGCATATTGATGATTTCAATTGAAGTCAAGCATGTTATGAATTTTTTTTGTTGATGATCGAAAATTCTAAGGATTATGTTGATAATGGATTTATGTTATGTATTAGCTAAGGAGTTCATAGTGAATATTTGAGAATTTTTAAACATCATATGCTATATCTTTGTAAATGACCGAAAATGCATAAGAATTTTAAGTTGATGAACAAATTTTATTTAAGTAATGTTATAGCATAATATTGATCTAGAACATTAAATTAGTACCATGTGAATTTACTAGCAATTTTTGCAAATGTTTGCTCAAAAATTTCTCAAGAAACCGTGAGCTACATAGGTTGAAATATTGATGATTTAGTTGATATTGATGAATATTATGATGTATTAGTGTTACATGATAGTATTTGAGCATTGTATAATTTAATTAGAATTTTAGGAAAATGTTTGGTAATTTTTGGAGTAAAATTCGAGAGCTATAAGCTATAGGAAATTGATGTTCAATTTTCCTATAGCTAATGTTAACACATATTAATGATCCTATGATAATATAGTACACTATATGAATTTAGAAGAATTTTTGGAAGATATTGAAAATTTTTAAGCTTAAAAACCGTAAGCTTTGATAAGAGTATATTAAGGATTTTAATTCCTTAATATCAAGAAAATAATACATTATATGTCTAGAAATTATTTTAGACATATTAAGAATTTATGGAATTTTATAAACATAGTATACTATGTTTACGGTGAAACGTTATATTAAATAACGTTAGAAATGAAAAATAATGTTAAATGAATAAGTTCATTAATATTAAAGAAATATATTAATAGAGTTTATCGATTTGCGTGAAAAATGAGAATTAGGGTTTTATGAAAAGGAATCGATTGAAAATCGATTTATATTGAAATTAGATATTAAATATGTGAATTATCGAATATTTATAAAGAAAAGTCAAATTGTCGACTTTTGACGAACGTATGAAATACGCTCGATAAATACACTAATACGTAAAACGATTAATTATATAAGGAAATCTTTGGAGAAAAGATTTCATAATTGAAATCTTTTATCAAAAACGTTAGAATACGTTGAATGTTTAACCTAAAAGGTTAAATGAAATAGTTGAACATATCTCGCCTCATCAAGCACGAGAAATGTTTAGTTAAGATACGCGATCGATTAATCGATCAATTGCTAAGGAATTCAAATTATATTAGTATAAGTTATCAAAGTTTATTTTAAACTTTGAAAATCTCGAAAAACACGATGACGCATCGAAATCGCTTTTACGTAGCGTGAGAGACGGATGCGATCGTGGCGAAAAGGAAAACGAATTAAGAAAGCTTCGCACTGTGTGGGCTTCTTTTCATCCTTAAGGATAAAATGCTCTATTTATGATGCTTTCTTCAAATGAAAAGTAATTATTTATGATGCTCTTTTCGAGAAATGATTATGAAATGATGATGAAATTACCGCCCAAAATATTTATGTTTTATGTATGTATCATATCCATGAATGAATGAATGATGAATGTTGTTGGGTCGCCCCATTTTATGAATGAAATCGATATCGATCCTATGCCGAAGGCGCTTATACCTGCCAGATTAACGGTACACCTAATGGTGACCGTGTGCCGTAAGGACAATTCACGGTCGGTCACAACGACGTAGGAGGCCTTCTACGGGCGAAATGTTAATGTTATGATGAAATGAAGGATATGGATCATACATACAAGGAAAATGTCTGCAGATTTAATGTTTATGAAAATGATGAAAAGTTTAGTAAGCTCAAGGCCTTTTAATCAAAACCCTGTTTTACCATGACGGGCGAGTAATTAAAAGATGATAAAATGTTTTGCATGAGTCCACCGAGTGCATTCTTGTACTCACCGCATATTTGTTTTAAATGTGCAGATTGAAATGATGCGATGGAGCGTTGTTGAGCAATAGGAATTTTGTCATTTAAAAGTTTATACCTGATAGTACATCGTCATATGTACATATCACATGTTTTCCGTTGTAAAGAACATAAGTTATGTAGTAAGTCCAAAACATACTGATATATGTATTACAATTTAATGTTAAATGGTCTCCTGCTTATTCATCCCCTGCTTAGAGTAATAATTCGCTAAATCGACTTAGGATTTAGGTCATACATCGCTTAGACCTTAGTCAAAAATTTTGACTTTCATTAACATATATTTCTAAATTATAGACATATAAATCGATTTTCAATCGATTTCTACTCATATTATCATAAATCTCGATTTTTCACGTTAATCAACAATCATACACAAATTTATTCATAAGTATGACTTAACTTGTACCATACATATCATTTTTCACATCTTACGTCACATAACGTAACGTTTCATCATATATTTAGTATACGTTACTTTAAAAATCACATAAATTCATAATATGTCTAAAACATATTTTTGAAACATAATATGTGATTATACATAATAAAATAATTTTAAAACTTTCAAACCTTATACTTAAGGTTTCGGTCCTTTTAGAATTATATACCAAACATTTTCCAAAAATTTTATAATTTCACATAACATACTATATCAATCATAGGATCAATAATATGTAATAATATTGATCATAGAAAAATTGTACATCATCTTATTTTACCATATGGTTTTCGGTTATTTTAATAAACATACCAAACATTTTTCAAAATTTCCAATTAATTCATACAACACATAATCATCATCATGCATCATCAATATATCATAATTTCTAACTTTCACTAATTATACAACATTTGCCTAGAACCATGAAAATTTTCAAACTTTGACTTAGGGCAAAATAATTTTCTAAAATTTCAATAAATTCATCCAACATTATATCATGAATCTACATAACTAATATGCTATAATTTCATTAAACATGGATCATATATCAACATAATGTCATCTCATAATTTTCGGTAATTTTGAATATATATACAAATATTTTCCAAAAATTCTACATAAAATCATATAAGCTTATTTAGTACCATAGATCATTAATTCATGCTCCAATCAACAATTAAAAATCATTCTCATCAACCTATGAACATCATAAACTTTCGGTTATTACACAAAATTTTCATACATGCTCAACTTTGTACTAAATTCATAATATAAGCTCATAATCATCATATAAACATATTTAATAAACATCCTAACATTATAACATAATTTTGAAATTTTCATCATAAATAACATATGTGTATAACATAAGATCTAATGGTTGGATTTCGAAAATTTAATCATGTATAGAAAGCTTGAACAATTCCTAACCTTTTGATCGATGTCGATTCACGACCCCATTCCTTTATTATCTCACACCAACCCGGATCGGAGGCAATTTATTCTACTAGTACTAGGAGAGTACATAATTATCAAAATTTTGGGGTTACATGAATAAAATAGAGAAAATTTTCATTTTGTGCGTGAAAATAAGCTAACATGCTCAATGTGAAAAGTAAAAAAATACATTTAGATGATGTTATATTGTTTTTGAAGCATAGTTTAGCCATCGGACCCCAAAACTCGCCCGGTCCGACGGGCCTTAATAGTTTAAAACATAAAGCGTAAATAAGATGGAGTTCAGAGTGTAGCAATGAAAGTGTGTGAATACATATACGACGAATACATATACGACGATTCAAGGTATAAACCACAAATTCAATTAAACCCGTCATGACACCGACTCCTCAACACTTTCCCCATCATCACCATCAAAGCTCAACCCGCACATTTAAAACAACATGCAGGCTAAGTACAAGAAATTGCACTTAGTGGACTTATGCCGAAAACATTTGATAGAGTCGATTACCGCCAATATCGGTAAGTCACAGTGGTTTTAGTTAAAATGCCTCAGGCTTACCAAATCATTTTCGTCAGAAACATAGCTCGCCGAGCATTTTTTCGTGTGTATGGTCCGTATCTCATAGTCACAATACATAATAATAATAAATAATAAACGCCGAGAGTGAGGCCTCCCATCTACGACGCCGTGACCGCCGAATCCCGACAAAGACACGGTCACCTGCAAGCATATGTTATAACACAACAGATAGTTCCAACCTTCACGCCAATCCTAGCTGTGCATTTATCATCCCGCACAGACCCGACATTAAAAAGGTGGGTGCTACCACAACAATTGATATAATAGTTCCAACTATCTCCACAATTCTACCCGGCATAACAGATAGATCCATACACAAAACGAAATATTTTCGTGTAATGCAAGAAACATTCGATAAACAACAGTAGTATAAGTGTCAGAATAAATTCATTTGGTATGACAAGAAAGTCATATTTTGAAGATAAGAAACCCACATTTTGAGGTAAGAAAGGAAGCCCACCGACTATGGTTCGTTGTAAAGTCCCAGTTCGCTTGTTCGTCAAAATCCCGTCACGCTTCAAGGCCCACACCTTTACTAAAAAGCGAGGTTTTAGTACGTCGCCAAGTCTTCGAGACTTTCAAAACTAAGATAAACTTCGATATTTCATATCGATGTAGACCGAATTCTTAGTGAATTCAATACGCCTTTAACACGATACGATCGACTTGTTCTCGCTCTTCGAGACGCTTTCAACGATAAGCACGCTTTTCGATATATGGATTTCATTTGTGAAATCTTTTCTTACTAATGAGGTATCATACTCAATTAGTATATCTTACGCATCGACGATTTATAAACGATAATCGCACGCTTGGCTCGAAAAGTCAACTAAGTCAACGCTGATCAACAAAGTCAACGATTTTGACCTTTAATAATAAGAACTTTTACTATTTTGTTTTATAAATCGAATTTGATCGATTTGAAAACGAAGTCCTATTGCTCGATTTATCTTGTAAATCAAGGACTTATGATTATTTTAGTATTTTTAATACCTCTTTTATAAATAAAATCGATTTTGGTTTTTAAAACGTTATAAAATGAACGCTCGCCTCAAACATAGCAGTCTATGTTTATAAAATTTTGTAAAATTTAAAACTGTCCAGAATATCATTTTAGTAAATTTTCATTAATAAACTGCTTTTAAAAAGGATTTTAAAATCCTTTTATATTATCGATAATTTCGATAATTAGATTAAAAATACTAAATGACCTTTGAAAATTTTTCTAAATTCATATAGTGTATTATTATACACTATAGTCCAGAATATGAATTTATGAAATTCATATAATGCTGTTTGCTAATTATTTATATATATACATATATATATTCACTAGAATTCACAATAATAGGAATAATCATCCAAAATTCTAAAATTGATATATACTTATTATAACATCCCAACATCAGTATATAATAATTATATAACCCATAGTTACTCATAACTATTTATTTCACAAAATGTAACAATATTTACTGTGAATACTATGATAATTACCAAATAAATAGCAAACAATTTCTAAAAATTCTAAATAAATTCCAACATCAATAAACCTTATATTATAACATTGTAACATCATAACATCAACCAAACTAATTTAAATCGTCACCATATGAGCTTTGCAAGCTCTCGGCTTTTTCGATTTATTTAGTTATTTGATTTTCAAAAATTCCAATAATTATATACTATGTCTATACACTATAGTATATTAATATAACATCATAAAATCATCAAGAACTAATTAAATCATCACCATATAAGCTTGTAAGCTGTTTATTTGATTTAAATAGGTAATTGATTTCAAAATTCTAATTAATTTATACAATGCATAAATAATATACTAAAGCATTAAAACACCATTACATGTTCAAAAATAAAATCATACATCAACAAATATTTTCTTAATGCTCGGCCTTAATTAAATTTTAAGCATATGGTTTTCAAAAATTTAATTAAATCATATAACATATAATCAATACATTAAAGCATTAATATGTCATTATAAGCTTAAAATAAAATTTATACACCAAGGTATACCTGAGATAGCTCACGTATTTTAACAAAATACCTAGGTTTTCTAAAATTTCCAAATCAACACCATGGATTATAAACATGATAATAAACAATAATCCATCACTAAAATATTCAAGAAGCAATCGGTCATCAACATTTTATTTTATACAGCTTAAAATTTATTTCAAACATACTATATGGTTCGAAAATAATATAGCATGCTAGATCCATTCAAAATCAAATGAACAACAACATAAGATTATCTAAGCATACATTTCATATATTTTTAAAATAAATCATCAAGAACAACATTCTCATGCTCAAGAACATTTAAAACATATATATACATACATATAGCATTCTGCACCACACACACATACATAAGAACATGTTCAAAATTTCGTAATAAATGGGATGAAAATCGTGACTAAGGCCTCATGTTTACCTTAGAAATGATATGGAATCACAAGAACAATATAGTGTAGCTAGTTGGGAGAGGAATAGAGAAGAAGAAGAAGAAGAACTTTCAAATTTTGGGGAGGAAGCTCTCGATTTTCTCACTGGAAATGGAGATGGAGAAGTGTGTGTTCGAGTGTTTGAGAAGAGCGAGGGATAATGAGTGAAGTGAAGGGAAATGAAGAGTCTCCCCATGTATCGCTTCTCTCAAACCGGCGACAACACACCACCAATGGGGATTAATGCAGCCCAATGATGAGGATTAGGATGATCATTAGGCTAGGCAAAAGGTAAGCCATGCATTGGGTAGAATAAAAGTGAGTGTACGCTTTCCTCTAGTGTAGTAGCGCATGGGTTTTAAGGGGCTGTTTTAATTTATTGTTACACATAATACATGTATTAATCATAACATAGATCATAGATATATAATACATGTCATAAAAATAATTAAATCCAACTTATAGCAAAGTTTCAAATTACCGATAATAAATGGTAAAATAGGAATAAAATACAATTTTACACCTATTATTGATACTCATGCTATTTTTGACTCAAATATACATATATACATCATAATATATGATTTAGATATTAAATAATATCATAGGATAAAATTATAGCATTAATTCATGCATATAAAACCCTAATTTTAAGACTATGTTTCAAAATCACAAAACCGCCATCGATTTTTTATGATTTAAAACTGATTTCATAGCTTAATAACACTCATATATATCATATTATAAAGTTTAGATACCATATGATAATTTAATAGTATCATTTCATGTGATAAAACCCTTATTTATAAGATTAGGTTTTCAAATTGATTTAAATAATCGAGTTTAATAACTCAAATATTGATTTTAATAATCATTAATACTGTAATTATATAAATAATAATAGGAAATTAATTATTATAATTTTCGAGCATTAAACTTATTTTTCAAATCGCCTCAGACGCCGACGCTCAAAACGCCTCAAACGCTCAAAATCGACTCATCTCAAATGGTCGCAGAAGTTCACACTTACTAAATAAATATATCCCTTTAATAAAGGAATTAAGATGGAAATTAATTCCAAGCTTCACCGCCGTAAAATTTCATGAAAAGTCGACGCTCGATACGCTGTCGACGTTAAAATATATCGACTAATCATTTCGTAATATTCCATTCCTTTAATTCACAATCCTTAGTGAATTATGAAAGGAATTCGCTATAACGATATCGTATCGAAATCACAAGATTTGATGTCGAAAAGATCATATACGGTAAACCCTAATTACGGTTTAGAAAACCGTAATCGATATTCGCTTTTCGAATATTACATTCCACCCTCACGAAAAATTTCGTCCCGAATTTGTATACCTTTAGAAAAATAGACCGGGTATTTTTCTCTCATTGCTTCTTCAAGCTCCCACGTGGCTTCTTCCCGTCTGTGGTGTCTCCACAAAGACTTTGACTAACTAATCGACTTGCTCCGTAGTTGCCGAACTTTGTGGTCAAGTATGGCCGCGGTTCTTCCTTATAGCTCATGTCCGCCCGAGGATCACGCCGCCTTGATGAATCACGTGCTTCGGTCGTGAACGATTTTCGTAATTGTGAGACGTGAAAACATTATGGACATTTCCTAGGTTTGGCGCAAGAGCCAACCTATAAGCTACCGGACCTATCCTTTCTAGATCTCATAAGGTCCTATGAAACGGGTCTCAACTTCCTTTAGTCCGAACTCGACGATTCCTTTGATGGAGAGACCTTAAGAAATACTTTGTCTCCATCCTCAAATCGTAGTTCGGATCTACGCAGACGTCAGTAAGACTTTGCCTATCCCGAGCCTCTTTATCCTTAGTTTAACTGTCGAACCATCTCGATCATTTCGCTCACCGCATCAGCCCTATAACTTTCTCTCTCCGACTTCATCCCAATAAAGTGGTGATCTACACTTCGCCACATGTGGCTTCAGATGGGGCCATGCCTATCGTCGCTGATAGTCGTTGTTGTAGGCAAACTCAATCGAGGTAAAATTTCTTCCCATTTTGCACCTCGATCCAATATTACGGTTCTAAGCATATCTTCAAGCGCTTGATCGTTTCTTCCGATTGTCCATCGTTTGTGGGTGGAATGTCAGATCAAGTTTAACTGCACTCAGCTCTTCTTTGTAAGCTAATCCAACTGGATGTGAACTCGAGTCTCGATCGAGGTAATAGATTTCGCACCCATGTAGTCGCACAATTTCCTTAACGCATACCGGGCCAACTTATCGGATCCATAAGTGCTTTGAAAAGGTAGAAAGTGAGCACTTTGGTAAGTCTATCCACAATTACCCATACGGCTGTGTTTCCTCTTCTCGATTTGGGTAAGCTTGTAACGAAATCCATCGTTATATCGTCCCACTCCATTCGGGATTTCAACGGTTGTAACTTCCCGTAGGTCGCTGGTGTAGTGCCTTCACTTGTCGACAAACAAGACAGCTGTTTACTAAAGAAGCTATGTCTCGCTTCACGCCTTCCCACCAAAATTTTTCCTTCAGATCCCGGTACATTTTGCATCGCCTGGGTGGGCGGTGTAGGGTGTATCGTGAGCCTCACTCATGATTTCGCTCAAGCTCGCGTTGTCGAACGATATCCTACCTTCAAACAATAAGGCTATCCGCGCTCTTGAAATTCTCAATCCTTCGCACCTTAGTCTTTCTCGGATCTTTTCCAACTTTTCCTCCATCCTTTGTCTCTCGACAATTCTTTTCTTAGATCGATGTCGCGCGAGTGTAGCGACACATACCACGATTGTCCCGGTGGTTCAACCAGCTCAATCTTCATCCCGCCAAACTCTTCAACGAAGTTTTTCCTCTTGTACAAAGAGACATCCTAACTGGTACGGCTCTTACGACTCAAGGCGTCACTACTACATTCGCCCGCCCGGTGATAGTTAATACCACGCCGTAATCTTTACCGCCTGCCATCTTCTTTGTCTCATATTCGATCCCTTTGTTCAAGAAATACTTCAAACTCTTATGATCGGTGAAGATCTCACATCTCACACCGTAGAGATGGTGTTCCATATTTTCAAAGGCATGAACACACACCGCTAGTTCCAAATCGCGGGTGGGTAGTTCATCGTGGGTCCGAGTTGTCGGACGCGTAAGCTATTACTTTTCCTTCTTGCATCAAAACACAACCCACCCCAGCCTTAGATGCGTTCAGATAGACCACGCACTTTGTCCGCTTCGGGACCGCTAGAACGTGCACCGTCAATTTTTTTCGAGTATTTGAAACTCGCCTCGCACTCATCACCCAAACGAACTTGATTCCTTTCCCGAGTAGTCGGGTTATCGCCTTGCAATTTTGGAGAATCCTTCATGAATCTCCTATAATAACCGGCTAATCCTAGGAAACTTCTAACTCGTGGTCGAGTCTTAGGTGATTTCCATTCTCGCACGGCCTCTACCTGGTCGGATCTACTTTTATGCCTTCACAGACACGATGTGTCCAAGGAACATAACTTCCTTCACCAAAACTCACATTTGCTAAACTTAGCAAGGAGTCTTTCATTTCAAGGTTCGCAGAACTGCTCTTAGATGTTCCCTATGATCCTCTTCATTTTCGAGTAAATAAGGATATCATCTATGAAGACCAAAACAAATTTATCCAAAATGGATGAAATACTGCTCACGAGGTCCATGAATACGGCCGGTGCATTGGTTAATCCGAATGGCATAACTATGAATTCATAGTGGCCATATCTCGGTCGGAATGCGCCTTAGGTACATCGTCGGATCAGATTTTCAGCTGGTGGTATCTCGACTTAAGATCAATTTTCGAGAATACACCCGCCTCGCAATTGATCAAACAGTCATCAATTCGGTAAAGGGTATTTGTTCTTTAGTGTCATCTTATTTAGTTCTCTATAATCGATGCACATCCTCAAAGAACCATCCTTTTCTTAACAAATGTAACAGCGCCCCACGTGAAACACTGCCTAATAAATCCTAGATCCAAAAGCTCTCGATTTGGATTTTCAGCTCTTCTAGCCCTTTGGGGCCATCCTATAGGGCGCTTCGACACCGGGCTGATCCCGCTCCAAGTCGATGGTAAACTCTAGTTGTCATCGTGAGGCGCCCGGTAGATTCTCGGGAAATACGTCCGAAAATTCTTGGACAACTTCAATGTCTTCTACCCGTGCTTCGGGTTTATCCCCTTCGTTCAAATAAACGAGGAATGCAAGACATCCTTTCTGGTTCATCATCCTCCTAGCTTGTAGTGCTGACACTACTGGCACTCTTCTTCCCATGCTGATCCCATGGAAATGCGTAGCTTCTTGTCCCGGAAAGTGAAACGAAATTTTCCTTTCCTTACAGAGAATCGTGGAATGATTCTTAGCTAACCAGTCCATTCCTAGGATTATGTCTACATCGTCCATGGGTATTATGTTTAGATCGTTAGCCGTAACCTTAAGTGATCCTAATGTCAACTCTAGGTTCGAGCAAAAGTGTGTAACGGCCATAATTCCTCCTATAGGCGATGAGATTCTCATATCCTCGCTTGATCTTTCGCACCCAAGGCCCAAAGATTTCACGCATGATTTTGCAATAAAAGAATGCGAAGCACCAGATCGAACAATACTATAATGTAGGTTGAGAAGAACTCCCATACCGCCAAGTTTCCTCGGTTTTGTTCGCTCGCCTCCTATGCAGCATAGGCTCGCCCGAGCCGGCCGAGGCCGACGGGCGCCGTCCTTGTTGATTAGCGGCCGCCGCCGCCTGCCGCCGCCGCCGGGCGCTGGCGCGGTGGTTGCCGCTTTGTTGTTGTTGTTGTTGTTGGGCGGTGGCGCCACCGCGGTCGCAGGATTTGTTGTCGCGCCGCCGCCACCGCTGCGGCCGCTGGATTTGTTGTTGTTGAGGCCGGGTGTTTGCCACCGAGTTGCCGGGTTGGGGCGGAACCGCCGCGTGGTCGGGTCAAGTCAGATAGCCCTCAACGGTCGAGCATTGCCCGCTGGTTCGGCCTTCCATCCGAACGTGACATCGGGCAATTGTCGCGAATGCCCGCTCACCCCGCATTTGTAACAGCTACCACGCTTGCCGTGCACACACCCTTGTGTGCTCTATGGCATCTAGGGCATTGAGGTGCCCTCGATCGGTCCCGTGGTCCCTTGCCGTGGAGCACGAGCCGCTTCTTCCGCCTTTGTCCCCGCCGCACTGGGTTTCGCCACACGCGCCAGTGACTTGCTTCTCCGTAGTTTCGCGGTTGTTATTTCCGCGGTTGGGCCCTGCCCCTTTTCCTCTATCCACAGATCAGGCGATCGAGACGCCACCGACTTATTTTCGGTCATGGTCACTTATATCTAAAGCTCGCGGCGAGAGCTTCAGCAGATGTGTCTCCACGGTGGCAGAGACATGCGATTCCATTCTTAGCCCCGACCGAACTTTTCCGACATCTTCAAGTCGGTGTCTACTAGATCCGGCAAGATATCTCGACGCCTCGCAGAAAGTGCGATCGTAGTCTGTTACGGATAATTTTTCTTGTTTTAGCAGAAAATTCCTCTTTTTCCCTATAACTTTGGGATATACTTTTCATACTGCCTCTTTCAAATCCTCCCACGAGAATTCCTCGAGCCGCTCACCGTGAAAGTTTTCTTTCCGCCTCCCACTGTGTCACCGTCCAACCATGGAAAGTAACACACGATGCCTTTCTTGTGCCGTGCATCTTAGGAAGGTAAAGATCCGCTCAATAGCCCCGACCCATTGTTCGGCTTCTTCCGGTTGCTTTTCCGCTAAAGACATGTGAGGTTCTGCCTTAAAACATTTCTTCGATCCCGCGATCGGGTTGAGGTGGAGGTGGTGGTTGGGATTGTCTTCCCGCCTTGTTCGGGATCCTACCCTTCCTCTCTGGCCTTCCCGACCTCGACCTCCGGGTTCCTGCCCCGGATTCCTTCTCGGAGGCATGCTGCTATAGAAAACAGGTAATCATTAGGCATTTATTCTTTTGACAGCCCACATCCACTCACACTGTTTTGGCCTTGTCATAAAGCGATCCCAAACAGAGTATAACATTCTTAACAAACATAACTTGCCGCAAAAGCCCTATTAGGGTCATGTATATATATATCCAAAATTTCTGCCATAGGCAGGATGTTCAATCAACGGTTATGCAAAAGAAAAAGTAAGACATAAGTCCCGGCCCACACGGCCTTCCAAAAGCTAAGGTTCTAAATCCAAACTAAAGATTAAACATAAGAAAATAATGTGCTTAAGCACAAAATCTCTTTAAGCTTCGCTGTGGTCTACATCACGCGCCTTCCCACCGTCCGCCCTCCTGGATCTTCCTCCTCCTGAGTCGCCCCGCCGTCTCGAAATGTCCATGCGGGTAGCCCCGATGGACCGGCCCATTGCTTTCCACCATCGGTATATCTCGCATGGGGTTAAAAGCGGTGGTCGATTCGCCCGAGGCTCGTAGTCGGGCGACCGGACCGTAGCCACCGCGACATCTCATACTCTCATCCGCCGTCCGGCGAAAGTGCTCGACCGGTGGTATGGCTGGGACCATAGGTGGTGGAGGTGGTACTGTGGACGACGGGTGTCCGGCTGTGGGTGGAAATACCGCCTCCCAGGCTCGGGCGCCGCCCTCTAAGCGAAAGGTGCCTTCCTCGTCAAAGGGAAAGGAGGCACGACCGGGTCAATCGCCTCGAACCTCTCAGTAAAGCCACTCTGGCGACTCATCCCGCCTGTATACTCGGGAGGAGGTAGGGTCCTCTCGGTGCCGCCTCAGAATGCTATATACGTAAGTCGTGACTCACGAACCCGCGATCTCCCACCAAGTCGTAGCCGCCCATCGCCTGTAGATGTAATCCTCGATATCTCGAGCATATCCATCCCTGTGCAGGGAGTATCGCTAGAAGGCGCTGGATGCCCATAATCGGGCCACCCGTGAGCTCGGGCGCTCTCCAAAGACGGAGATAATATGCCAAGAACTCACCCAAGTCTTCCCAACAAGACATCCAACTGGAGCGATATATACTCACCTCCTCCTCCGGGTGGGTGTGGTCCAATCCTCCTCCTCGCGAGATATCTCAACCTCCATCCGTCACTTAATAAAACTAACATAAGTCAACTATCGTCATCGAAAGCAGGCAAGGATATCTTAAACGTAACGTGAAGCAACTAGATAGGGTCAAGCAAGTCTATAAGGTAGGTAACAAACATCATACTGCACAATACTCACCGCAACTTACCTTCTTAGTCTTACCCAAACGTATACATAAGCCAACAACATCTTAATATAAGCTATGAGATCCTTATTCTATACCAAACACTCGAACTAGAGTTCCACGGACTCTATCGTATTCTGGAGGCAGAATTAAGGATTCTGTTCTTCATAACAAATGAAGATCAGTGCGTTAGGAGTACGCAGGCGAAAACCATGCGTAAATCGGAGTCCTAACGAGAGAGATCTGACTAAAACAAATTTACTGCGCAGTGTAGGAAATTTGCGCGATCGTGCAAAATTGCAAATTGAGACGTATGTCGACGTAATACGTCTACCATCTTCAGGTCTTTATGTCGAGGCTGATCATTCTGAAGCCGTAAGTGGCGCCCATTTGGTGTTGATGCTCACCGTGTCGGCAAAGTGATGGAGTGCCGACGCCATTCACCTTAAAGGTCGAGGTTGTCCTCGCCCATCCTTCTCGCCGCCTTCCGTCAGTCCGTGCTCGCGGTATCGCTATTTCACTCTTCCTATTGTTCTTCGCTCGCATAAGGAAAATAAGTTCGATTTATGTTCTTTCACGACACGTGAACATGCTCCTTAGAGTCTAAGTTCGCCTTATGATAACATATCGCTCATCGTAAATAAAATTTTGAAAGTTGGAAAGATGTTTCAATTGAAAATTTTGGAAATACGATTTCAACATAGCAATCATAATCAACTTATATGCATATCAAAATGGATTCATTCATCCCATGTTGATCTTTCAACTAGTACCACCGTACTTTCATATCAATACTGAGTATCGTATTAGTTCAACTAAAAGTATTTTGGAAAAAAAAAATTTTGCTCAACTTTCATTTTCATCATAAAATTTTCATAATAATCGAATCCTTCAAAAGTCCATCCAATTGTTCAATCATGTAAAATTTTCATTTCATGAGTCAAGAAAGGAATGCAGCTACTCTTTCCGGTTGAGCTCGATGTGATGGAGTGTTGAGGGAGTCATTGGTTTCTAGAAGTCCAAAGGACTCGATCTAGACTTAGAATAAAAGAATTGGTTTTCAAAGAGTAAAAGCGCTCGACACCACTGTCACGACCCCATTCCGACCAACCCGGATTGGAGGCGACTAGTACTAGGAGTAGTACTCTAGGGTTACATGAATAAAATAGAGGTGCGTGAAAATAAGCTAACATGCTCGAATGTAATACGAGATGATGTTATATTGTTTTTGAAGAGTTTAGCCATCGGACCCAAAACTGGCCCGGTCCGATGGGCCTTAATAGTTTAAAACATAAAGCGTAAATAAGGGAGTTCAGAGTGTAGCAATGAAAGTGTGTGAATACATATACGACGATATGCATTCAAGGTATAAACCACAAATTCAATTAAACCGTCAAGGACACCGGACTCCTCAACACTTTCCCCATCATCACCATCAAAGCTCAACCCGCACATTTAAAAACAACATGCAGGCTAAGTACAAGAAATTGCACTTAGTGGACTTATGCCAAAACATTTGATAGAGTTGGATTACGCCAATATCGGGTAAGTCACAAGTGGTTTTAGTTAAAATGCCTTGGCTTACCAAATCATTTTCAGTCAGAAACATAGCTCGCCGAGCATTTTCTTGTGTGTATGGTCCGTATCTCATAGTCACAATACATAATAATAATAATTAAATAAACGCCGAGAGTGAGGCCTCCCATCTACGACGCCGTGACCGCCGTAATCCCGCACAAAGACACGGTCACTCGCAAGCATATGTTATAACACAACAGATAGTTCCAACCTTCACGCCAATCCTAGCTGTGCATTTATCATCCGCACAGACCCGACATTAAAAGGTGGGTGCTACCACAACAATTGATATAATAGTTCCAACTATTCCCAAATTTCTACCCGGCATAACAGATAGATCCATACACAAAACGAAATATTTTCGTGTAATGCAAGAAACATTTGATAAACAACAGTAGTATAAGTGTCAGAATAAATTCATTTGGTATGACAAGAAAGTCATATTTTGAAGATAAGAAACCCACATTTTGAGGTAAGAAAGGAAGCCCACCGACTATGGTTCGTTGTAAAGTCCCAGTTCGCTTGTTCACAAAATCCCGTCACGCTTCAAGGCCCACACCTTTACGAAAAAGCGAGGTTTTAGTACGTCGTCAAGTCTTCGAGACTTTCGAAAACTAAGATAAACTTCGATATTTCATATCGATGTAGACCGAATTCCTTAGTGAATTCAATACGCCTTTAACACGATACGATCGACTTGTTCTCGCTCTTCGAGACGCTTTCAACGATAAGCACGTTTTCGATATATGGATTTCATTTGTGAAATCTTTTCTTACTAATGAGGTATCATACTCAATTAGTATATCTTACGCAGATCGACGATTTATAAACGATAATCGCACGCTTGGCTTGAAAAGTCAACGAAGTCAACGTTGATCAACAAAGTCAACGATTTTCACCTTTAATAATAAGAATTTTACTATTTTGTTTTATAAATCGAATTTGATCGATTTGAAAACGAAGTCCTATTGCTCGATTTATCTTGTAAATCAAGGACTTATGATTATTTTAGTATTTTAATACCTCTTTTATAAATAAAATCGTATTTTGGTTTTTAAAACGTTATAAAATGAACGCTCGTCTCAAACATAGCAATCTATGTTTATAAAATTTTGTAAAATTTAAAACTGTCCGTAATATCATTTTAGTAAATTTTCATTAATAAACTGCTTTAAAAAGGATTTTAAAATCCTTTTATATTATCGATAATTTTATAATTAGATTAAAAATACTAAATGACCTTTGAAAATTTTTCTAAATTCATATAGTGTATTATTATACACTATAGTCCAGAATATGAATTTATGAAATTCATATAATGCTGTTTGCTAATTATTTATATATATATATATATATTCACTAGAATTCACAATAATAGGAATAATCATCCAAAATTCCCAAAATTGATATATACTTATTATAACATCCCAACATCAGTATATAATAATTATATAACCCATAGTTACTCATAACTATTTATTTCACAAATGTAACAATATTTACTGTAATACTATGATAATTACCAAATAAATAGCAAACAATTTCTAAAAATTCTAAATAAATTCCAACATCAATAAACCTTATATTATAACATTGTAACATCATAACATCAACCAAACTAATTTAAATCGTCACCATATGAGCTTTGCAAGCTCTCGGCTTTTTCGATTTATTTAGTTATTTGATTTTCAAAAATTCCAATAATTATATACTATGTCTATACACTATAGTATATTAATATAACATCATAAAATCATCAAGAACTAATTAAATCATCACCATATAAGCTTGTAAGCTTTCGGTTTATTTGATTTAAATAGGTAATTGATTTCCAAAAATTCTAATTAATTTATACAATGCATAAATAATATACTAAAGCATTAAAACACCATTACATGTTCAAAAATAAAATCATACATCAACAAATATTTTCTTAATGCTCTCGGCCTTAATTAAATTTTAAGCATATGGTTTTCAAAAATTCTAATTAAATCATATAACATATAATCAATACATTAAAGCATTAATATGTCATTATAAGTTTAAAATAAAATTTATACACCAAGGTATACCTGAGATAGCTCACGTATTTTAAACAAAATACCTGTGGTTTTCTAAAAATTTCCAAATCAACACCATGGATTATAAACATGATAATAAACAATAATCCATCACTAAAATATTCAAGAAGCAATCGGTCATCAACATTTTATTTTATACAGCTCAAAATTTATTTCAAACATACTATATGGTTCAAAATAATATAGCATGCTAGATCCATTCAAAAATCAAACGAACAACAACATAAGATTATCTAAGCATACATTTCATATATTTTTAAAATAAATCATCAAGAACAACATTCTCATGCTCAAGAACATTTAAAACATATATATACATACATATAGCATTCTGCACCACACACACATACATAAGAACATGTTCAAAATTTCGTAATAAATGGATGAAAAATCGTGACTAAGGCCTCATGTTTACCTTAGAAATGATATGGAATCACAAGAACAATATAGTGTAGCTAGTTGGGAGAGGAATAGAGAAGAAAGAAGAAGAAGAACTTTCAAATTTTGGGGAGGAAGCTCTCGATTTTCTCACTGGAAATGGAGATGGAGAAGTGTGTTTGGAGTGTTTGAGAAAGTGTATGGATAATGAGTGAAGTGAAGGAAATGAAGAGTCTCCCCATGTATCGCTTTCTCAAAACCGGGCGCACAACACACCACCAATGGGGATTAATGCAGCCCAATGATGAGGATTAGGATGATCATTAGGCTAGGCAAAAGGTAAGCCATGCATTGGGTAGAATAAAAGTGGAGTGTATGCTTTCCTCTGTGTGTAGCAGCATGTGGGGTTTAAGGGCTGTTTTAATTTATTGTTACACATAATACATGTATTAATCATAACATAGATCATAGATATATAATACATGTCATAAAAATAATTAAATCCAACTTATAGCAAAGTTTCAAATTACCGATAATAAATGGTAAAATAGGAATAAAATACAATTTTACACCTATTATTGATACTCATGCTATTTTTGACTCAAATATACATATATACATCATAATATATGATTTAGATATTAAATAATATCATAGGATAAAATTATAGCATTAATTCATGCATATAAAACCCTAATTTTAAGACTATGTTTCAAAATCACAAAACCGCCATCGATTTTTTTTATGATTTAAAACTGATTTCATAGCTTAATAACACTCATATATATCATATTATAAAGTTTAGATACCATATGATAATTTAATAGTATCATTTCATGTGATAAAACCCTTATTTATAAGATTAGGTTTTCAAATTTGATTTAAATAATCGAGTTTAATAACTCAAATATTGATTTTAATAATCATTAATACTGTAATTATATAAATAATAATAGGAAATTAATTATTATAATTTCTGAGCATTAAACTTATTTTTCAAATCGCCTCAGACGCTGACGCTCAAAACGCCTCAAACGCTCAAAATCGACTCATCTCAAATGGTCGCAGAAGTTCACACTTACTAAATAAATATATCCCTTTAATAAAGGAATTAAGATGGAAATTAATTCCAAGCTTCACCGCCAGAAAATTTCATGAAAAGTCGACGCTCGATACGCGGTCGACGTTAAAATATATCGACTAATCATTTCGTAATATTCCATTCCTTTAATTCACAATCCTTAGTGAATTATGAAAGGAATTCGCTATAACGATATCGTATCGAAATCACAAGATTTGATGTCGTAAAAAGATCATATACGGTAAAACCCTAATTACGGGTTTAGAAAACCGTAATCGATATTCGCTTTTCGAATATTACAATCACTTTCATGAATTAAAGCCTTTGAATTTTCTATTTTCCTTCACATTTATCTCAAAATTTTTGGCACTTTTGGGGATGAAATCTATCCCATTGGCAAAACATGTTAAAACACCTCATCTTATCCTTAAAAATATCTTATTAACATAACTATAGCAATACATCATCAATTGGATAGGTATTAAATTCATTTCACACTTACATTGCAAATTTTCGAAACTTATGTACATAAATTGCTACACATTTTATTTTCTTGTAACATATAACTAATATATATCTATGTGACATATTATAAGTCCTAGATGATGAATTAAATCATAGAGAAATAATTAGAACAATTCTAGGTAACAAACGCTAATTTTCAAAAATTAGGGTTTTGAAAATAGGCTCACTTATTCAATCTTTATTCCTTAATCTCTAGCAATATTTTAATGATAAATAATGCTCTTATTACATAAAATAATCATAGGAATTTAAATAATATAATTTCTCAATCATTAGACTAAGTTTTCGAATCGTCTCCAAACGTTGACGTTCGAAACGTCTCAAGTGTTAATAATCGAATCATCTATAAAATGTTCATAATAAAGTCGTAATCACTTTATTCATTCATTTTGTTAATAAAGAAATTTAATTCTAAGTTTCGTCACTTAGAAATATCGTAAGACTAACTATCGATATTTAATCGACGTTAGAATAATACTTTCGAAGGAAATATATAAACTATATTCCTTAATTCACTAATCATAGCGAATATCATATAAGAATCCTCGTATCATAGATAGTCAAAATCAATCTTCGATAAATTACCATTTCAATTATCGAGATGAAACCCTAATTTACGATTTTTATTAACGTAATTAGGTTTTAAAACTTCGGGGTATTACATTCTACCCCCCTTAAAAGAATGTAACAGCCCCTAAATCCTAAGTACGATTTAACAGGGATTATTACTCTAAGCAGGGATGAATAACCATAAAGACTATTTATCAATAAACTGTAATACATAAATCAAGTATGTTTTTGGACTTTCTACATAACTTATGTTCTTTCAGCGGAAGACATGTGATATGTACATATGACGATGTACTATCAAGGTATAAACTTTTCAGTGACAACCCTTCTATTGCTCAACACTGCTCCATCGCATCACCAGCTCAATCTGCACATTTAAAAACAAATATGCAGGGCTGAGTACAAATAATGCACTCAGTGGACTTATGCCAAAACATTTTATTATCTTTAAATTACTCTGCCCCATCATTGTAAGACACAAGGGTTTTATTCAAAAGGCCTTGTGCTTACTAAACATTTTCATAAACGTTCGTCTGGCCAGACATTTTCCTTGTATGTATGATCCATATCCCTTTCATTTCATCATAACATTAACATTTACGCCGTAGAAGGAGGCCTCCCTCTACGTCGCTGTGATCGCCATGAATTGTCCTTACAGCACACAGTCACCATTAGGTGTAAACGTTAATCCTAGCCAGGTATAAGCCTTCCGGCATAGGATCTGTAATATCCCGTAATTTTAATACTGAATTACGATAATAAATTCCGTAATTAGCATTATTAATTCAATAATTAAAATCTTAATTAGTCAACTCTTGACTTTGACCAAGCATAATTGGATAATTTCTGTGTGAAATTCACTAATGCTTAGTGAATTAAGGAATGTAATTTCCAATATTCCTTCGAACGTAATTTTCTAAAGTCGAATAAATTCGACAGTTACGTCTTACAGTATTATTAAGCAGTTAAGCTTAATTTCGAAATTCCTATTAATATAGGAATAAATAAAGTTGTAACAAACTTTATTTTGAACATTTTGAGATAATTAAACTATGAGAATTTAGAGACGTTTCAAACGATTACGTTTAGAGATAATGCGATAACTTTAGCAAACGATCTCGGAATTATAAAATTCAAATTCCTATAATTATATTATTATATAAGAGCATTATTTATCATTAAATAATGCTAGAAAATTTAAGAATTGAATGTGTCACATTTTGAGATTTTCGAAATATTATATTTCGAAAATTAGGGTTTTAAAACCTAAATTATTTTAAATACTTTTCTATGATTAAATTTATTATCTAAGACATATAATATGTCACATAATTATGTAATAGCTATTTTATACAAGAAAATAAAATGTTTGGAATTACTTTAGTGATTTTCGAAAATTAGGGTTTCCTAAGCATAATTTAATTTTTATTCTTATTCAATTAATGATATATGATAATTATTATATTATTATGATATCATTAAGGACTAAATGAGGTGTAATACAAGTTGCACAAGTGTGGGTGCACTTGTGTACATAGGGGACGAAAACTTGGTCATTTTTAGTATGATTTTATGTGAAAATATCATACTACAATTAATGAGGTGTTATGATTTTATTCTTATCATATATTAAGTGTAAAGTGGAGATCATTATCAAGTGGAACAAGTAATCCAAAATTCATTTATTAAAGTGGCCGAAATCTTTGAAAAAAAAAGGGTTGAAATTTTTTAATTTCATACTTTATGATATGGCCACTTGTATAGTTGAAATATTTGACTTTTCTAAAGCAACTTTATACTATAATTATAATATGATAATGATATAAAATATTATATGAAAATAATAAAATTCATCCTAATTTATTTAAGTGTAGCCGAGAATATCACAATTGTGATATAATGTAACAAATCCTTTAATTCTTAATATTATGATACAATTTATTAATTAAATAATAAAATAACATAACAAGGTATATATTATAGTATAAGATAGGAAATTAATCCTAGGCTATGTGATATAGCCGAAACATATGTATATATATATTTAAATGTTACAAATTATTTAATTAAATGACAACTAAGATCCAATGTATTTAATTAAGGATAATCATGATATATATAAGATAAGGATCAAATTTTTGTCCTACACCAAAGGAGGTGCCGATTTTGTGGACTTTAATTAACAAGTGTACAAGATATTTTTCATATAATAATTATACTACAAGTTGGTTAAGCTTATAAATATAACATAAGGCCTTCATTCTCCCACTTTAGAACCCTAAGACTACCGAAAATATAGTGAGGATTTTGAGAGAGTGTTCTTCAATTTTTGATCCCAAACTTAGATCAATTAAACCTTGCCGATCAAAATCAATACCGATTAAAAGGTTAGAAATCTTACGATCTTCGTATACATGCTAGAATTTTCGATTTTCGTCCGTTAGAATTTATGTTATAAGCTTAGTTTATTTATGCAATTTTCAAAAATTTCATATCATATGTTAATATGTTTAGATATTATGTTTATATGATGTTATTAAGCATGTATTATAATTATATCACAAAATTAAGCATGGTATTAAATTATTTATGTGGACCGAAATCTTAAGGATACCATATGATGATGATTATGATTTTTAATTGTTGTTTTGAGCATGAAATCATAATCTAGAGTATTAATGCTTATATGAATTTATGTAGAATTTTTGGAAAACTATAGCTTATACTTTTATAAATACCGAAAATATATATATAAGATAAAATGTTGTGATATAATTCATGTTTAAATGTTATAATAGCATATTAAGTGTGTAGATTCATAATATATGGTTGTGAGAATTTATTGAAATTTATAAAAATTATTTGGACCTAAGTTGAAATTTTTGAACATGACTTAGGTAAATTAAATTCAATAATTCATAATAAATAACAATTATGTTATAGTAAGCATAATTGAGGGTGATTAATTGTTATATGAATTTATTAGAATTTTTAAAAATCAATTACTTGGTTATTTATAAAAACCGAAAACCTTAGACTATAAGACCAAGGTGTATGATTTTTATTTGACCTAAGTAATTACATATTATTAATCACATGATAAAATAGTGTGACATGTGAATTTATAGAATTTTGCACAAGTTCAAGTTTATTTAATTCATAATAATGAAAACTTTATATTATGTGTATTAATGTTATAAATTTATTTTATCAAGTATAATTACATAATATGATCTAAAATAATGTTTTAGACATAGTATGATTTTATAGGAATTTTTGGAACAAGAATTGCACATAAAATGATAGAATTTCATAAATAATTGAAAAAGTCAAAATGTTGACTTTTTGTTGACCAAAGTCAAAATTGTTGACTTTTGGTTGACTTGGTCAAAATAGTTGACCAAAATCGTTGACCAAGGTCAAAGGGCACGCAATTCGATAATACGTGATCGATGTGACGTAGTACGTTTAGTAACAATGCTACTTACGTTACGTAAGTACATTAAAACGTACATTATATACTAAAAAGGTAGAATATCTCTTATAAGTTAAGAAAATTCATAATCGACATCAATTGATTAGGAAACGTCAAAATAAGTCCGACGTTAGCCTTATTTGATACATAGAACGTTATAGACTATGTTCGTCTCTATCAAACGTGACCGACGTACTAAAATAATTCTTACGTTAAGGTGATACGTGGACGAGGCATTGACGTAGGAAAAGGAGACCATAGTATAGAGACCTACGTATACAAGGTGGGCTTTACTCGAAAACCCTTTTATTTACGATGCTTTCTTCAAAAAGTATTTATTTACAAGCTTTCAGTTGAAAATGATTATGAACTGTTATTCAATTACATGCCCAAAATATTTATGTTTTAACGTATGTATCCTATCATGTTGTTGGGCGAGCCAACTATGAAAGTGAATCAGTTATTGGGTAGCTCCCAATTTTAAAATCGATATCGGATCCTAGTCAGATGCAGAATTCCTGGCTAGGGTTAACGTGTACACCAGTGTGTGACTGTGAGCCGTTAGTAACATCATCGGCCGGTCATGGATCCTAGTCAGATGCAGAATCCCTGACTATGTGATTGTGAGCCGTTAGCAACATCTTCGGCCGATCACGGCGTCGGTAGAAGGAGGCCTACTTCTACGGCGTGAGATCAGTTATGAACAGTTATGTAAATGATACGGATCATACGAATCAGAAAATGCCTGCGCAGGCGAATCTTTTGAGAAATGATAAAGTATTTTGGTATTCACGAGTTATTTCAACTAAAATCCTCGTATTATACTAGTGGGCAGTGTAATTAAATGAAATTATTTTGGCATGAGTCCACTAAGTGCAATCTTGTACTTAGCCCTGCATGTTTGTTTTTAAATGTGCAGGTTGAGCTGCTGATGGATGGACAAGTGTTGAGCAGTCGGAGTTTTTGTCGCTAATAGTTCACCTTGGATGTATATCGTCATATATGCATTCACATGCTTTCCGCTGTTCAAAACACTTTATTATATTTTGGATATTACTTATGTTACCTCCAGATCAGTTGAATCTTTTGTTGATGATCTGTTGGTCTAGTTTGTATGAAAGCGTTGTGTGTTTATCTATAAAAGTTTGAAGTCTTGAAAGGTTGTTGGTCATTATGTTCTTAATCCCTGTTTAATAGTAACAGTCCCGTCAAATCCGTACTTTAGATTGGCGGGCTGTTACAGGATCCGATATCGATTTCATTCATAAGTTGGGAGCGACCCAACAACATTCATCATTCATTCATTCATGAATAGGATACATACATAAAACATAAATATTTTGGGCAGGTAATTTCATCATCATTTCATAATCATTTCTCAAAAGAGAGCATCATAAATAATTACTTTTCATTTCAAAGAAAGCATCATAAATAGAGCGTTTTATCCTTGAGGATAAGAAAAGAAGCCCACCTGGTACATAAGCTTTCTTAATTCGTTTTCCTTTAAAGCCAACGATCGCATCCGCGTCTCACCTTTACGTAAAAACGATTTCAAGACGTCATCATGTTTTCGAGATTTTCAAAGTTTAATATAAACTTTGATAACTTATACTAATATAATTTGAATTCCTTAACGAATTCAATACGTCGATCAATCACAGATCTTAACTAAACATTTCTCGCATTGATAGAGACGAGATATGTTCAACTATTTCATTTTAACCTTTTAGGTTAAACGCTCAACGATTCTAACGTTTTTCGATATAAAGATTTCAATTATGAAATCTTTCTCACCAATGAGATTTTCTTATAAACTTAATATGTTTTTCACGTATTAACGTATTTATCGAACGTATTTCATACGTTAATTTCAAAAGTCAATAATTTTGACTTTTCTTTATAAATTCTTTAATAATTCATATATTTAATATCTAATTTCCAAATAAATCGATTTTCAATCGATTTCTTTTCATAAAACCTTAATTCTCGATTTTCACGCAAATCGATAAACTTTATTAATATTTTTCTTAAATATTAATTAACTTATTCGTTAAACATTATTTTTCATTTCTAACGTTATTTAATATAACGTTTCGTCGTAAACATAATATACTATGTTTATAAAATCCCATAAATTCTTAATATGTCTAAAATAATTTCTAGACATATAATGTATTATTGTTCTTGATAAAAGGGATTTAAAACCCTTAATATTCAATCTAAAGCTCTCGGCATTCTTCACTAAAATTCTCAAACATCTTTCAAAATTTCTTCTAAATTCATATAATGTACTATATTATCATAGTATCAATAATATGTATTAACATTAGCTATAGGAAAATTTGGGCATCACCTATACCCTTTCTTATAGGTCACGTTTTTCTCAAATTTTTGTCCAATAAATTTTCTAAAATTCTAATTAATGTATACAAGGTCCCAACATTAATTTATAACATTTTATAACCTATAGTCCAACATATTCCATTTCTTCATCAAAGATTCATTGTTCAAGGCTCACGGCTATTTCCAAATAAATACTAAACATTTTTGTAAAATTTCTACAAAATTACACTATGCTTAAACACTATAGTGTAACAACATTTCATCATAATATTCATTAAAAACAACTAAATTATGCCTTAAACCACACATGAAGCTCACGGCTTCTTTGAATAAATTGAGCATTCAATCTTCAAAAATTCTAGTAAAATCATGTAGTACATAAGTAATGTCCTAGATCAATATTATGTCTTCACATTTCTTAAATAAAAATTGTACAACAACTTAGCATTTTTCACATATTTTCGGTAATATTGAAAATCATAGCATAGGATTTTTAAAAATTCCCAATAAATCACTATGAACTCCTATAACAACATATATCAATCATCCACCCTTAAATCCTTCAAGAAATTATCGATCATCATCATATAATTTTCATAGCATGCTTAATTTAATTTAAACATGATACATGCTTATAGTTCATCCTATTACACATTATTAATGAACAACATCATCTTCTAGATAATTTCTTAATCAAGAACCATGCTTGTAAAATAAAATCGAACCATTAGATATTTAAAATTCTAACGATAATCAAGCTTGTTCGATTCCTAACCTTTAACGGTGTCGATTTAGTGCACAAGGATTTTAGCTCAAGGATTTAGTGAAAAGAATTGAAGAACACTCAAGTTTTCTCTTCTTTTGCTCACGGAATGCGATTTTTTTGGAGAGAAAATGGTTGTTTGATGTAGTCCTATGACTTATGTAACATGATTAAATATTTTGTACTCAATTCTACCTCTCTCGGTCATCTCACCTCAAGGCAAGACAAGCCTTTTAATTTTTTGCTTTATGACTCACCAATGAATACATCACCAAAGTAAATGAACTTACACATAGGTTTGAACAAAACAAAATGAAATCACTCCTATCCTACATGAGCCGTCGGCTCTCTTCTCCAAAATGCAAAGGATGCCCTTTTTAATTTGTCTCATACACCATAATCAATACTTACACTCTTAAACATGTAATACATCATCAAAGAGTTGATGAAATCTTCTAACCTCAAAGTAGTCAAACTATGCGCCATCTCACTATACACAAAGCCTTCCACTTGTTTCACTTAGTTAAAGGTCTTGATAAGAGTGTAATTACATCACACTAATGTATAACATATTGGAGATCACAAAATGTGTACATTAAAACACATATGTACACGACACTTTCCATTCTAAGTGCCCAACATTTAAATTTTTGCAATAAGTAGTTATATAACATAATATATGTCTTAGATGATAAAGTATATCATAGGAAAAATAATTAGAATGATTCATGTGTCAAAACCCTAATTTCGAAAATTAGGGTTTTCGAAATTGCTAACTTTATTCAATAATTATTCCTTAATTCTCTAGCATTATTTTAATGCTAAATAATACTCTAATTACATAAAATAATCATAGGAATTTAAATATTATAATTCCTTGATCATTAAACTCATTTTTCTAATCGTCTCTAAACGTTGACGTTTGAAACGTCTCAAAACGTTCATAATCGACCCATCTCAAAATGGTCGTAATAAAGTCATAATGACTTTATTAATTCATTTCATTAATAATGGAATTTAATTCTAAGCTTCGTCACTTAGAAAATTTTATGAAATTTTAACTATCGATAGTCAATCGACGTTAAAATACTACTGCCGAAATACTTTATATATATATATATTCCTTAATTCACAATTCTTAGTGAATATAAAATAGGAATTCATTATCTCGTAATTAATCGAAATCATTATTTGATAAATTACTTATTCAATTATTTCGGCGAAACCCTAATTTACGAATTAAAATATCGTAATCAGGCATTTAATTCTTTGGGATATTACAAAGAAATTTCGTCCCGAAATTTGCATACTTCAGAAAGTATGGGGTATCTTAGCATCATAACATTCTCATGTTTCCACGTGGTTTCTTCTTGTCCATGGCGTCTCCATAGGACTTCCATTAAAGGTATTGATTTGTTCCTTAACCATTGAATCTTACGATCAAAATAGTCATAGATTCTTCCTCATAATTCACATCTGGGTTAAGAAAATGTAATATCCCGCAGAATTAGATGCCCAATTACGGTATTTAAAACCCGTAAATTAGAAATTACCGAGATGATTCAATCCATAAGATATCGAATAATGATTTCGATTATTTACTGAAGGAATGAATTCCTATTTTATATTCACGGAGAATTGTGAATTAAGAAATAAAAGTATATGAAGTATATCGACAAGATTATTTTAACGTCGATCACGTATCGATAGTTAAAATTATGATATTTTCTAAGCAATTGCTTAGAATTAAATTCCATTATTAATGGAATAATGTAATAAAGTGATGAAGACCATTTTGAGATGAGTCGATAATGAACGTTTTAACGCTTTCAAACGTTAACGCTTTGAGATGAAACGAAAAGCGTTTTAATCGATCAAGAAATTATAGGAATTAATTTCCTATGATTGGTATATGTAATTACAGTATGATTTAGCATTAAATCAATGCTAGATCATCAAGATTCGATAGTTACCAATTTTTCAAACGCTCAAAACCCTAATTTTCGAACTCGATTTTTGTCGATAAAATGATGCCATTAATTTATCCTATGATATTATTTATCATCTAAACTATATGTCATAACATATATCAATGTTTGGCATGGAAAATAAAATTTGGACTCTTTGGCATAGTGTAATAGCCGAGAGCTATATACACATATATACTAAGCACTTATTTGTTGATTTATCTATTACATGTATCTAAGTGACATTGGATTAATTATATCCTAACTACACTATTAAAATCTGATATATATATACATATATATGTAATTTTCGTGCATGTGTGTGGTGTGTAGGTAGAAGTGTGTGTAGGTGTCAACTACATGTATTAAGGGTGACAATTGTCACCCATAAGCACCCCACACACATCCCATACCTCTCTCACCCCCAAAATCAGATTTCATTCATCTTCTTCCCCATTTTCGTCCATCCCTCCAAGAACAGCTCCAAGATCAGCCACTCCACCATTCAAAAAAGTGGACATAAGCTCCTAGCTCAAGATGGACAGTCAGCCCCTTCCTCTTCATCCTCTCGATTTCGTGGCTAAGGTAGATACCATCTCCTTAGATCCTAGGGATGATCAAGATATACACATGCATGTTCATCAATATGCTTGAATGCGTTGGGTCTATGCTTGAAAGTGATTGCATGTTGATTTAATAGGTAGATTCAATACTTTTGATCATTGCATGTTGATTTCCTGGACGAACAGCAACTTCACGAATTTATTTGACTAAGTTTCAGTGGTAAGATGATTGTTAATTTTTGATATGTTGAAATTATATGTGTCTAGTATTCCTCTGTAAAATTTCAAGTCCATCCAACTTGATTTGCTATTTTAATTGTATTTATCAAAAACACTGCACAAATCTGCGAAATCGCCGTGTTTATCACCCATAGTGCGTGGCTTTTGTTTTAAGTTTGGCTAATGATAAAACTCTAAAATTTGTCAGAAACATAATTAAGCATGTCTATAAGATTCCTGTAAATTTTCAGAATTTTCTAAAAATCTTTACTATTTATTCCAGATTTTTCAAGATAACTGCACAAAATTGTCACGGGAGTGATTGCTTGCGGTAAAATATTTTTATCTCCCAATCTATTGTGAATCATTGAGTGAGGATTTTTCTGAATTAAACTAGACTTAAGTGGCTTTTCAATATGATTGGTTGAATTTCCAGATTCATTATAATGAACTCACGGTGAATTTTTGAAGTTGATACATTACAGTAAGTTGTTTTGGACAAACTGCCTTAGTAAATTTTTCATATAATAGGCTGTTCGAGTATGACTTTTACGTGAGGTGTTCAAGCCATTTGTAGTCCGATTTGGACTTGGGTTTCTTCATAAGAAATGTTCCTCACCATGTCTAGTTATGATCTGGAAAGTTTGATCCCAAAGAAAGTTTTATAGGTATACCTTTCATCGACCCAAAGTCACCAACCTGAAACTGTCCATTTCAACTAGTCAACTTTGGACTTATGTATTTCTCGATGCGTTAGATATTTTCCAGTGTGGTCTTCATGACATATGTAGTACTTGTTACAAGGTTTCTAAATTGGTAGCCTGCAGCCATTTTGGTATTGTGAGTCAAAGTTACGAGCCTCGCTAAACCCCTCGTCGTTAAGCTAAAACTGGAAATTTGAAAAACATTCTAAGTATAGAAGTCAGTTTGAGTTGCCCACTTTGAGACCCTATATCTTCAGAACCACGACTCTTTTGAATTTAATTCCTTCTTAGAACTTGTAGTACATGTTTAGAGGTTTCAGAATGTATCTTTGTGCGACCATACGATTCTGAATCGAGAGTTATGGATCGTCAAAGTACGTCACTTGGGTTGTTTCAAGCTGTTTTGCTGAAATTAAAACACTTGAAATTTGACTAAGTGTTGGAAACCCCTATGTGAAGTATGCCTTATGTGACTAACATGCTATTAACCGATGCATTCATTATGTTATGTCGCAAGGTGCGATAGAGCATTATAAGATGTACGAATTATGATAAAACATCATGATACGATATTTTCACTAAAGCATACCTTAACGTGAAATATTTGACTAGAAGTGCTACCACATGGTCAATTGAGTGTATATCATACCATGATATACACTAAAATAGAAATATGGGTTCTAAGACCCAATGGATTTTCCAGCTCCAAAACCTCAAGGCCAAGAATAGATAGGCTAAAGCTAGGACTTACAGTCCAAGAAATGGGATTAAGGCAATCTATAGTCCAGGTGGGCTTTACTCTACTCAAGAATAAAATGCTTCTGAAATATTTATTTACGATGCTTATTTCAACTGTTGTTAAATGTTTACAAGATTACCTGCCAAAAATGTTTATGTTTTGTGTATGTATCCTATCCATGAGATTGATATGAATGACATGAATGATATGAATGTGTTGGGTCACTCCCAACTTATGAATGAAATCGATATCGGATCCTATGCCGGAAGGCTTATACCTGGCTAGGATTAACGTGTACACTGATGGTGATTGCGTGCTGTAAGGACAATTCACGGCCGGTCACGGGGTCGTAGAGGGAGGCCTCCCTCACGACTTTCGACTATGATGATATGATGAAATGATGATAAGGGATACGGAACATACACACCAAGAAAAATGCCTGGCCAGGCGGTGATTTTATGAACTGATAAAATGTTTTAGTAAGCACAAGGCACTTTCACTAAAACCCTTGTGTCTTACCATGATGTGGCAAATGTAATCTAAAATGATAAAATGTTTTGGCATGAGTCCACCGAGAGCATTCTTGTACTCACCGCATGTTTGTTTTAAATTTGCAGTTGAGCGGATGATGGATGGAGCAAAGTGTTGAGCAATAGGAATGTTGTCACTGAAATGTTTATACCTTGATAGTACATCGTCATATGTACATATCACATGCTTTCCGCTGCTAGAACTTAAATTATGTAATATAGTCCAAGAACATAAATGACATATGTATTACGTTTATTGTTAAAAAGAGTCTCCTTGTATTTTTATCCCTGTTTAGAGTTATAGTCCCTGCTCATCCGTACTTAGGATTGTGGGGCTGTGACAGAGTGGTATCAGAGCGGTTCGCTCTTTGAACCTAAAATTTCCTTTAAGGTTAAGTCTAGATTGAGTCATTAGACCTCTAGAGATCAGCTGACAATGCTCAACACTCCATCACATCAAGCTCAACCGAAATGGGGTAAATGACTTTTTTTTCAAAGTTTTGAAAATTAGCCTGGCCAAGACGAATGTTTATGAAATTATTTTTCTCGATTGTGAAACGAAAAGTTGAAAGTGAAATAAATTTTTAAGTGAAATGAATGTTATGTGAATTTATTTAAAGTGAAATTTATTGCAAAAGCTGCAAATGAAATATTATGTTGTGAAGTGAATGATAATTGAAATAATCTTTCAAAAGAAACGAAAGCTATGAGAAAGGTTGAGAATGAATGTTGTGACAAATGATTTGTCAAGAAAGTTATGAAAAGAAGGAAAATATAAGAAAGATGACGACAATGATATGAGAAAGTTTGGCACGATATGCCAAAGATGAAATGTTTGAATTCCTGGAATTTAATAAGGGTTCATTATTATGAACAAAGTTATGATTTTTCACGTTTTAAAATGATTGAGATTGGACATTGAATTGTCAAATATGTTATGTTGAATTCTTTAAATTCAACGAAATACGTATGCATAAAATGAGCTACGAGGAATATTCAAGTTTTACTTCAATCTCAAAGTTGATTATGATGATGAGCATGCTAGTTCAATGTAACGTAGACTTTTAAGAAGCATGATCCTTTTTACGAAAGAACATAGAAGTAAGAACTTCCTTCAATTACAAGAACAAGATTAGTGATGGATTTGAGACCTTCATTCCATCTTGAGTGAAGAAAAGTGAAAGATTTATACGAAATTGTTCGACCGACATGTACAACCTCGGCTTCGACATCGGCACGCGCGATCGCCGACTTCAAATCGGCATTTATAACACCGCCTTTGACATATCGACCGGGTAGTTTGTCCGACCTCGGTGTCGGTAATATTCTGTACTACCTCGCATCGGTAACGGCATGCACGAACTTGGTGTCGGCATCGTTTATGACCTCGGCGCGAACGCGTGTAAATTTCCCCGCACCGCGCAGTGATTCTGTTTTGACTCGTTCTCGATCGTGTGAACTCCAATTTACGTATGGTTTTCGCCACGTGCTCCTAATGAACTGTACTTAATTTCTTATGAAGGACCAAATTCTGATTCCTACTCCAGAATTCATGAGAATCAGTTGAAGTAAGTTCTACGATTTGAAAAGAGTAAGATCGTTATAGTATGATACTAATCCTAGAATGTTACTAAGAAAGTAAGATCTTGAAGAATACAAGTAGAACCTCGACATACATGAGAACTTTATTGATGACCTATTACGGGTATATAAGCTTTCAAATTATATCCATTACCCAATTTCGCCATTGAGTTTAACTCTATGACCTAGTTCCAATTGAGAAATCATTCGAGTTTCTCACTCTTCCAAGAAAACTTCCAACTCAAAAATTTACAAAGTGTCCTTTTGAACCCAAAGCCTGTGTGACCGAGAATATAATTGTGACGGTCCGCCAGCCCATATGACCAAAGAAATCTCAGTAATCGTCATTCTGGTCTTCGGACCCTAGAGCCCCATTATTCACCCAAGGAACATATTGATTCAATCATTGAAAAGATGTTATCTTGATGGATGAGACAAGACTTTTGTAGGTAATCGTGATAATTTCTCCTTGATTCTTGAAACCATCAAGTATGATAAATGTTGACTTATCACACCACCTAAAAGTTTCGCATCAAGAAAGTGATAGACATCAAGAAATTATGATGTAAAGAAAATCTCATGAGATGAGATATTTATTTTTCTATGGCACACATGATGTGATGACCCTTGATGGGCTTAACAAAGAATGATAACGGTGAAGTTATACCATCATACCAATCGGTATGATAACAAAGTTATGAATAAGATACTCTTTAGCATTGAATGCAAAGAGTAAAAGTAAAGAAAAGTATATGATACCTATGGGATATTAATTTTCCTTATTATGTCATGACGAGAGCGATTACAACTTATCTTTAAGATAGTTGGATGTCCTTGAAACCTCGTTAGTAGGTTGGACATGTTTAAAAGAATAAAGATGCATGTAAAAAAAAAAATATCTTATCAAAGAATATATATATATAAGGAAATGATAGCGTCTCGCATAATAAATCTTTCGCCTTTATAATTAATCAAGGAGATTATGCTTGAGCATAATCGATTCCAAATAATTGAAACTCGGTTGGACGAATGATAATAAGATTTAGAGATCATAATCTTTGAGATGTGTGAATAGCTAGGATATCCCTAGCATGTAAATCAAGTATGGAGGAAATAACTCCGAAGTCAAGACATGGTAATGAGATTCTTAGAAATTAAGTTATGGTGTACGAATGTACTACCCTACCAAGCCATATGACACTGATAACGGTTCTAGTCCTGAAAGTGGAAACTGAAGTATAACGAAAGTAAGATTTCTTTCAAATACCATGCTCATGAAAACAGACAAAAGTCAAAAATAGCAGAAGAAATTACGAGCTATACAATTAGATAGTTCCTAATATGACATAAGTTCAGAAATGTTATGACTTCGATAAGTAAGGTAATTCCTTGGAAGTAAAGAAACGGATTAAAAAAAATGATTCATTATTTTGAAATGAATCTTAATACCCTAAGTTATAATGACACAAAACGCTTGTCTTGTGTAACTTAATAGTTAACAAGCAAGATAGTTCCTATAGATCTTGCAAAGGAAATACATCCAAGAGAACACAGGAAAAGATTCACATGGAAGGATCTTAAGGTGGACCTAATTGTAAATCTTACCCCCATATTTTTGTGACGATCAATAAAGTGAGGTAGTAAGTATCTCTGACATGGAAATGAAGAAATCATTGAATGTCGAGAAAATGGTAAAGATATTTGACGTCAAGGTAAAAGTATAATACATCCCCAGTGGACAAAGGATTTTATCTTATGCGAAATTGCATGATGAATCAATAAAAGTTTAAGAAGAAATGACTATATCCAAAAAGGGATATTACAAACGATGGCGCTAAAGGCCCAAAGATTTCTCTAGAGGAGTTTAAAGTAAGGATATATGAGACATATATTCCTAAGATCGATAAAGTGAAAAAGGGAATTAAATCATTCATACTGGATTAGAAATGAATGATAGTGATAGAGACATGACGACCTCTACGATAAGATTTAATTATAAAAATATCAATATCAAAGGATAGGTTGATGTGGACCTAACCACGAATGCTATTAGTAAAAGCATAACGATACTAATACCGAGAAGTATAGGGTGAATGAGGCAACAGAGGACCATAGCAAGGGAACATAATATCCCAATGGAAAGGACAAGGACATATGAAATAGATGTTTACTTGAATAAACGGAAAGACCGTTGACCAAAGCCTATACCTCGCATCGAAATCAGAACAAACAGAACTAAAAGGCAGGATAGGTGTGAGGAAAGTTTCTCGAATACCGTAAGATCTTGTTCGACATAGGTGCTTCGCTGACATCGCACAGTGTGCGAGAAGCGATAGAACCTAATTCGTGGTAAAATAATCAAGAAATGAAAATCCCTTACCTATACGAGAATTTTGACCATCGCAAGTGTTACTTAAGTTCGAATTGAACCTAGAATCGCCTAAAGTGCTATCCAATGATTTGGATCATTATATCTATGTGGAATGTAGATATAATTTTAGACAAGAAGTTTCGAAATGGTCATCATTCATGTGATTAGTGACTGGCCTAGCCTTTTCGTTAGAGGTTCTACAAGATAGAATATCAAGACTCCACCGTTCGCCTATGCGAATATCTTTAAGGCAACATACTGATCAAGATGTAAAAGGTAAAATGAGTATTAAGATAAGTGTCATGAGTCGTGTCACAAGTAGTCTATGTGTTATATACGTCTTAAGGTGTATAATTCATTAAAAGATCCTTCTTGTTTAGAAATCCTCCATTGCTTAAATTAAGTCGGATTTATCTAAAATATCCGCTACGATGACAAGAAAAGAGAGTTTAACGGTAAGAGTTAACCCCAAGGCCTACAAGGTTATAACTCACACGAGCATATCATTTCTTTATTATGAACTAGGCATGGATTCGTAAGCTTTGAAGAAATTTTTGCACCTCGGACTGGATGCTCGTAACTATAGAGTGTCAAATGAGGATGGTACCCAACGACGTATCTGTCATTTGCCAACATCTTGGCAGAATTTTTGCAAAAGGAATATCAAGAGAATATTTTCTCCATGATAAAAATTCCAAAGCCTGGGCAAACTTACCAGGATTTGTCAACAGGCTCAAGTATACATATAATGCGTAGGAAACGACACCTACGAGTACTTGTCCTAGTCCTCGGCAAGTTACACTGCACGGCATAAAGAAATGGTTGTACCCTGATATTCCAAATGTCGCCCCACGTCCTGTGCCCTCAATGGTACCAGGACGAGAAGGGCAAAAGGACAAAATCTTATCGCCCTCGAAGATTAAGAGAATTACCACTACCAACCCAACCATACTTTCTGATAAAAGTAACACCAACTTATGGTATTGAAGAAGAAACGGGGAGCAGCTGGACCCCTGGCTCTCTGAAAGAGAAAGATCGTCGGATATATGAGGCAAAAACGTACTTGGAGAAAGACAAGTTTCCAAGGGAGGAGTACGACTCCGACAAAGGTCACTCAAAGACATAGAATCTTAGGATCATATAAGACTTATATGTAGATAATGGTTTATGATGAAAATGATGTGATTATAATATGTAAAATAAACGTAGTTTGGAAGAGTTTATGAATATGGTGATGAAGTGTCAAAGTTTTGAGTGTAAAAAGAGTGGACGCTTTATAAGCGATTAGCTCGGAGACCGACCGTAAGTAATGTATGAAAAGTCCTCACCGAGGCATTATGATGTAATATTATGTGGTCTTGAAGAATGGTATCCAAATACGGAAATAAATTGTTCAATAAAATATGGTTACTATGAGATAATAGTTACGTCATTCGTATTTAACCAATGCACCATACATTTATGAACCTCAAAAATCGAGTGTTCCACACATACCTAGATAATTTTTATCTCAATCCTCATGGATGATGTTCTTATCTATTCAAAGGACGAGAAAGAACATAAAGAAAATCGAAGGGCTGTCTTACAAATTTTAAGAGCCGGGCAAATTTTGCCAAGAACAGTATTGTGAATTTTGGCTTAAAGAAATATTCCTCAGGCACATAGTGTCTTTAAAAGAGAACAATGTAGATCTGACAAAGGACAAAACAACTAAAGATGAAAGACGTCAATGACCTAAAATAAGATCATGAATTTTATAGATTAATTGACTTCTGTTAGAGAACCATTAAGAACTCTCTAAGGTAACAAGACCAATAAGATAGTTACCCCAAAATAGAGTCACAATTCTCACGGATTAATAAAAGTAAGGCTATGTATTAATATGAGATAAATAATAACTTATGTGTCACGATGACTTAGGCCACATGAACAGAATTTCCCAACTCATGACTTGAAATAGTGACAGAATCTGATTTAAGAAAAAGGATCATCGAGAGACAAAGGATGGAGGAAAAGTTAGAAAAGATCCGAGAAAGGGTAAGGGCTGAAAGATTTAAGAACTTCCAGGAGGCGTCGGACAACGCCTTATTGTCTGAAGGAAGAATATGCGTTCCAGACGACGCAAAACTTCAAAATGAAATAATGATTGAGGCTCACGATACACCCTACACCGCTCACCCAGATAGTACTAAGATGTACCAAGACTTGAAAGAAAAGTTTTGGTGGGAAGGCATGAAACGAGACATAGCTTCTTTCGTAGAACACTGTCTTGTTTGCCAGCAGATGAAAGCGTTACACCAACGTCCATACGGAAAGTTCTGACCGTTGGAAATACCGAGTGGAAATGGGATGAAATAACGATGGACTTCGTACGAACTTACCCAAATCAAAAGAGGAACACCGCTATATTGGTAATTGTTGATAGACTCACCAAGAGTGCTCACTTCCTACCAATCCAAAGTACTTATGGATCGACAAGTTAGCCCAAATTGTATGTAAAAGAGATTATACGACTTCACGGAGTGCCAAAATCTATTACCTCTGATAGTGACAGTAGTATAAATACCAAAGTCGCGAGAACATCACTCCTATAACAATAAGTTAAGAACCCTTCACAATTCACAAAAGTTGAAGTTATTCGTCGAGCAAAGAAACTTGGATACAGGATAGAAAAGATGGCTCAATCAAGAAAGATTATAATTGTGATAAATAATCACCTAAGGAAGGTTAATGTAGAATCTAATGCCTAAGATATAAAATTCAGTCTAAATCATAGTATGTCCTTATAGAAAAGGAAAACTCATCAGAAAGGTTAAGAAAACGAGAACAGAAATAGTCGGGAAATCAAGGACGAACGTAAGTGGTACCCTCACAACCAAGGTGAAATATGACTAAAAAGAGAAAATGAATATGAGAATAGAATACAAATTAAAATAAGGAACGAAGAGCTAAAGGATATTTTAAGGAGCGCTGGACAGTGTTATATTGTCTAAGAGAGAGATATACATATATTTCCAAGCAATAATAAGCTTAGAAATGAAACCAAGAATGAATTTCACGATCCTTCTCATACCGCCCAACCGTGCATTATTAAGTGACATTGTAAATTATGAAAGGTTAGATAGCAAGGATGAGATAAGATATAACCATATAGTCGAGCAAAGGTCTCGGTTACAAATAAGTAAATGCATTGTATCAAAGGCCTTATAAGAGAGTATAACTCTAGAACTACACGAATGGAAATAGAATGATATAGAAATAGATCTTGTGACTGATTTTACCAAAGTCATAAAGAAGCAACACTGATATATGGGTAATAGTGAAATGACTCGCCAATTATGTTTGACTTTGCCTATTCGGATAACTCGAGATCCAATAAGTTAACTCGCTTATACAAAAGGAAATCTTATATTTACAAGGAGTACGTAACCTATCGCTCAAATAGAGACACCAAGAGTACCCTAGATTTTGAACTAACTCATAAAAAGGAGTTAGATACGAGATTGAGCCTTAACATATATGACCACCATAAGCGTAAGGACAATCAAAAGGACAGTATGAATGTTTAAGGATACGATAGAACAAATGATAAACCAAGGTATCGGTGGGAACTTATTGTACCACTTGTTAAGTTTATGTGCGATCAGAATGTCAAACAACGATTAATGTAAATTTTATGAGGCGTACATAAAAGAAGTATTGACCACCACTTTATTGTAACAAAGTAGGTGAGAAAAGGTATAAAGTCCTGACGTTGTAAATGAAACGATTAAGATATCTACCAACGAGGCAAGGAATAAGAAAAGCTCAGACGGACAAAAATCTTACTGGTACGCCAGAACCCGAACCGCATTCTTGAATGCGGAATTAAAGTTTCTTAAGATTTCTCCATCTAGAGGAATTATAAGTTTAGATACAAGAATGTTGAGATCACGTTTTAAAGGACCTTACGAGCTCCTAGCAATGATAGCCTAGTAGTTTATAGCTTAGTACTTCCACCATATTTGGGAAAGTACGAAATGTTTTCCACGTGTCGCAGCTTAAAGAAATACGAAAATGACCCAATTCTCGTAAACCAACATGATGAAGTGACCTCTGACTCAGATGGGTTATGATGAAAATCTACGACTAATTTGATCGTACGATTCAACGATTAAAGAAGCAGGTTTGGGTCTTATAATGAAAGTCCAATGGAAGAACCATGGACGAAAGAAAAGCACATAGAAAGTTATGATGTTAAGATACCCATACTTTATGAGGTATGCAAATTTCGACGAAATTTCTTTTTAAGGGGTAGGATGTAATATCCCATGAATTAGATGCCCAATTACGGTATTTAAAACCCGTAAATTAGAAATTACGAGATGATTCAATCCATAAGATATCGAATAATGATTTCGATTATTTACGAAGGAATGAATTCCTATTTTATATTCACGAGAATTGTGAATTAAGAAATAAAAGTATATGAAGTATATCGACAAGATTATTTTAACGTCGATCACGTATCGATAGTTAAAATTGTAATATCCCAAAGAGTCATGCGCTTGAAAACCGCCTTTAATAAAAGATGTTACTAATAATTTTCTTTTTTCTAAGGCAAACGTTTCATTTCTAAAATCAATAAGAGGTCGAATTGTTTCTTACTAGCATGCATTATCATGATGTGAAATTTCTTTTTGAGATTATTAATCTCGCTATTTGATTAATTAGATTTCGTGCATTAATATAATAATCATGATAAAGCATATATAACCGTAAGAAGCTATTACATATTAGTTATGAAGATAAGATGAGATAATTAAGCACATAGCATCTATACAAATTGAACTTTATTATTTAATCACTAACGTGTTGCATTCTACGTGCATAGACAAGTCATTGCTTGTCAATTAAATGTTTAGTATAATGTGAATAATAGTACCCTTATAAGAATTTGGTGGTGCAATATATATTACATGTAACAATAAGTGATGAGTTGGATAAATTTACTTAAATTCAATTAACTTATTTAATTGAATACATATGCACACTTGATAACTTATTAAATTCTATATATAAGCATGTAAATTAAGATGTATATGTATACGTATGTGAAGTTAAGGCTAATACATATATATATATGTATGCATGATTATTTCATTATATTATGTTTAAGTGCATGTGTATGCTTATGGTGTGTGCATAAGTAGTGCGTGTGTGTGTCGTGTAAGCATGGAGTGTAATGTGGAGGTGTGGTGTTAGCATGAGAAGCCAAAGGTGACAGTGTCACTAAAAGGAAGTGTTACTTCCTTTCTATCCCATTCCTACAAACTACACCACCACCCTTACTCTACCTATACCACCGATGTCACCCTCCCTATCGTTGCCTCCCTCTCTTCTTTTCTTGCTCTAATATGATCCAACAACATGAACTCACTAAAGAAATGCTTTCTCTCTCTACATCAACCATCCCCAACTTCCATCTCTCTTGCTCCTGTCCCTTGTCTTCGATCCTATAGCCAGTGGCAATTGCCACCATAGCTTGAGGACGAGCCTCACTCCACCTTGCGTCGAGAAGAAATCAACTCCTCATGCTAGAGAGGGACAACCCAAGCTCCGTGACGAGTCCTAACTCCATCCACTCTCCATCCCTCTCGATTTCTTGCTAAATTCGTGCCGAAGGTATAACCACATCTCAGAGTCCTTGGAATGGTCCAAATTATACATGTATATCTATTTATATGATTGAATGTGTTGGGTACACACTTGTATACGGTTGCATATTAATTTAATTAATGAATTGAGAATTTCAGTTATTAAACGTTAATGAGATGGACTGCATGTTGGGTTTAATGAATTTGGTTGTGGATTGGAGTGATAAGTTCACCAATTCGTATGTTGTATGTACGCATATCAAGTGTTTGATAAATTGCCTGTGTGAATTGGTAGGCTAAACTATGGTTACATATGCTCACTAAAAACTGGGCGCCAGTTTGCAAAGATAGTAACTTTATAAAATTAATAAACTAAGTTTCAGTGGTTATATTGTTACCAAATTATACCATATTCAAATTTATTGTGTCTTCTAGGTGTCTATAAATTTTCAAGCCAATAAAAGTCGTTTTACTATTTTAATTCTATTTTTCAAACTCACTGCACAAAGCTGTCGAAATCCCCTGTCCAAAGCCTAAGGTATTTAGCTTACGTATAGAGTTTGGCTATTAGGAAAATGTCCGAACTCTGCAGAAACATCATTTAGGATGTATAGAAGTGTTATGTAATTTTCCAGATTTTTCTAATAATGTTTACTATTTATTTCAGAATTTAAACATGAACTGCACAACACTGTCATAGTATGGATAGCTTGTAGTAAATCATTTTTGTCTTCGAATCTAGTGTGAATATTTGAGTGAGTCTTTTTCCAAATTAAACTAGACTCAAATATATTTCTAAATTGATAGGTATCATCCCTATATCCTTCTTAATAAGCCCTTAGTGAATTTTCGAAGTTAACGCATTTCAGTGAGTTTTCTTGGCAAGCTGTCTTAGTCCAAAACCCTTTTTAATAAACTGTTCAAGTCTGAATTTTGCGAGAGATGTACAAGCTGTTTTAGTCCGATTTGAATTTCGGTTTCTTCATCAAAAGTGTTCCTTACCATTCCTAGTTGTGATCTGGAAAGTCTGATCTCAAACCAAGTCTTTTAGTTATGCTTTTCGTCCACCCAAAGACACCTACCCGAAACTGTATGTTTTCAATTAATCAATTTGGAGCTCCTGTATTTCCTTATGAGTTGGGTATAATCCAATACTTTCTTCATGAAACATGTTGTTCTTGTTACAAGGTTTCCAAAATGGTGTTTATATCTCATTTTGGCATTGTGAGTCAAAAGTTACGAGCCTCGCAAAATCGCTCGTCGTTAAGCCAAATCTGAAAATCATGAGAAATATTCTAAGTATAGAAGTCAGTTCGAGTTGCCCACTTTGAGACCTTATATTTTCAGAACCACAACTGTTATGGACTTGATTCCTTCTTAGAACTTGTAGTACATGTTTAAAGGTTTCCAGAATGTGTCTTTTTGAATACATAGGCATTTTGAGTCGAGAGATATTAATCATCAAAGTATGTCACTTGAACAGTTTTGCTAAAAGTTAAATATCACAAATTTGGCTAAGTGTTAGGAATCATATCTTATATGACTGACATGTCATCAAATGATGCATTCAAACATATTATGTTACGAGCATGTTAGAGCATTAATAAGACGCATGAAATATGATAAACCAACACAACCTGTTATTCTTACAGAAGCATGTCTTAACCGAAAAGCATGTAACTACGTGATTACTTGGCTGCATCTCTTATCATGACATGTACTAAAATATAATATGACTACTAAGACCCGACAAATATTTTAATTCTAGATCCTAAATTTGGGAGTAGATAAGTTGAGCTTCGGGCATGGATTTTGAGAAATCATTATGAAATAATCATGCCTAAGAATTAGACTCATCTTGTAGGACTGGTTAAGGTTCATCCAAGGACAACCAGTGGAAATGTACGAGTAAGATGAGCTATTTGTACCACTTCGGTGACAGGTGGGATCTATTTTCTGCAATGTATTTCGGGTTATTAAGCCCCAAGATATTTATTGAAATTGAGAATTGCATGCTGTTTTTATGCTCATTACTTGGTGCTGACCTTGGAGCGGTTAAACCGCTACGGCTTCGGCCGGGAGTAGTTAACGATCGTGCCTCGAGCTAAAATCTTGGTGAGGTAGTGTACACGAAGTCGGGTGGGTGAACTTGGCCAAGTTCCCTAGTCTTGGCGAAGGCGGCCATTAGTGGAACGTTGTTTCCCCCTATGGTCCAGTAGGTAGCACAGATGTGATGAGCAAAGAAGTATATCGCGATACGAGTTCTGCTCGAAGAAAACTATGTTTTGCATATATAGGGATAAATTATTTTACTTTTAAAACCTCCCTATGATATGTGGTTTAGCATGCATTTTCCTCAACTGCTTATGAACTGTTTTTTTATTAAAATGGGGTACTCGATCCCACTGAGTACGCTAGTACTTAGCCCAAAACTCTTTTCAAATGTTTTCAGGTTGAGGAGCTAGCATGGTCGAGCGAGACGACTACGCCACCTGGGCATTGACTGGTCAAGAAATCCAAAACTCTTGTAGTCTAGTTTCTAAGAAGCTATAAACCTAGATGCTGACTGTGTCAAGTGTATGCTTTCCATTTTCGAGTTGCTTAATCAAAAACGCATAGGCCCCTATATCTGAGATGACATTTGCACCACCCTGTTCTCATGTCAGGATTTTGACTATTTCACTATTTATTCGAATTTAATTCTCTTTTTAAATTATCTGTTCGCTAGGATTTCGTCATAAGTTTCTGTTCTAACAAATATATATTATATTACCTAAATATATATAATATTATATGTGTGACTATTTTCCTTCGGTTCCTTTGTCATTTCCTTATTTCACTTATAACCCCGTGATATCCCTCTATCTCGACCTGACTGGTCGGTGGGATATTACAAATGGTATCAGAGCCCAGGCTTCGCTCTGACTACCAACGTTTCATTTCGAGTTTCATTTCGATTCAGTTTAAACTGCAATGTTTACCTGTTGATTTGTTTTGACTGCCAAAATTTACTCCTCTGAGTGGTCCAGACTTTTAAAGCTCTCCTTGATAGAACTCCAACCTAGTTCATTGTTTGGCCCTTGTTATCAAACCCACTCCTCATTAAAGTTATGGTACAATCTTTTGATTCTTGAAGGACGATCAATCGCTTGTCGTCTCTCTTCCATGCCCCCTCCGAAAGGTATGTTTCTTGAGCGATGGATTCCAAATTAATTCTCAAATGAAATAAAGTGAATGTTTCATGAAAAAGTTATGTACGAAATTGGACTGAAAATTTTGAAAATGTTTGAAATGGAAAAATGGTTCAATTGGGAATAGTGGGTTGTGAAAATAGTTTCATGTTGATATGATATCATTGGATTATCAGAATGGGACAAAGGAGCCCATGAGACCGGAAGGATCTCAAATGAGATACTAATAATATGTGAAGTGGCAACTGAAAGAACAAAGAGACATGGATATCAAGTAGAGTTTCTTGTTGACTCTACCTCAAGTGAGCAAGTTAAGTTTGTATCTTGAACTTAGAAATGAAATCTTACAAGTAATCATGAACAATGGGTCAAGTCGATAAGTAAGAACTGTTAGAATTTAAGAAAATCCTACTAAGATGAGAACCATCGAGATACATAGGTTACGAGAACCTAGATTTCTTTATGTTTCATTATGTTATTGTTCTCTTCAACATTGTTTGACTTTCTAGGATTTCACTTTAAGCGCTCAACCAGAATTCTACCTTGTGAATAGCAGGACACTTTTATTGCCTTAGAGACTACACTATGAGTCCTAAGGAATCAATAGAGAGGTACATTACGAGTCTCGTCACTAGATGAAAATTAGCCCGAGAAGGACGGTTTACCAAAACACAAAGTTGCAACGAAGATGATCCTCGAGTTACCAACTAAACGGAGGTGAATGAGAATATAAGATGATTTAGGCTGACAATAGCAAACAATTCCTAAGTTATATTGGAATAGTTAGCTTCCATTAGTCTCCTTCTATAACACGGGATTAGTGCATCACCTGAGATTGAGCACCCAAAACTCTTATACACCACGCCAATTATTGACGTTAGAGTCTATAGATTTTTCGAACCATCTCGACTATTTAGTTGTGGCAACCACCACCAGTCCTGTAATAAGCAACCTCATCACGAATGACCACAACTCCAGTTCCAATCCATGCACAACACTGTAAACTCATAACAAAACGATGTAGGTGCCCTGACTCCGAAGTAGATTCGGCATGGTTCCTAGAAAACCAAGATTTGTTGACAGCTCTAGTTCAAACCTCACAACTCGAAATCTCTACTCGACTAGGATGGACGACATGACTTCGAGCAAGTATTATTGTGACTTCAAGAAGATAGGCAATACCCCGGAGCCTCCACACCATCGATAATGCATCTATACTGACCAAATAATTCCCAGCCAATTGTACCTGTCAACTCGAAGAACGTTCCACTGTTGAAAACACCCGTTCCCTTATTACAGGATTCCATCGATCACCAGAAGAAGGACGACCCAAAACAAGACCATCTAAGAAAAACGAAAGGCTTCCAAACTTTTGCCTATACTCCATCTTCTTTGCCTATAAGTAGTTTAAACTAGTGGAGTAACCCCACCCACTTCACCACACAAAGAAGAAGCTCTTACTCAAAAGCATTATCGACATGTAGAAGACAGACCTTAGACCTATAGAATGAGGCAAGCTACCAATTCTAGTACATAAAGGACAAGCTAAGGAAGGATGGTACCAACAGTGAACTTGAAGAATAATACTTGGACTAGGATCAAAAGGCTATATCCACAAGTCCTCTAAGCATTACCTTTACACTAGTCCATTTAGTAAAAAAAAAAAAAACTCGTATCAATCTATGTTGTTTCGATCAGCTTCATACTCTTTCCTTCCTGTTGTCTTTGAAAGCCGAAGCATTTTTAATTAGTCGTATCTTTTTCCATGATGCTTTCATGCTTATGACTCTTGCTTGTCATCGTACTAAAATCCTCATTGGAGGCATATCATAAAGCCATCTTTGAAAAAGTCCTCCCTAGAGGTAGTTCTTATAAACTCAACAAGTCTTTGAGTCGACAAATCTCTAAACCAACTAAATTGTTCCCTACTTCCAGTACCTTATCCGCCTCAATTGAGAAACTTGGTTAAATCTTTTGTGATGAATTCTCATGTCTCTTTAACTGAAATTTTATCATTGATCAAACTTTCATTGTTCAAGCCTCTCTCATAAGAGGAAAAACTTTTATTAACTTGCTTTTCAAATTTTCACTTGGGATGAGCTCCAGTTTTGGAAGTCCTCAAGTGTGGCAAATCCCCCTTTCGATTAAAGTCATCGTTGGGCATATTATTTGAGATACTCCTATCGTGCCAATTAATTTCTAAATATGCTTGGACGCTCATACTTGCAAGACATTTATTATCTGTCTTGATCTTTAACCATAGCTATTGATGCCCGATAGAAATTGAATCCCGAATTTGTTAGTATAAGACTCGATTTGTCACCGGTCCAGACTTAAGCAAACCTAAATGATCACTCACTCAAGGAAGGAGACACATCACAAGGAAATGCTAAGAAAATGATGTTGGAGACAATAAGTAGATGACGGTTTTCACTCTTAATATAAATCGTTTCATAAGTACCCTAGGATACATAGCCCGATTCAAGAACTCGAGATGAGATCAACTTCGGCACTAACAAAAGAGACAACGTAAATAAATGAATGCACGTCGCATACGTCGATACTTGAAACAAGGACAGGATGTATGTGAATGCAAGGAAGAAAAATCCCAGCATGTACAACACGACATCAATGACCCCGAGGTGAACTACACAACCCCGATTTGAAATAAACATGAACGTACTAGAGATTCGATAAAACTACCTGTATGAAGCCAAGTGCGAGATTCCATAAGAACTTTGAGTGTTTTTGCGAACAAGTAGAACCCAAGATCATAAATAAGTCAAGACATACATACCCTCAGGCGTATCCATCGTTACCAAGTTCATACCTAGAACTTACCTCATGAATAGCATCTCACCCTTACCATGATGAACCTCTCATACGATCGATACATAAACTTTGGCGAGTATTACCCATAGTGGATACTCGGTAAGTACAACGACAGTATAACCTATGCCCCAAGAGAAAAAAGTAGATTATGTCGTATTCGACCCGACATCTTCTTAGAATGAACTTTCTCACCGCCTCGCATACTTATCATCTTGTACCACGGAACATGATGCTCGCCAAACAACCTCGCTCAATGCATAGGAAAGATCGAGATCCTAAATTCTCAATACAGTCCTCTAAGCACGTCCGCCATCAATATCTTCCCTCCACGAATGAGGACTTCATGTCCTCTATCCTAATGCTACTTGACCCAACGTACTATCTAAACTCCCAGAGGTATCCATGACTTTTTGAGTTTTCCCTCTCACTAATAACAAAAAGGAATCTCTTTCGCTCGCGTCATACGATCCCCTCCTCTCATTCCCACACCTTGGAGCCATCGATCTTACTGCCCAGATAAACTGGCTGACGACCACCATGGTTCAAAGGTGAAAGTTTTACAAGTCTTCTCAACCTTTGTCATCTCTAGCTCTTTCTCGGCATCTTCATTTAGTCTGATAATCTTGTTTTCTTTTTCTCGAAGAGGCGACCAATGACCATATTGCTTCTAAGGTAAAGATTTCTCCCCAGCATGAGATAGAGAGTCGCAACGTGGTATTTCTCATGATCACAGAGTCTGATTAGAGTGATGCGACGAAGCGGGAAGGGCTCAATCGGGTTCACTAAAAGTTCCTTTTAACTATTTAGAAGTAAGGATGCATGATTAGTTATTTCTCTAAAGACATTAAGAACCAAGAAGGATAATGAGAGAATAAAAACAGAGCTCTAAGAAGCTTTACAGTTATTCCGCTAGACATGCGAAATTTCGAGGACTAAATTTTTCTAACGGGTAGTTTGTAATATCCCAAAGAGTCATCGCTTGAAAACCGCCTTTAATAAAAGATGTTACTAATAATTTTCTTTTTTCTAAGGCAAACGTTTCATTTCTAAAATCAATAAGAGGTCGAATTGTTTCTTACTAGCATGCATTATCATGATGTGAAATTTCTTTTTGAGATTATTAATCTCGCTATTTGATTAATTAGATTTCGTGCATTAATATAATAATCATGATAAAGCATATATAACCGTAAGAAGCTATTACATATTAGTTATGAAGATAAGATGAGATAATTAAGCACATAGCATCTATACAAATTGAACTTTATTATTTAATCACTAACGTGTTGCATTCTACGTGCATAGACAAGTCTGTTGCTTGTCAATTAAATGTTTAGTATAATGTGATTAATAGTACCCTTATAAGAATTTGGTGGTGCAATATATATTACATGTAACAATAAGTGATGAGTTGGATAAATTTACTTAAATTCAATTAACTTATTTAATTGAATACATATGCACACTTGATAACTTATTAAATTCTATATATAAGCATGTAAATTAAGATGTATATGTATACGTATGTGAAGTTAGGCTAATACATATATATATGTATGCATGATTATTTCATTATATTATGTTTAAGTGCATGTGTATGCTTATGGTGTGTGCATAAGTAGTGCGTGTGTGTGTCGTGTAAGCATGGAGTGTAATGTGGAGGTGTGGTGTTAGCATGAGAAGCCAAAGGTGACAGTGTCACTAAAAGGAAGTGTTACTTCCTTTCTATCCCATTCCTACAAACTACACCACCACCCTTACTCTACCTATACCACCGATGTCACCCTCCCTATTCGTTGCCTCCCTCTTCTTTTCTTGCTCTAATATGATCCAACAACATGAACTCACTAAAGAAATGCTTTCTCACTACATCAACCATCCCCAACTTCCATCTCTCTTGCTCCGCCCCTTGTCTTCGATCCTATAGCGGTGGCCAATTGCCACCATAGCTTGAGGACGAGCCTCACTCCACCTTGCGCCGAGAAGAAATCAACTCCTCATGCTGAGAGGGACAACCCAAGCTCCGTGACGAGTCCTAACTCCATCCACTCTCCATCCTCTCGATTTCTTGCTAAATTCGTGTCAAGGTATAACCACATCTCGTAGTCCTTGAATGGTCCAAATTATACATGTATATCTATTTATATGATTGAATGTGTTGGGTACACACTTGTATACGGTTGCATATTAATTTAATTAATGAATTGAGAATTTCAGTTATTAAACGTTAATGAGATGGACTGCATGTTGGGTTTAATGAATTTGGTTGTGGATTGGAGTGATAAGTTCACCAATTCGTATGTTGTATGTACGCATATCAAGTGTTTGATAAATTGCCTGTGTGAATTGGTAGGCTAAACTATGGTTACATATGCTCACTAAAAACTGGGCGCCAGTTTGCAAAGATAGTAACTTTATAAAATTAATAAACTAAGTTTCAGTGGTTATATTGTTACCAAATTATACCATATTCAAATTTATTGTGTCTTCTAGGTGTCTATAAATTTTCAAGCCAATAAAAGTCGTTTTACTATTTTAATTCTATTTTTCAAACTCACTGCACAAAGCTGTCGAAATCCCCTGTCCAAAGCCTAAGGTATTTAGCTTACGTATAGAGTTTGGCTATTAGGAAAATGTCCGAACTCTGCAGAAACATCATTTAGGATGTATAGAAGTGTTATGTAATTTTCCAGATTTTTCTAATAATGTTTACTATTTATTTCAGAATTTAAACATGAACTGCACAACACTGTCATAGTATGGATAGCTTGTAGTAAATCATTTTTGTCTTCGAATCTAGTGTGAATATTTGAGTGAGTCTTTTTCCAAATTAAACTAGACTCAAATATATTTCTAAATTGATAGGTATCATCCCTATATCCTTCTTAATAAGCCCTTAGTGAATTTTCGAAGTTAACGCATTTCAGTGAGTTTTCTTGGCAAGCTGTCTTAGTCCAAAACCCTTTTTAATAAACTGTTCAAGTCTGAATTTTGCGAGAGATGTACAAGCTGTTTTTAGTCCGATTTGAATTTCGGTTTCTTCATCAAAAGTGTCCTTACCATTCCTAGTTGTGATCTGGAAAGTCTGATCTCAAACCAAGTCTTTTAGTTATGCTTTTCGTCCACCCAAAGACACCTACCCGAAACTGTATGTTTTCAATTAATCAATTTGGAGCTCCTGTATTTCCTTATGAGTTGGGTATAATCCAATACTTTCTTCATGAAACATGTTGTTCTTGTTACAAGGTTTCCAAAATGGTGTTTATATCTCATTTTGGCATTGTGAGTCAAAGTTACGAGCCTCATAAAATCGCTCGTCGTTAAGCCAAATCTGAAAATCATGAGAAATATTCTAAGTATAGAAGTCAGTTCGAGTTGCCCACTTTGAGACCTTATATTTTCAGAACCACAACTGTTATGGACTTGATTCCTTCTTAGAACTTGTAGTACATGTTTAAAGGTTTCCAGAATGTGTCTTTTTGAATACATAGGCATTTTGAGTCGAGAGATATTAATCATCAAAGTATGTCACTTGAACAGTTTTGCTAAAAGTTAAATATCACAAATTTGGCTAAGTGTTAGGAATCATATCTTATATGACTGACATGTCATCAAATGATGCATTCAAACATATTATGTTACGAGCATGTTAGAGCATTAATAAGACGCATGAAATATGATAAACCAACACAACCTGTTATTCTTACAGAAGCATGTCTTAACCGAAAAGCATGTAACTACGTGATTACTTGGTCGCATCTCTTATCATGACATGTACTAAAATATAATATGACTACTAAGACCCGACAAATATTTTAATTCTAGATCCTAAATTTGGGAGTAGATAAGTTGAGCTTGGGCATGGATTTTGAGAAATCATTATGAAATAATCATGCCTAAGAATTAGACTCATCTTGTAGGATCAAGTTAAGGTTCATCCAAGGACAACCAAAGGAAATGTACGAGTAAGATGAGCTATTTGTACCACTTCGGTGTGGTGGGATCTATTTTCGCAATGTATTTCGGGTTATTAAGCCCCAAGATATTTATTGAAATTGAGAATTGCATCGCTTTTTATGCTCATTACTTGGTGTCGACCTTGGAGCGGTTAAACCGCTACGGCTCGGCGGGAGTAGTTAACGATCATGCCTCGAGCTAAATCTTGGCCGAGGTAGTGTACACGGAAGTCCGGTGGGTGAACTTGGCCAAGTTCCCTAGTCTTGGCGGCGGCCATTAGTGGAACGTTGTTTCCCCCTATGGTCCAGTAGGTAGCACAGATGTGATGAGCAAAGAAGTATATCGCGATACGAGTTCTGCTCAAGAAAACTATGTTTTGCATATATAGGATAAATTATTTTACTTTTAAAACCTCCCTATGATATGTGGTTTAGCATGCATTTTCCTCAACCGCTTATGAACTGCTTTTTTATTAAAATGGGTACTCGATCCCACCGAGTACGCTAGTACTTAGCCCAAAACTCTTTTCAAATGTTTTCAGGTTGAGGAGCTAGCATGGTCGAGCGAGACGACTACGCCACCTGGGCATTGACTGGTCAAGAAATCCAAAACTCTTGTAGTCTAGTTTCTAAGAAGCTATAAACCTAGATGCTGACTGTGTCAAGTGTATGCTTTCCATTTTCGAGTTGCTTAATCAAAACGATAGGCCCTATATCCGAGATGACATTTGCACCACTTGTTCTCATGTCGATTTTGACTATTTCACTATTTATTCAATTTAATTCTCTTTTAAATTATCCGTTCGCTAGGATTTCGTCATAAGTTTCGTTCTAACAAATATATATTATATTACCTAAATATATATAATATTATATGTGTGACTATTTTCCTTCGGTTCCTTTGTCATTTCCTTATTTCACTTATAACCCCGTGATATCCCTCTATCTCGACCTGACCGGTCGGTGGGATATTACAAAATTATGATATTTTCTAAGCAATTGCTTAGAATTAAATTCCATTATTAATGGAATAATGTAATAAAGTGATGACGACCATTTTGAGATGAGTCGATAATGAACGTTTTGCAACGTTTTCAAACGTTAACGTTTTGAGATGAAACGAAAAGCGTTTTAATCGATCAAGAAATTATAGGAATTAATTTCCTATGATTGGTATATGTAATTACAGTATGATTTAGCATTAAATCAATGCTAGATCATCAAGATTCGATAGTTACCAATTTTCAAACGCTCGAAAACCCTAATTTTCGAACTCGATTTTGTCGCATAAAATGATGCCATTAATTTATCCTATGATATTATTTATCATCTAAACTATATGTCATAACATATATCAATGTTTGGCATGGAAAATAAAATTTGGACCTTTGGCATAGTGTAATAGCCAAGAGCTATATACATATATACTAAGCACTTATTTGTTGATTTATCTATTACATGTATCTAAGTGACATTGGATTAATTATATCCTAACTACACTATTAAAATCTGATATATATATACATATATATGTAATTTTCGTGCATGTGTGTGGTGTGTAGGTAGAAGTGTGTGTAGGTGTCAACTACATGTATTAAGGGTGACAATTGTCACCCATAAGCACCCCACACATCCCATACCTCTCTCACCCCCAAAATCAGATTTCATTCATCTTCTTCCCCATTTTCGTCCATCCCTCCAAGAACAGCTCCAAGATCAGCCACTCCACCATTCAAAAAGTGGACATAAGCTCCTAGCTCAAGATGGACAGCCGTCCTTCCTCTTCATCCTCTCGATTTCGTGGCTAAGGTAGATACCATCTCCTTAGATCCTAGGGATGATCAAGATATACACATGCATGTTCATCAATATGCTTGAATGTGTTGGGTCTATGCTTGAAAGTGATTGCATGTTGATTTAATAGGTAGATTCAATACTTTTGATCATTGCATGTTGATTTCCTGGACGAACAGCAACTTCACGAATTTATTTGACTAAGTTTCAGTGGTCCGATGATTGTGAATTTTGATATGTTGAAATTATATGTGTCTAGTATTCCTCTGTAAAATTTCAAGTCCATCCAACTTTATTTGCTATTTTAATTGTATTTATCAAAAACACTGCACAAATCTGCGAAATCACCGTGTTTATCACCCATAGTGCGTGGCTTTCGTTTTAAGTTTGGATAATGATAAAACTCTAAAATTTGTTAGAAACATAATTCAGCATGTCTAGAAGATTCCTGTAAATTTTCAGAATTTTCTAAAAATCTTTACTATTTATTCCAGATTTTTCAAAATAACTGCACAAAATTGTCACGGGAGTGATAGCTTGGGGTAAAATATTTTATCTCCCAATCTATTGTGAATCATTGAGTGAGGATTTTCTGAATTAAACTAGACTTAAGTGGCTTTTCAATATGATTGGTTGAATTTCCAGATTCATTATAATGAACTCACGGTGAATTTTTGAAGTTGATACATTACAGTAAGTTGTTTTGGACAAACTGCCTTAGTAAATTTTTCATATAATAGGCTGTTCGAGTATGACTTTTACGTGAGGTGTTCAAGCCATTTGTAGTCCGATTTGGACTTGGGTTTCTTCATAAGAAATGTTCCTCACCATGTCTAGTTATGATCTGGAAAGTTTGATCCCAAAGCAAGTTTTATAGGTATACCTTTCATCGACCCAAAGTCACCAACTGGAAACTGTCCATTTCCAACTAGTCAACTTTGGACTTATGTATTTCTCGATGCGTTAGATATTTTCCAGTGTGGTCTTCATGACATATGTAGTACTTGTTACAAGGTTTCTAAATTGGTAGCCTGCAGCCATTTTGGTATTGTGAGTCAAAAGTTACGAGCCTCGCTAAACCCCTCGTCGTTAAGCTAAAACTGGAAATTCTGAAAAAACATTCTAAGTATAGAAGTCAGTTTGAGTTGCCCACTTTGAGACCCTATATCTTCAGAACCACGACTCTTTTGAATTTAATTCTTCTTAGAACTTGTAGTACATGTTTAGAGGTTTCAGAATGTATCTTTGTGCGACCATACGATTCTGAATCGAGAGTTATGGATCGTCAAAGTACGTCACTTGGGTTGTTTCAAGCTGTTTTGCTGAAATTAAAACACTTGAAATTTGACTAAGTGTTGGAAACCCCTATGTGAAGTATGCCTTATGTGACTAACATGCTATTAACCGATGCATTCATTATGTTATGTCGCAAGGTACGATAGAGCATTATAAGATGTACAATTATGATAAAACATCATGATACGATATTTTCAATAAAGCATACCTTAACGTGAAATATTTGACTAGTGCTACCACATGGTAATCGAGTGTATATCATACCATGATATACACTAAAATAGAAATATGGGTTCTAAGACCCAATGGATTTTCCACCCAAAACCTCAAGGCCAAGAATAGATAGCTAAAGCTAGGACTTATACCCAAGAAATGGGATTAAGGCAATCTATAGTCCGGTGGGCTTTACTCACTCAAGAATAAAATGCTTCAAATATTTATTTACGATGCTTATTTCAACTGTTGTTAAATGTTTACAAGATTACCCGCCAAAATGTTTATGTTTTGTGTATGTATCCTATCCATGAGATTGATATGAATGACATGAATGATATGAATGTGTTGGGTCACCCCAACTTATGAATGAAATCGATATCGGATCCTATGCTTGGGAAGGCTTATACCGCTAGGATTAACGGTACACCGATGGTGATTGCGTCGTTGTAAGGACACACCACGGCGGTCACGGGTCGTAGAGGAGGCCTCCTCACGACTTTCGACTATGATGATATGATGAAATGATGATAAGGGATACGGAACATACACACCAAGAAAAATGCCTGGCCAGGCGGTGATTTTTATGAACTGATAAAATGTTTTAGTAAGCACAAGGCACTTTCACTAAAACCCTTGTGTTTTACCATGATGTGGCAGTGTAATCTAAAAATGATAAAATGTTTTTGGCATGAGTCCACTGAGTGCATTCTTGTACTCAGCCCTGCATGTTTGTTTTTAAATGTGCAGGTTGAGCAGATGATGGATGGAGCAGTGTTGAGCAATAGGAATGTTGTCACCGAAATGTTTATACCTTGATAGTACATCGTCATATGTACATATCACATGCTTTCACGCTAGAACTTAAATTATGTAATATAGTCCAAGAACATAAATGACATATGTATTACGCTTATTGTTAAAAAGAGTCTCTCAGATTTTTATCCTGCATTTAGAGTTATAGTCCCCGCCATCCGTATTTAGGATTGTGGGTCGTGATGTGAAAAACATCATCATGATGGATCACGTGTTTTTGATCATATTCATACTTTCTTAACTGTGACACGTGGAAAATATTACGTACATTCCCCAAATTTGGTGGAAATAATAATCTATAGGCTACTAGGCCTATTATTTCTAGGATCTCATAAGGTCCTATAAAACGTGATCTCAACATTCCTTTGTACTTTAAACCTTATAATTTCCCTCGATGGAGAAATCTTAAGAAACTTTATTTCCTTATTCAAAATGCAGCTCAGATCTACGCGTACCCGCATAAGATTTTTGTCTATTCTGAGCTTCTTTTTATTCTTTGCCCGACTTGATGGACAATCCTTATCATTTCACTCACAGTGTCAGCCTTAAATCTTTCCTTCACTTATTTCATCACAATAAAGAGGTGATCGACACTTCTTTTCATATAATGCCTCATATGGGCTATCGATCATTGCTTGACAACTTTGGTCGTAGGTGAACTTAATAAGTGGTAAAACATGTTTCCACTTGCACCTTGATCAAACATTAATGTCCTCACATATCTTAAAGCGTTCGTATAATCGTTTATGTTTGTCCATTTGTCTGTGAGTGGACATCTATGTTAAGGTTCAATCTTGTGTCTAACTCCTTTTTGTGAGCTAGTTCAAAATCTAGGGTTAAACTTGAAGTGATAGGTTTTGGTATCCCCTGTAAATATAAGAATTAGTTTATGTACGACTGAGCTAACTTATCAGATCCATGAGTCATCTGAATAGGCAGAGATGAACATATTTGATGAGTTAATCCACTACTACCCATATAGCAGTGTTACTTCTTTATGACTTTGGCAAAACCCGTCATAAAACCCATTGCTATGTCATCCCATTTTCATTTGTGTATCTCTAGAGATTATAACCTCTTATAAAGTCATTGATACAATGCTTTCACTTGTTGGTAACCGAGACAATGCTCGACAATGTGGTTATATCTCATTTCATTCCTTACTATCTAACTTTTCTCATAAATCATAATATATCTTAATGTTGCTTGGGTGGGAGATATGAGGAATATCATGAGCTTCATTCATGATTTCATTTCTAAGCTTATTATTGCTTGAAATACATAACCTTTCCTTAGATAATATGACATTGTCCGGCAGTTCTTTAAAATCCTTCAGCCCTTCATTCCTCTTCTTAGCTCGTATTCTTTCAAATCTTTCATCTTTCCTTTATTATTTTGTTATCCCTTTTTCTCAAATTTGACGTAATCGTGAGTGTGGCAATGCGGCTCATGATTGATCTTGGCATCTCGACTATACTGTTTAATGAGTTTCCCTTCTCTTGTAGGGATACATCGTAACTTAGACCGAATTTTACAACTTAGGGCATTAGATACTACATTAGTCTTTCGTAGATGATAATTTATATCATAGTTATAATCTTTTACTGATTCGAGCCATCTTTTCTATCTCATATTTAAGTCTTTTTGCTCGAAGAAATATTTCAAACTTTTGTAATTTGTGAAGAATTCACAATTCATTCCATATGAGTGATGTCTCCAAAGCTTTAGTACGTATACTACTGCTGCTATTTCAAGTCATGAGTTGGGTAATTCTATTCATGTGGTCTAAGTCATTGTGATGCGTAAGCTATTATCTTTCTCACCTTAATACATGGCCTCACATTTATTGGTCCATGTAAATTTGATTTTCTTTTGGGGTAGTTGTATTATCGGCCTTACTATCTTAGAGAATTCTCAATGAGTTTCTAATAGTAGCCAGTTAACCCAAGTAATTCCTGATCTCATTTTGGGTTGTTGAAAACTTCCATTCTGGCATTGCTTTATCCTTTGTCGGATCCACTTTGATTCCTTCTAAAGACACTATGTGCCTACGGAATATTAATTCTTTAAGCCAAAATTTCTCATTGGCCAAACTTGGCATTAATCTGTTTGACTCTAAATGTCCGTAAGATAATCCTTCACTGTTCTTTATGTTCTTTCTAATTCTACGAATAGATAAGAATATCATTCTTAGAGATTAAGACAATTTGTCTAAGTACGTGTGGAACACTCGATTTTTGAGGTTCATGAACAGGGCTGGTGCATTAGTTAGTCCGAATGACATAACTGTCATCTCATAGTGGCCATATCTTATTCAAAAAAATTTGTTTTCGTACACCAGATACCATTCTACAAAACCATGTAATATATCTCATCAAAATGCCTCAATGAGGACTTTCCATACATTAATTACGAGGATCGGTCTGTCAAGCCGACTAATTACATGGCGTTTTGTTCTATCTACACCAAAATTTTGACACCACTTCAACATATTAACAAAAGATATTACCAAACTACGTTTATTTTATACATTCTAACCATACCATTTTCAACATGATCCACTATTTATATCTAAGTCTCATATTACTCTAGGATTCTATGTCTCTGAGTGCCCTTCGTTGGAATCGTATTCCTCACTTGGAGATTTGTCTGTCTCTAAGTACGTTTTCACCTCATATAACTGACGATCTATCTCCTTCAAAGAGTCAGGGGTCACACTGCTCCCTGTTTCTTCTTCAATACCAAAAGTTTGTGTTGATTTTATCACAAAGTAAGGTTGAGTTGGTAGCGGTAATTCCCCTAATCCTCGAGGCGGTAAGATCCCGCCCTTGGCCATTCTCGCCTCTTTTAGGTATAATTAGCAGTGCACAGACGTGGGACGGCGTCGGAACATCGTGGTACAACCATTCCTTCAGATTATGTGTGTAACTTGCACGGGACCAGACAAGTGCTCATAGTGCTGATCCATACGCGTCATATGTATACTTGAGCCGATCGATAAATCTCGTAATCTGCAAAAACCTGGAATTTTCTACATGGAGAATATACTCTCTTGATACCTCTTTGCAAAATCCCGCCTGGCTGGCAAACGATTTAATAAGTCGTTGGATGTCATCCTCATCTGTCACTCCATGGTTACGAGCGTTCTTCCAAAGGTGCAAAAATTCCACCAAAAACTGTCCTAAATTCGTGCCTAGTTTATAATAAAAGAGCCGATATTCCCGTGTGAGCTCTAGGCTTGTAGGCCTTGTGGTTAACCTTTTACCCGTAATATTTCCTTTTCCTGCCATCTGTAAACAGATAGTTCTAGATAAGCTAGACTTAACTAAAGCAATAGAGGAAAATTAAACAGGAATAATTCCTTAAAGAACTAAACACTTTAAGCCGTAAACTTGTAATCAACTTATAACACAACTCATAGACACTTATCTTATTCCTCATTTAACGTTTTACACCTTCATTCATATATTGCTCTTAATTAATTCGTGTAAGCAATAGTGGATCCTAAAATCCCGTTGCGTCGAATCTCAAATGAAGAGACTATGCCCATGTCACTAATCACGTGAGTGACATCCGTTTCTGAAGCTTCTATTTCTAGAATTATATCTACGTTCCACATAGGTGTTATGATCCAAATCATTGGATAGAACTTTAAGCGGTTTTAGGTCCAATTCTAAGTTTGAGTAACACCTGCGATGGCCATAATTCTTCCTATAGGTGAAGAGATTTTCATCTCTTGATTTGTTTGTCCTGATTTTCGATGAGGATTACAGGCTCTAGCCTGCGGTCTCGTCTGTTTAAGTAGACATTCATCTTATCTATCCTTGTCCTTGCCCTTATGGCATCACGTTTCCTTGCTATAGCTTCTTATTACCTTGTTTACCATATTCTTCTCAGGTGTCAGTACAATTATAACTTTATCAATTGCATTTTGTGGTTAGGTCTACATCAACTTATCCCTTGGTATTGTTACCTCGATAGTCCAATCTTGTCGTAGAGATTGTGATATATCTATTACTATCATTCATTCCTAATCCAGTATGAATGATTCAGTTTCCTTTTTCACTTTATCGATCTTAGAAACATATCTCTCATATATCCTTACTTTATACTCTTTTTCAAGAGAAATCCTTATACTGGCCTTTAGCGTCATCACTTGTAATATCCTTATTGGATATACGTCATTTGCTTCTAAATCTTATTTGATTGATTAAATGTTTTCGTATAGGATAAAATCCTTTGTCTATTAAGGACGTATTATACTTTTGCCTTGATGTCATATATCTTTACTATCTTCTCGACATTCTATGATTACTTCATTTCAATGTCAGAGATACTTAATATTTTGCTTTATTGATCATCACAAAAGTATGAGGGATAATCTTTCCAATTAGATTCACCTTAAGATCCTTCCATGTGAATCTTTTCATTTGTTCCCTTGGATGTATTCCCTTTGCAAAGTCTATAGAAGCTATATTGTTTGTTAATTACTAAGACACTCAAGACGAGCATTTTGTATCTATATAACTTAGAGTACTAAGATTCATTTCAAATAATGAATCTATTTCTTAATCCACTTCTTTACTTGTCACAGCCCCTCTAATCCAAAGGACAGATTAGAGAGAACTGGAGCTTGGAACAGTAATTACAACACATTTAATAAGAATAATCAAAGACTTCAAAATAATACTTATCGAACTTCGATAATCAACCTTATTTACAAGGCAAAAGTAATTTACAGATATAAGGCTACAAGTCCTTAAACAGAAGGTTCGATAATTTGGATGATTCATCATCACAATATCAACATACAATAATATTCAAATTATGCAGCGGAAAGCATGTGAATGCATATATGACGATATGCACTCAAGGTTTCTTTCAAAATATAATAAATACCAAAAGACATCCTGACTACTCAACATCTCTCCTCCATCACCATCATCAGCTCAACCTGCACATTTAAAAACAAATATGCAGGGCTGAGTACAAGAATGCACTCAGTGGCTCATGCCAAAATAATTTATCAATTTTAAATTACTCTGCCCCATCACAGTAACACACGAGGTTTTAATTCAAATGCTCGTGTTTACTAAACATTTTCTATCATTTTCCATAAATATTCGTCACAGACATTTTCCTCAGTATGTATGATCCATATCCACCACAATAATTCATCCAACAATAATTCCCATATTGGAGAGGAGGCCTCTCTCTGCACGCCACGACCGGCCGAGCACCCTTTCCTACGAACACAAATAATCGGTGCACAAAATCCTAGCCATCTCTAAGACAGGATACGAATTCTCCATCATCCTTGTGGGTACTTACAAGGATACGAATTCAAGCATGTCATAAAGTGGGAGCTACCCAACAATATGCATCAAATATCATGGATTGGATACATACATAAAACATAAACATTTTGGGCAGGTAATTAAATAATCATTTCATAAATATTTGCTTGCAATAAAGCATCATAAATAAATCATTTGATAAGTTCTATCAATTTGAGTATAGTAAAGCCCACCTGGACTATAGATCGTCTTAAACGATTTCTTGCTTTGTCAACTTGTCACGTCCGCGTCTAACCTTTACGTAAAAAGTATTTTAGTACGTCGGCATGTTTTTCGAGAATATCAAAGTTTATTCAACTTTGATAAATAATATAATAATTCGAAGTCTTAATAAATCTTAATACGTCGTTTCAACGCGTATTTCAATAAAATAATTCTCGTACTTCGAGAAAGACGTAATATGATCTACAGTCTCATTTTAACCTTTTAGGTTAAATAATTAACGTATAATAACGTTATTCGATAAAATGATTTCAATTTTGAAATCTTTTCTCACAATTGAGATATTCTTATAAAAGTAATATGTTTTTCACATATTAGCGTATTTAACGAACGTATTTCGTACGTCAATTTCGAAAGTCAACCATTTTGACTTTTCTTAATAATTCTTTAATAATTCACATTTTTAATATCTAAATTCAATATAAATCGATTTTCAATCGATTTCTTTTCATAAAGCTTTAATTATCGATTTTTCACGCAAATTGATAAACTTGATTAATATTTTCTTTTAATATTAATCAATTAATACTTTAAACATTATTTTATATTTCCAACGTTATTTAATATAACGTTTCGTCATAAACATAATATACTATGTTTAATAATTCTCAAAATTCAATTATGTCTAAAATAAATTTTTTTAGACATATAATATATTATTTTTCTTGATATTAAGGAATTAAAATCCTTAATATATTTATTCAAAGCTCACGGTTTTTGAGCTTAAAATTTCTAATCTCTTCCAAAAATTCTTCTAAATTCATATAGTGTACTATTTTATCATAGTATCACTAATATGTATTAACATCAACTATAGGAAATTTGGAAATCACCTATTTTATTCCTATAGGTCTCGGCTATTTCAAGAAAAATATCAAACATTTTTCTAAAATTATAATTAAATCATACAACACTTATACATCAATCTATAACATGATTATAACATATAGTCCAACATTTTCAATTTCTACATCAAGGAATTAATGTTCAAGGCTCACGGTTTCTCTACAACATACACTAAATATTTTTGTAAAATTTCTACAAAATTACACAATGCTTATATACTATAGTGTAGCAATATTATATCATAACATTTACTAAAATCAACTAGATCATCATTTAATCCAAGCATGAAGCTCACGGTCAAAATGAGAAATTTGGAGCAATTGATTTCTAAAATTCTTAATAAAATCACATAGTCCATAACTAAGGTCCTAGATCAACATTATGCTATAACATTTCTTAAATAAAAATTGTACATCAACTTATAATTTTTTTCATGAATTTCGGTCATTACCAAAACTTAGTATATAATTTCTATAAATTCCCAATAAATCATAATGGGTTCCTTGGCTATCATATAGCATAATTCCATTAACATATGAACATTAATAATTTTCGATCACCATGCTAAAATTCTTAACATGCTTAGTTTGTACTTAAAACATCATAAATGAAGTATATACACTATACTAAACATTATTAATAAACATCTTAACATGTTAGCATTATTTCTTAATCAAGAACCATGCTTACAACATAAGATCAAACCATTAAGATTTGGAAATTTAACGATAATCGAAGCTCGCTCGATTTCTAACCTTTAACGGTGTCGATGGATTGTGAAGGCTTTATGTATCAAGGATTGGGATTGGAATTGAAGAACTCCCTTTCTTTTTCCTCTCAATGCTCACGGTAATAATGGGAGAATGAGAGAGATGTTTGGCTTAATAAGTATCCTATCATCCTTGCACACTAAAAGTTAAAGGAAATAACATCAAGTATTACACTCCATCTCTCTCTACAACTTCACGGTACACACCATATACTTGCAAGCCATTTAATTTTGTGACTCATCAATTATAATATGTCATCATAGTAAATGTTTCTTACACAAACTTTATTGAATGAAACAAATATTCTTTTGACTTGGGATGTAAGAAGCCATGGGCTCTCTCTCCCTCAAATACACTAAGGAAGACACATGAATTATTTTATGACTCATCAATGAATTACATCACCATGTAAAATATCTCTTACACAAATTAAAAGTTCTTACATAATTTTGAACAACTAAAAGAAATTATTCCTTTTCTTTATTTAATAGGAGCCGACGGCTACCTCATTTGAACAAGGAGAATGAATTTAATTCTTGTCTTAATACCATGTATAAAATATCTACACTCATCCACATGCAAGATACATCATCAAAGTGCTTTAAAACTCATGCAATCCCAAATGGGAGTCAACATAATCGGCTCTCACTTGCCAACACACACTTCACTTGATTTCTCATTTACTTTACTTGGTAAGAGTGTACAAAATATCCCACTTAATTCATTTGATTTCATAACATGCAAAACAATACAAGAAACTCACGTAAATCATGTTTCTCTAACATATGTTCACGGCACTTTCAATCTTAGGTGCTAACTTTTGATTTTTCATGCTATTTTTATATATATATATATCATAATATATGTTTTAGATGATAAATTATATCATAGGAAAAATTATTGGTATAATTTCATGTGCGAAAACCCTAATTTTTGAATTAGGGTTTTCGAAAATTCTAAACTTGCTCAATAATTAACCCTTAATGTTCTAGCATTATTTTAATGCTAAATAATACTCTAATTACATAAAATAATAATAGGAATTTAAATATCATAATTTCTTGATCATTAGACTTGATTCTCAAGTCATCTCTAAACGTTAACGTTTGAAACGTCTCAAAACGTTAATTATTGACTAATCTTAAAATGGTCGTAATAAAGTCGTAATCACTTTATTAAATCATTCCAATAATAATGAAATTTGATTCTAAGCTCATACACTTAGAAAATATCACGAATATTTAATTATCGATACATAATCGTCGTTGAAATAATACTGTTGAAATACGTTATATAATCGTATTTCTCAATTCACATTCATTTGTGAATAATACATAGGAATTTATTATTCCAAAGTAATCGAAATCATTATTCGAAAATTTATTTATCAATTTCGCATAATAAAACTCTAATTTACGAAATTAATATCGTAATTAGGCTTTTAAATAATCGGGGTATTACATTCCACCCCCTTAAAGAAATTTCGTCCCGAAATTTGCATACCCAAAGTATGGGGTATCTTAATTTAATACTCCGAATTTCTTGTAATACCCCGCAGAATTAGATGCCTAATTACGGTATTTAAAACCCGTAAATTAGAAATTACCGAGATGATTCAATCCATAAGATATCGAATAATGATTTCGATTATTTACGAAGGAATGAATTCTATTTTACATTCACCGAGAATTGTGAATTAAGGAATAAGAGTATATGAAGTGTATAGGTCGTATTTTACTTTAACGCCGATTTCAGATCGATAGTTAAAACGTCGTAAATTTTTCTAAGAAATTAAGCTTAGAATTAAATTCCATTATTAATGGAATAATTTATTAAAGTAATGACGACCATTTTGAGATGAGTCGATGATGAACGTTTGCAACGTTTTCAAACGTTAACGCTTTGAGATGAAACTAAAAGCGCTTTTAATCGATCAAGAAATTATAGGAATTAATTTCCTATGATTGGTATATGTAATTACAGTATGATTTAGCATTAAATCAATGCTAGATCATCAAGATTCGATAGTTACCAATTTTCAAACGCTCGAAACCCTAATTTTCGAACTCGATTTTTGTCGCATAAAATGATGCCATTAATTTATCCTATGATATTATTTATCATCTAAACTATATGTCATAACATATATCAATGTTTGGCATGGAAAATAAAATTTGGACCCTTTGGCATAGTGTAATAGCCGAGAGCTATATACACATATATACTAAGCACTTATTTGTTGATTTATCTATTACATGTATCTAAGTGACATTGGATTAATTATATCCTAACTACACTATTAAAATCTGATATATATATATATATATATGTAATTTTCGTGCATGTGTGTGGTGTGTAGGTAGAAGTGTGTGTAGGTGTCAACTACATGTATTAAGGGTGACAATTGTCACCCATAAGCACCCACACACATCCCATACCTCTCACCCTCCCAAAATCAGATTTCATTCATCTTCCTCCCCATTTTCGTCCATCCCCTCCAAGAACAGCTCCAAGATCAGCCACTCCACCATTCAAAAAAGTGGACATAAGCTCCTAGCTCAAGATGGACAGCCGTCCCTTCCTCTTCATCCTCTCGATTTCGTGGCTAAGGTAGATACCATCTCCTTAGATCCTAGGGATGATCAAGATATACACATGCATGTTCATCAATATGCTTAAATGTGTTGGGTATATGCTTGAAAGTGATTGCATGTTGATTTAATAGGTAGATTCAATACTTTTGATCATTGCATGTTGATTTCCTGGACGAACAGCAACTTCACGAATTTATTTGACTAAGTTTCAGTGGTCCAATGATTGTGAATTTTTGATATGTTGAAATTATATGTGTCTAGTATTCCTCTGTAAAATTTCAAGTCCATCCAACTTGATTTGATATTTTATTTGTATTTATCAAAAACACTGCACAAATCTGCGAAATTTCCGTGTTCATCACCCATAGTCCGTGGCTTTCGTTTTAAGTTTGGCTAATGATAAATATCTAAAATTTGGCAGAAACATAATTAAGCATGTCTAGAATATTTCTGTAAATTTTCAGAATTTTCTAAAATTTTACTAGTTATTCCAGATTTTACAAATTAACTGCACAAAACTGTCACGGAGTGATAGCTTGTGGTAAAATATTTTAGCTCCCAATCTATTGTGAATCATTGAGTGAGGCTTTTCTGGATAAAACTAGACTTAAGTGGATTTTCAATATGATTGGTTTTATTTCCATATTCCTTATAATGAACTCACGGTGAATTTTAAATTTGACGCATTTCAGTAAGCCTTTTGGACAAACTGCCTTAGAAAATTTCTATGTTAATAGGCTGTTCGAGTATGACTTTTACGTGAGATGTTCAAGCCGTTTGTAGTCCGATTTGGACTTGGGTTTCTTCATAAAAATGTTCCTCACCATGTCTAGTTATGATCTGGAAAGTTTGATCCCAAACCAAGTTTTATATGTATACCTTTCATCGACCCAAAGTCACCTACTGAAACTGTCCATTTCAACTAGTCAACTTCGACTTATGTATTTCTCGATCGTTAGATATTTTCCAGTGTGGTCTTCATGACATATGTAGTACTTGTTACAAGGTCTCTAAATTGGTAGCCTGCAGCTATTTTGGTATTGTGAGTCAAAGTTACGAGCCTCATAAAACCCCTCGTCGTTAAGTTAAAACTGAAAATTTGAAAATTTTCTAAGTATAGAAGTCAGTTTGAGTTGCCCACTTTGAGACCCTATATCTTCAGAACCAGGACTCTTTTGGATTTAATTCCTTCTTAGAACTTGTAGTACATGTTTAGAGGTTTCAGAATGTATCTTTGTGCGACCATACGTATTCTGAATCGAGAGTTATGTATCGTCAAAGCACGTCACTTGGGTTGTTTCAAGCTGTTTTGCTGAAATTCAACACTTGAAAATTTGACTAAGTGTTGGAAACCCCTTTGTGAAATATGCCTTATGTGACTAACATGCTAGTAATTGATGCATTCATTATGTTATGTCGCAAGGCACGATAGAGCATTATAAGATGTACGAACTATGATAAAACATCATGATACGATATTTTCACGAAAGCATACCTTAACGTGAAATATTTGACTAGGTGCTTCCTACATGCTCAATTGAGTGTATATCATACCTGATATACACTATAGTAGAAATATGGATTCTAAGACTCCATGGATAGTTTCTACCCGAACTTCAGGCCAAGAATAGATAGTTAAAGCTAGGACTTACACCAAGAAATGGGATTAAGGCAATCTACGTCTAGGTGGGCTTTACTCTACTCAAAAATAAAATGCTTCAAATATTTATTTACGATGCTTATTTCAACTGCTGATAAAATGTTTACAAGATTACCCGCAAAATGTTTATGTTTTGTGTATGTATCCTATCCATGAGATATTATGAGATGTTATGAAATGTTATGAATGTTGTTGGGTTATTCCCAACTTATGAATGAAAATCGATATCGGATCCTGTGCCGGAAGGACAATACCTGGCTAGGATTAACGTGTACACCTAAGGTGACTGTGTGCTGTAAGGACAATTCACGGCCGGTCACGGCGTCGTAGAGGGAGGCCTCCTTCACGACGTTCGACTATGATGTTATGATGAATGATGATAAGGGATATGGATCATACACACACAGAAAAATGCCTGGCCAGGCGATGATTTTTATGAACTGATAAAATGTTTTAGTAAGCATAAGGCATTTTCAACTAAAACCCTTGTGTCTTACCATGATGTGGCAGTGTAATCTACAAATGATAAAATGTTTTTGGCATGAGTCCACTGAGTGCATTCTTGTACTCAGCCCTGCATGTTTGTTTTTAAATGTGTAGGTTGAGCAGATGATGGATGGAGCAGTGTTGAGCAATAGAAATGTTGTCGCTGAAATGCTTATACCTTGATAGTACATCGTCATATGTACTTATCACATGTCTTCCGCTGCAAGAACTTAAACTATGTACTAAAGTCCAAGAACACACTTGTCGTATGTATTACGCTATTTATTAAAGAGAGTCCCCATGTTTGTTCATTCATGTTTATAGTTATAGTCCCTGCTAATCCGTACTTAGGATTGTGGGGCTGTGACAGAGTGGTATCAGAGCGGTTCGCTCTTGAACCCAAAATCTTCTTTAAGGTTAAGTCTAGATTGAGTCATTAGACTTCTAGAGATCAGCTGACAATGCTCAACACTCCATCACATCAAGCTCAACCGAAATAAGGTAAATGACTCTTTTTCCAAAGTTTTGAAAATTAGCCTGGCCAGATGAATATTTATGAAATTATTTTTCTCGAGTTGAAAACGAAAAGTTTGAAAGTGAAACAAAATTTTATCAAGCGAAATGAAAGCTATGAGAAAGGTTGAGAATGAATGTTATGACAAATGATTTGTTAAGAAAGTTATGAAAAGAAGGAAGATATAAGAAAGATGATGACAATGATATGAGAAAGTTTTGGCACGATATGCCAAAGATGAAATGTTTGAATTTACGAAATGTAATAAGGGTTCATTATTATGAACGAAGTTATGATTATTCATGTTTAAGATGATTGAGATTGGACATTGAATTGTCAAAATGATATGTTGAATTTTTAAATTCAACGAAATACGTATGTATAAATGAGCTACGAGGAATATTCAAGTTTTACTTCAATCTCAAAGTTGATTATGATGATGAGCATGCTAGTTCAAAGCGAACATAGACTTTATAAGACGATGATCACTTTTACGAAAGAACACATAGAAGTAAGAATTCCCTTCAATTACAAGAACAAGAGTAACGATGGATTTGAGAATTTCATTCCATCTTGAGTGTAGAAAAGCAAAAGATCTATACGAAATTGTTCGACCTCGACATGTACGACCTCGGCTTCGACATCGGCATGTGCGACTGTCGACTTCAAAATCGGCATTTATAACACCGCCTTTGACATATCGACTGGGGTAGTTTGTCTGACCTCGGTGTCGGCAATATTCTGTACTACCTCGGCATCGGTAACGGCATGCACGACCTTGGTGTCGGCATCGTTTATGACCTCGGCGTGAACGCGTGTAAATTTCCCTGCACTGCGCAGTGATTTTGTTTTGACTAGTTCTTGATCGTGTGAACTCCGATTTACGTATGGTTTTCACCTACGTGTTCCTAATGAACTGTACTTCATTTCTTATGAAGGACCAAATTACTGATTCCTACTCCAGAATTCATGAGAATCAGTTGAAGTTAGTTCTACGATTTGAAAGAGTAAAGCATTATAGTATGATACGAATCCTAGAATGTTACTAAGAAAGTAAGATCTTCAGTAATACAAGTAGAACCTTGACATACATGAGAACTTTGTTGATGACCTATTACGGGTATATGAGTTTTCAGAATTCTATTTGTTACCCAATTTCTGTCGTTGAGTTTAACTCTATGACCTAGTTCCAATTGAGAAATCATTCGAGTTTCTTACTTCTTCTGAAGAAAACTTCAAACTCAAAAATTTACAAAGTGTCCTTTTGAACCCAAAGCCTTGTGCGACTGAGAATATGATTGTGACGGGTCTGGCCAGCCCATATGACCAAAGAAATCTCAGTAGTCGTCATTCTGGTCTTCGGACCCTAGAGCCCCATTTATTCAGTCCAAGGAACATATCGATTCAATCATTAAAAGATGTTATCTTGATGGATGAGACAGTACCTTTTGTAGGTAATCGTGATAATTTCTCCTTGATTCTTGAAACCATCAAGTATGACTAATGTTGACTTACATTGTCACCTAAGTGCGAATTTGTAAAGCGATAAACATCAGACATGAAATAGGTTGACTTATCTCAGTCACCTAAAAGTTTCAGACCAGTAAAGTGGGAGACATCAAGAAATTATGATGTAAAGAAAATCTCGATGAGACGAGATATTCTTCCTATGATACACACTGATGTGAGATACTCTTTAGCGTTGAATGCAAGAGTAAAAGGAAGTATATGATATCTGTGGGATATTAATTTCCCTTATTATGTCATGACGAAAGCGATTACAACTTATCTTTAAGATAGTTGGATATCCTTGAAACCTCGCTAGTAGGTTAGACACGTTTAAAACAATGAAGATGCATGAAAGATATTCTTTTCAAAGAATATATATATATATATATATATATATAAAGTGATAGCATCGTAAAATAGATCTCGCTTATACCTCGATCAATGAGATTATGCTTGAGCATAATCGATTCGAGTAATTAAAACTTAGTTAAAAAAAAGATAATGAGATTGAGAAATCATAACCCTCGAGATTGTGTGAGCGACTAGGATAGCCCTAGAATGTAAGCCAAGTGTGAAGAAAATATCTTCAAAGCCAAGACATGAAAGAAAGATGCTTAGAATTTAAGTTATGGTGTACAAATGTACTACCCTACCAAACCATATGACAATGATAACGGTTCTAGTCCTGAAAGTAGGAACCGAAGTATAACGAAAGTAAGATTACTCTCAGATACCATGCTCAAGAAAATGGACAAAAGTAAAAAAAATAGCAGAAGAAATTATGAGCTATACAATTAGATAGTTCATGATATGACATAAGTTTCAGAGATGTTATGACTTGATAAGTAAGGTAATTCCTTGGAAGTAAAAACGGATTAAGAAACAGATTCATTGTTTTGAAATGAATCTTAATACCCTAAGTTATAATGACACAAAACGCTTGTCTCGTGTAACTTAATAGTTAACAAGCAAGATAGCTTCTATAGATCTTGCAAAGGAAATAAGTCCAAGAGAACACAGGAAAAGATTCACATGGAAGGATCTTAAGGTGGACCTAATTGTAAATCTTACCCCCATATTTTTGTGACGATCAATAAAGTGAGGTATTAAGTATCTCTGACATGGAAATGAAGAAATCATTGAATGTCGAGAAAATGGTAAAGATATTTGACGTCAAAGCAAAAGTATAATACATCCCCAGTGGACAAAGGATTTTATCTTATGCGAAATTGCATGATGAATCAATAAAAGATTAAGAAGAAATGACTATATCCAAAAAGGGATATTACAAACGATGGCGCTAAAGGCAAAGACAAGGATTTCTAGAAAGGAGTTTAAAGTAAGGACATATGAGAAATATATTCCTAAGATCGACAAAGTGAAAAGGGGAATTAAATCATTCATACTGGATTAGGAATGAATGATAGTGATAGAAACATGACGATCTCTAAGATGAGACTTAGTTATGGAAATATATCAATATCAAAGGATAAGTTGATGTAAACCTAACCATGAATGCTATTAGTAAAAGCATAACGATATTAATACCGAGAAGTATAGGGTGAATGAGGCAACAGAAGACCATAGCAAGGGAACATAATGTCCCAATGGAAAGGACAATGACATATGAAATAGACATTTACTTGAATAAACGGGAACACCGTAGACCAAAGCCTATACTTCGCACCGAAACCAGATCAAATAGAACCGGGAGGCCTGATAAGTATGAGAAAAAAATTTCTCAGAATACCTATAAAATTTTGTTCAATATAGATGCTTCGCTTTTTGACATCATACAAGTATGCGAAGAAGCGATAGAACCCAACTCGTGGTAGTTAATCAAGAAATGAAAATCCCCTTACCTATACGAGAATTTTGACCATCGCAAATGTTGCTCAAGCTCAGAATTGAACCTAGAATCGCCTAAAGTGCTATCCAATGATTTGGATCATCATATCTATGTGGAACGTAGATATAATTTTAGAGACAAGAAGTTTCGGAAATGGCTGTCATTCATGTGATTAGTGACCGGGGCCTAGCCTTTTCATTAGAAGTTTTACACGACAGAATATCAGTACTCACTGTTCGCTTATGCGAATATCTTTAAGGCAACATACGACTGAAAATGTAAAACGTAAAATGAGTATTAAGATGAGTGTCATGAGTCGTGTCACAAGTAGTCTACAGGTTATATACGTCTTAAAGTGTATAATTCATTAAAAGATCATTCTTATTAAAAATTCCCTCCATTGCTTAATTTAAGTCGGACTCATCTAGAACTATATAGTTAGAGATGGTAATAAAAGGGGTCTGACGAGTAAAAAGAAAAAGAAAAAGAAGGAGTTAACCCCAAGGCCTACAAGATTATAACTCACATGAGCATATCGGCTCTTTTGATATGAACTAGGAATGAATTTAGAACAGTTTTGGAGAAAATTTTTGCACCTCTGGATGGATACTAGTAACTATAGAGTGTTAAATGAGGATGGTACCCAACGACGATTCATCATTTGCCAACAGTTAGCGTAATTTTTGCAAAAGAAGTATCAAGAGAGTATTTTCTCCATGATAAAAATTCCAAAGCACAGACGGACTTACGAGATTTGTCAATGAGCTCAAGTATACATATAATGCGAGGAAACAACACCTACGAGTACTTGTCCTGGACCTCGGCAAGTTACACCGCACGGCATAAAGGAATGGTTGTACCCTAATATTCCAAATGTCGCCCACGCGTCTGTGCGTCAATGGTACCAATAAGAGACGAGAATGGTAAAAGGCGAGGATTTTATCGCCTCAAGATTAGGAGAATTACCACTACCAACTCGACCTTACTTTTCGATAAAAGTAACACACCCTTCGGTACCAAAGAAGAAGCAGAGAGAGCTTGACCACGGCTCTCGAAGAGAATGATCATCAAGTATGAAAATAAAACGTGCTTGAGAAAGACAAGTTTCGAGGAGAATACGACTCGACAAAGGTCACTCAAAGATATAGAATCTTAGGATCCTATAAGACTTATATGTAAATAATGGTTTATGATAAAAATGATGTGAATATAATATGTAAAATAAACGTAGTTCGGAAGAGTTTATGAATATGGTGAAGAAGTGTCAAAGTTTTGAGTGTAAAAGAGCTAGACGCCTTGTGTCAATCGACCACCAAGAGACCGACTCGTAAGTAATGTATGAAAAGTCCTCACTGAGGCATTATGATGTAATATTATATGGTCTTAAAGAATGGTATCCGAAATACGGAAATGAATTGTTCTGAATAAGATATGGTTACTATAAGATAATAGTTACGTCATTCGGACTAACCAATGCACCACTCGCTTATGAACCTCAAAAATCGAGTGTTTCACACATACCTAGATAATTTTTATCTCAATCCTCATAGATGATGTTCTTATCTATTCAAAGGACGAGAAAGAACATAAAGAAAATCGAAGGCTGTCTTACGACTTTTAAGAGCCGGGCGAATTTTGCAAGTCTGCTTTTGTAAATTTCGCTTAAAGGAGAAATATTCCTCAGGCACATAGTGTCATTAGAGGAAAACAATGTAAATCTGACAAAGGACAAAACAATTAAAGATGAAAGACGTCAATGACCTAAAATAAGATCAGAAATTTTATAGATTAATTGATTTCTATTAGAGATCCATTAAGAACTCTCTAAGGTAACAAGACCAATAAGATAGTTACCCAAAATAGAGTCACAATTCTAACGGATTAATAAAAGTAAGGCTATGTATTAATATGAGATAAATAATAACTTATGTGTCACGATGACTTAGGCCACATGAATGTAATTTCCTAACTCATAACTCAAATAGTGATGAATCGATTTAAGAAAAGGATCGTCGAGAGACAAAGGATGGAGGAAAAGTTAGAAAGGATCCAGAAAGGGTAAGGGTGGAGGATTTAAGAACTTCCGGAGGCGTCGGACAACGCCTTATTGTCGAAGGAAGAATATGCGTTCCGACGACGCAAAACTTCAAAATGAAATAATGAGTGAGGCTCACGATACACCCTACACCGCCACCGAGATAGTACTAAGGTGTACCAAGACCGAAAGAAAAGTTTTGGTGGGAAGGCATGAAACGAGACATAGCTTCTTCGTAGAACACCGCCTTGTTTGCCGCCAGATGAAAGCGTTACACCAACGTCCATACGAAAAGTTACACCGTTGGAAATACCCGAGTGGAAATGGGATGAAATAACGATGGACTTCGTTACGAACTTACCCAAATCAAAAGAGGGAACACCGCTATATTGGTAATTGTTGATAGACTCACCAAGAGTGCTCACTTCCTACCAATCCAAACTACTTATGGATCTGACAAGTTAGCCCAGTTGTATGTAAAGGAGATTATACGACTTCACGGAGTGCCAAAATCTATTATCTCTGATAGTGACAGTAGTATAAATACCAAAGTCGCGAGAACATCACTCCTATAACAATAAGTTAAGAACCCTTCACAATTCACAAAAGTTGAAGTTATTCGTCAAGCAAAGAAACTTGGATACAGGATAGGAAAGATGGCACAAATCAGTAAAAGATTATAATTGTGATAAATAATCACCTAAGGAAGGGTAATGTAGAATCTAACGCCTAAGATATAAAATTCAGTCTAAATCAAGGTATGTCCTTATAGAAAAGAAAAACTCATCAGAAAGGTTAAGAAAACGAGAATGTAAATAGTCGGAAATCAAGGACGAACGTAAGTGGTGCCTCACAACTAAGGTGAAATATGACTAAAAGAGAAATGAAGATGGGAATAGAATACAAATTAAAATAAGGAATGAAGAGCTAAAGGATATTTTAAGGAGCTAGTCGGTGTTATATTGTCTAAAGAGATATACATATATTTCAAGCAATAATAAGCTTAGAAATGAAACCAAGAATGAATTTCACGATCCTTCTCATACCGCCCAACCAGGCATTTTTTAAAGTGACATTGTGAATTATGAGAAAGGTTAGATAGGAAGGAATGAGATAAGATATAACCACATTGTCGAGCAGTGTCTCGGTTATCAACAAGTAAATGCACTGTATCAAAGGCCTTATAAGAGAGTATAATCTCTAGAACTACGCGAATGGAAATAGAATGATATAGAAATAGATCTTGTGACAAATTTTACCAAAATCATAAAGAAGTCGCACTACTATATAGCTAGTAGTGGATTGACTCGCCAATTATGTTTTGTCTCTGCCTATTCAGATGACTCGTAGATCCAATAAGTTAACTCAGTTATACAAAAAGGAAATTTTATATTTACAAGGAGTACCAAAACCTATCAGTTCAGATAGAGACTTCAAGAGTACCCCTAGATTTTTAACTAACTCCCAAAAGAAGTTAGACACGAGATTGAGCCTTAACATAGATGTCCACTCACAGGCAGAAGGGCGATCAAAGGGACAATATGAATGTTTAAGGATACGATAGAACACAAGTGTTAAACCAAGATGCAAGTGAGAACGTATTGTACCACTTGGTAAGTTTACGTACGACCATAGCTACCAAATAACGATCAATGTAGCCTTATGAGGCGTATTGCGAAAAGAAGTGTTGACCACCACTTTATTGTAACAAAGTAGGTGAGCAAAGGTATAAAATCCTGACGTTGTAAATGAAACGATTAAGATATCTACCAACGAGGCAAGGAATAAGAAAAGCTTAGACGGACAAAAGTTTTACTACCTGCACGCGTAACCCGAACCGCATTCTTGAATGCGGAATTAAAGTTTCTTAAGACTTCTCCATCTAGAGGAATTATAAGTTTAGATACAAGAATGTTGAGATCACGTTTTATAGGACCCACGAGCTCCTAGCAATGATAGCCTAGTAGCTTATAGCTTGGTACTTCCACCACATTTGGGGAAAAGTACGAAATGTTTTCCACGTGTCGCAGTTAAGGAAATACGAAAATGACCCAATTCACGTAAACCAACATGATGATGTGACCTTTGACTCAGATGGGTTATGATGAAAATCTACGACTAATTTGATCGTACGATTCAACGATTAAAGAAGCAAGTTTGGGTCTTATAATAAAAGTCCAATGGAAGAACCATGGACGAAAGAAAAGCACATAGAAAGTTATGATGTTATGATATTAAGATACCCATACTTTATGAGGTATGCAAATTTCGGGACGAAATTTCTTTTAAGGGGGGTAGGATGTAATACCCCGCAGAATTAGATGCCTAATTACGGTATTTAAAACCCGTAAATTAGAAATTCGCTGAGATGATTCAATCCATAAGATATCGAATAATGATTTCGATTATTTACGAAGGAATGAATTCGTATTTTACATTCACTGAGAATTGTGAATTAAGGAATAAGAGTATATGAAGTGTATAGCCGTATTTTACTTTAACGTCGATTTCAGATCGATAGTTAAACGTCAGTAAATTTTCTAAGAAATTAAGCTTAGAATTAAATTCCATTATTAATGGAATAATTTATTAAAGTAATGACGACCATTTTGAGATGAGTCGATGATGAACGTTTTGCAACGTTTTCAAACGTTAACGTTTTGAGATGAAACGAAAAGCGTTTTAATCGATCAAGAAATTATAGGAATTAATTTCCTATGATTGGTATATGTAATTACAGTATGATTTAGCATTAAATCAATGCTAGATCATCAAGATTCGATAGTTACCAATTTTCAAACGCTCGAAACCCTAATTTTCGAACTCGATTTTTGTCGCATAAAATGATGCCATTAATTTATCCTATGATATTATTTATCATCTAAACTATATGTCATAACATATATCAATGTTTGGCATGGAAAATAAAATTTGGACCCTTTGGCATAGTGTAATAGCCGAGAGCTATATACACATATATACTAAGCACTTATTTGTTGATTTATCAATTACATGTATCTAAGTGACATTGGATTAATTATATCCTAACTACACTATTAAAATCTGATATATATATGTATATATATATAATTTTCGTGCATGTGTGTGGTGTGTAGGTAGAAGTGTGTGTAGGTGTCAACTACATGTATTAAGGGTGACAATTGTCACCCATAAGCACCCCACACACATCCCATACCTCTCTCACCCCCAAAATAAGATTTCATTCATCTTCCTCCCCCATTTTCGTCCATCCCCCTCCAAGAACAGCTCCAAGATCAGCCACTCCACCATTCAAAAAAAGTGGACATAAGCTCCTAGCTCAAGATGGACAGCCGTCCCCTTCCTCTTCATCCCTCTCGATTTCGTGGCTAAGGTAGATACCATCTCCTTAGATCCTAGGGATGATCAAGATATACACATGCATGTTCATCAATATGCTTAAATGTGTTGGGTATATGCTTGAAAGTGATTGCATGTTGATTTAATAGGTAGATTCAATACTTTTGATCATTGCATGTTGATTTCCTGGACGAACAGCAACTTCACGAATTTATTTGACTAAGTTTCAGTGGTCCAATGATTGTGAATTTTTGATATGTTGAAATTATATGTGTCTAGTATTCCTCTGTAAAATTTCAAGTCCATCCAACTTGATTTGATATTTTATTTGTATTTATCAAAAACACTGCACAAATCTGCGAAATTTCCGTGTTCATCACCCATAGTCCGTGGCTTTCGTTTTAAGTTTGGCTAATGATAAATATCTAAAATTTGGCAGAAACATAATTAAGCATGTCTAGAATATTTCTGTAAATTTTCAGAATTTTCTAAAAATTTTTACTAGTTATTCCAGATTTTACAAATTAACTGCACAAAACTGTCACGGGAGTGATAGCTTGTGGTAAAATATTTTTAGCTCCCAATCTATTGTGAATCATTGAGTGAGGCTTTTTCTGGATAAAACTAGATATAAGTGGCTTTTCAATATGATTGGTTTTATTTCCATATTCCTTATAATGAACTCACGGTGAATTTTTAAAGTTGACGCATTTCAGTAAGCCTTTTTGGACAAACTGCCTTAGAAAATTTCTATGTTAATAGGCTGTTCGAGTATGACTTTTACGTGAGATGTTCAAGCCGTTTGTAGTCCGATTTGGACTTGGGTTTCTTCATAAAAAATGTTCCTCACCATGTCTAGTTATGATCTGGAAAGTTTGATCCCAAACCAAGTTTTATAGGTATACCTTTCATCGACCCAAAGTCACCTACTGGAAACTGTCCATTTCCAACTAGTCAACTTCGACTTATGTATTTCTCGATGCGTTAGATATTTTCCAGTGTGGTCTTCATGACATATGTAGTACTTGTTACAAGGTCTCTAAATTGGTAGCCTGCAGCCATTTTGGTATTGTGAGTCAAAGTTACGAGCCTCATAAAACCCTCGTCGTTATGCTAAAACTGAAAATTCTGAAAAATTTTCTAAGTATAGAAGTCAGTTTGAGTTGCCCACTTTGAGACCCTATATCTTCAGAACCAGGACTCTTTTGGATTTAATTCCTTCTTAGAACTTGTAGTACATGTTTAGAGGTTTCCAGAATGTATCTTTGTGCGACCATACGTATTCTGAATCGAGAGTTATGTATCGTCAAAGTACGTCACTTGGGTTGTTTCAAGCTGTTTTTGCTGAAATTCAACACTTGAAAATTTGACTAAGTGTTGGAAACCCCTTTGTGAAATATGCCTTATGTGACTAACATGCTAGTAATTGATGCATTCATTATGTTATGTCGCAAGGCACGATAGAGCATTATAAGATGTACGAACTATGATAAAACATCATGATACGATATTTTCACAAAGCATACCTTAACGTGAAATATTTGACTAGGTGCTTCCTACATGCTCAATTGAGTGTATATCATACCTTGATATACACTATAGTAGAAATATGGATTCTAAGACTCCATGGATAGTTTCTACTCCAGAACTTCAAGGCCAAGAATAGATAGGCTAAAGCTAGGACTTACAATCCAAGAAATGGGATTAAGGCGATCCACGATCCTGTGGGCTTTACTCTACTCAAAATAAAATGCTTCAAATATTTATTTACGATGCTTATTTCAACTGTTGATAAAATGTTTACAAGATTACCTGCCAAAATGTTTATGTTTTGTGTATGTATCCTATCCATGAGATATTATGAGATGTTATGAAATGTTATGAATGTTGTTGGGTTATTCCCAACTTATGAATGAAAATCGATATCGGATCCTGTGCCGGAAGGACAATACCTGGCTAGGATTAACGTGTACACCTAAGGTGATTGTGTGCTGTAAGGACAATTCACGGCCGGTCACGGCGTCGAGAGGAGGCCTCCTTCACGACGCTCGACTATGATGTTATGATGAATGATGATAAGGGATATGGATCATACACACACGTAAAAATGCCGCCAAAGCGATGATTTTTATGAATCGATAAAATGTTTTAGTAAGCATAAGGCACTTTCAACTAAAACCCTTGTGTCTTACCATGATGTGGCAGTGTAATCTACAAATGATAAAATATTTTGGCATGAGTCCACTGAGTGCATTCTTGTACTCAGCCCTGCATGTTTGTTTTTAAATGTGTAGGTTGAGCAGATGATGGATGGAGCAGTGTTGAGCAATAGAAATGTTGTCGCTGAAATGCTTATACCTTGATAGTACATCGTCATATGTACTTATCACATGTCTTCCGCGCAAGAACTTAAACTATGTACTAAAGTCCAAGAACACACTTGTCGTATGACACGCTATTTATTAAAGAGAGTCCCATGTTTGTTCATTCATGTTTATAGTTATAGTCCCCGCTAATCCGTACTTAGGATTGTGGGGCGTGACATTTGGGCTTAAAATTTCGAAAATAAAGAAGGAATAGTACGATAGAAACAAGTAGGAAAATGAACGTCGGTAATTGTCGATTTTGAATAAATCGAAAATTCTCTTAAAAATTTAAACGAAATAATTTTTAAATATGTTTTTAAGTATATTTAGGATATTATTTACACTAAGGAAGAAAAAGAAACATTTTTCCTTATTTATTTGATTATTTTCGAAAAACATAAGAAGGAATAATTAATTTGTGAATTATTATATGATCACTTGATTTTATGTGATGAGTTGTCATGTTTATCTTGTAGTATATGATAAGATAATTATCTTGAACACCTAAGCATGAGGTGGATGTGATAAGGTTGGAAAATGACATTTTTGAGATAAGATTTGCTATGATATATCATAAAAGATAAGATAAGGTCATGATTAATTAAGAGATAATGTTTATCTCTTAGAAATGTGTAGAATATCATAGGAAATAATATTTTAAATATTAGTTGCATGATTTTCGAAATTTAGGTATTATTTTATGTGAAAATTCGAAAATCATGATTTTTATGTGATAAATGTATTAAATAATTTATTTAATTATATAATTGATAAATATCATGATTCTAGATCAATCTTATCTCCTAGAAACTATATAAATTTTCGAAATTAATAAAATAGGGTAAGAATGGAATTTGATGAAAATTAAATCCTAGAAAACCCTAATTTTCGAAAATTTGGGGAAATAGCTTAGAAAAATTCAAAAATTTATTTTATGATATAATATCATTATATTGATATAATTACTCATAAAAATAACATTTTTATGAAAAGAATCATAGTTTGATAATTTATTCATAAATTCGAATTATTTGCCGATAACTTTACTAAAGTACATAGAGATGACCTTAATTAATTTTCTATGATTTATTTTATCATCTAAGATTATTATTATGTCATATAGTTATTAATTGGAGAAAAATAAAATATTTGGCTTATTAATATTAAAGGGGCCGAAAATATTGAATTATATGTGTGAAAAGGATATAAATATGTCACGACCCCACTCCGGACTACCCGGACTGGAGGGCGACTAATACTAGGAGTAGTATTTTAGGGGTTACATGGCTTAAATAAAGATGCATAACAACAATAAACTAGCATGCTCGAACATAATATAAGATAATGTCATAACGACTTAAAAATGGTTAGGCCATCGGACCCCAAAAATCTTGGCCATGGTCCGATGGACCTCAATTGTCATGACCCCACTCCGGACTACCCGGACTGGAGGGCGACTAATACTAGGAGTAGTATTTTAGGGGTTACATGGCTAAATTAGAGATGCATAACAAAAATAAATTAGCATGCTTGAACATAATATGAGATAATGTCATAACGGTTTTAAAAAGGTTTAGGCCATCGGACCCCAAAAATCTTGGCCATGGTCCGATGGACTTCAATAGTTCATATCCATAAAGCATAAATAACGGAGTTCAGAGTGTAGCAGCGGAAAGTGTGTGAATACATATATGACGATATGCATTCAAGGTAAAAACCACAAATTCTAGTTAAGTTGGTCAAGGACACTGGACTCCTCAACACATTCCCCATCATCACCATCGAGCTCAACCGCACATTTAAAACAAACATGCAGGCTAAGTACAAGAAATTGCACTCGGTGGACTTATGCCCAAAAATTTGATAATATTTAAATTACGCGCTAATATCGAGTAAGTCACAAGTGGTTTTAGTAAAAAAATGCCTCAGGCTTACCAAATCCTTCGGTTCAGTAAACATAGCTCGCCGAGCATTTTCTTGGTGTGTATGGTCCGTATCTCATAGTAATAATTCATAACAGTATTAAAAATTAAACGTCGAGAGGAAGGCCTCCCATCGACGACGCCGTGATCGGCCGTAATCCCGTACAGCGCACAGTCACTCTCTACAAGCATATGTTAACACAAGATATAGCTCCAACCTTCACGCCAATCCTAGCTGTGCATTTATCATCCAACACAGACCCGACATTTAAAAGGTTGGGCGACCCAAATGACATAACCGTCATAATAAAGTTCCAACTATCTCCACAGCCCTACCCGGCAAATGATAGGATCCATACACAAAATGAATATTTTGGCAGGTAATGTAGTAAAACATTTGTTAACAGTTGTAGAATAAGTGCTGTAAATAAACTCATTTGGAATAACAGTAAAGTCACATCTTGTTTGAAAAGTAAGCCCACATTAGTGAGGTAAGAAAAGGAGCCCACATTAGTGAGGTAAGAAAAGGAGCCCACCTGGACTATGGTTTGTTGTAAATTGAGTCCTAGGTTCGATCGTACGTCAAAATCCAGTCACCGCGTTTGCGTCCACACCTTTACAAAAAAGCGAGGCTTTAGTACGTCGCTCAAGTCTCTCGAAACTTTCAAAAGCTAAGATAAACTTCGATATTTCATATCGATGTAGACTGAATTCCTTAGTGAATTCAATACGTCTCTAACACGTATACAATTGAATTGTTCTCGTTCCTCGAGATACTTTCAACGTATAAGTACGTTTTTCGATATATGGATTTCATTTGTGAAATCTTTTCTTACTAATGAGGTATCATACTCAATTAGTATATCTTACGCGTACTGGCGTATTCATCAATCGTGTAAACGTACGTTTGACTTAAAAAGTCAACGAAGTCAACACTGGTCAACAAAGTCAACGATTTTGACTTTCAAATAGTAACTTCTTACTATTTCGTTTTATAAATCGAATTTGATCGATTTGAAAACGTAAAGTCCTATTTCTCGATTTATCACGTAAATCAAGGACTTATAAATAATTTCGCATTTAATAAACCTTTTTATAAATAAAACGCGTAGTTTCGATTTTAAAACGTTATAAAATGAACGTTTGTCTCAAACATAGCAATCTATGTTTATAAAATTTTGTAAAATTTAATTATGTCCAGAATATTAATTAAACATATATTTTATTAATAAACTGATTTAAAAAGGATTTAAAAATCCTTATTAATTATCGAAAATCTCTATAATTAATTTAAAAATATCAAATGACTTTTGAAATTTTTCTAAATTAATATAGTGCATTATTATACACTATGGTCCAGAATATGAATTTATAAAATTCACATGATATTGTTTGCTATTTATTAATATATATACATATATATAGTTACGGTATTTCCATTAATTAGGGAATAATTATCCAAAAATTCCCAAAATTGATATATACATAGTATAATATCCCAACATCAATATACATCATAAATATAACCTATAGTTCATCATAACCATTCATTTAACAATTTATAGTAATACTTACGGTAATTACAAGATAATTACCAAATAATTAGCAAACAATTTCTAACTATTCCAAATAAATTCTAACATGATTAAACATTATACTATAACATTGTAACATCATAACATCAACCAAAACCATTTGAATCATCACCATATGGAGCTACAAGCTCTCGGCTTTTTTGACTAAAAATTGTATTTGATTTTCAAAAATTCCAACAATTATATACTATGTTTATACACTATAGTATAGCAATATAACATCATAATATTTATCAAAAACCAATTAAATCATCACCATATGAGCTCATTGCTCTCGGTTTATTGGATTTAATTAGGTAACTGATTTTCAAAAATTCCAACAAATTTATACAACACATAAACAATATACTAAAGCATTAATACACCATTGCATGTTCAAAAATAAAATCATACACCAACCTATACACTTATAAAGCTCACGGTATTTAATTCAAAATTAAGCATATGGTTTTCGAAAATTCTAATTAAATCATAGAACATATAATCAAGGTTCTAAAGCAATAATATGCTATCAGATGCTTAAAATAAAATTATACATCAATGTACACATATATACCTCACGGTTTTCATAAGAATAAAAGCTAGGGTTTTCTAAAAATTCTAAATAAAATACCATGGGTTCTAAACATATCATAGAACATATATCCATCATAAAAATTATATCAAGAACATTCGGTCACTACCATATCATTTTAACTATTTTCAAATTTTTTTTATAAATATATGCTATGGTTTCGAAAATCATATACATAGGCAAGATGCATTCATACATTTCATATACACATAACCTATGTTCATCTAAACATATTCACATGTATTTTCAAAATAAAATCCTCAAGAACACATATATAAACAATAGCTCATGCTCAAGAACATTCAAACACATATGTATACCTATATAAAACTTTCGAAACACACATAAACATATATAACAGTTTTCGATTTTCTTGATTAAAGAAGAATAAGAAATCGGTACTATAGTTCATGTATTACCTTAGAAATGGTATAGAATCAAAGAACAATGAAGGTAACAAGCTTGGTGAGTAAGATATGAAGAAGATAGAATGAGAGAAAATCTAAAAATGAAGAGGGGGAGCTCTCGGTTTTGGGGCAGAAAATGGAGAGGAATGGGGTGTTTTAGAGAGTGTTAATTGTTGGGAGAGGTTTGAAATGAGTGAGTATGAGAGAAGTGAAGAGTCTCTCCTATTATCTCTCTCTCACTCTCGATTTTTGGCAAGAAAGAGGCAAAATCTGCAGCACATTGGGAGTTGGTTAAGTGATGATCAAGAGTGTTAAGTGAGCTCTTCATGCATCGGGCAAATTTAAAAGTGAAATCATTGTGTATGGGAGAGGAGCGGCGCATGAGGGTGATTTAGGGGCTGTTTTAATTTTAAATTACACCTAATACATTGTATTAATCATATAATAGGTTATAGATATATAATACAAGTCATAAAAATAATTAAATCATCACTTAAGCATAATTTTGAAATTACCGAAAAGAATTGGGAAAAAAAATAGGATTAAAATATAAATTACACCTATTATTGATACTCATGTAATTTTCAATCATATATATCATAATATATGATTTAGATATTAAATAATAGCATAGGATAAAATTATAGCACATTTCATGCAATAAAAACCCTAATTCCGAAAATAGGGTTTCGAAATTATATAAATAGGCATTATCGATTTCTATGGTTCAAAAACTGATTTTAATGCTTAATAATACCCATATATATCATATTATATAGTTTAGAAACCATATGACAATTTAATGGTATCATTTCATGTGATCAAACCCTAATTTATAAGATTAGGGTTTTCGAAATTAAATTTCGAAAATATCGAGTTTCATAACTCAAATATTGATTTTAATAATTATTAATACTGTAATTATATAAAATAATAATAGGAAATTAATTATTATAATTTCACGAGCATTAAACTCATTTTCAAACGTCTCAGGCGCTCAAAACGCCTCAAACGTTCAAAATCGACTCATCTCAAAATGGTCGCGGTAAGTTCATACTTACTAAATAAATACATTCCATTTAATAAAGGAATTAAGATGGAAATTAATTCCAAGCTTCACTGCTCAGAAAATTTCATGAAATGCTGACGTGCGATACGCGTTTGACGTTAAAATATATTGACGAATCATTTCGTAATATTTCAACCCTTTAATTCACAATCCTTAGTGAATTATGAAAAGGAATTCGTTATAACGATATCGTATCGAAATCACAATATTCGATGTCGTAAAAAAAATAATATACGGCAAAACCCTAATTACGGGTTTAGAATACCGTAATCGTATGTTCGTTTCTTTGGAATATTACATCAATAGTTCATAACCATAAAGAATAAATAAATGAGTTCAGAGTGTAGTAGCGGAAAGTGTGTGAATACATATATGACGATATGCATTCAAGGTGAAAACCACAAATTCTAGATAAATTGGTCAAGGACACTGGACTCCTCAACACATTCCCCATCACCAATATCGAAGCTCAACCTGCACATTTAAAAACAAACATGCAGGGCTAAGTACAAGAAATTGCACTCAGTGGACTTATGCCGAAAACATTTGATAATAAGATTACGCTGCCAATATCAGAGTAAGTCACAAGGGTTTTAGTTAAAAATGTCTTGTGCTTATTAAAACATTTTCAGTTCATAAACATAGCTCGGCCGAGCATTTTCTTGGTGTGTATGGTCCATATCTCATAGTAACAATTCATAACAAGATAAAAGTTTAACGTCGAGAGGAGGCCTCCCATCTACGACGCCGTGACCGCCGTAATCCCGTCAAAGACACAAATACTCTCACAAGCATATGTTAACATTGCAATAGTTCCAACCTTCACGCCAATCCTAGCTGGGCATTTATCATCCGCACAGACCCGACATTTAAAAGGTTGGGGCGACCCAAATGACATAACTTGTCATAATAAAGTTCCAACTATCGCCACAATTTCTACCCGGCATAACAGATAGGATCCATACACAAAATGTAATATTTTGGTGTAATGTAGTAAACATTTGTCAACAGTTGTAGAATAAGTACTGTAAATAAACTCATTTTGGAATAACAGTAAAGTCACATCTTAGTGGGGTAAGAAAAGGGCCCACATTTTGAAGATAAGAAGCCCACCTGGACTATGGTTCGTTGTAATTTGAGTCCTAGGTTTGTTCGTACGTCAATATCCAGTCGCCTCGTTTGCGTCCACACCTTTACGAAAAAGCGAGGATTTAGTACGTCGCTCAAGTCTCTCGAGACTTTCAAAAGCTAAGATAAACTTCGATATCTTATTTCGATGTAAACTGAATTCCTCAATGAATTCAATACGTTTCCAATACGTATATAATTGAATTGTTCTCGTTCCTCGAGATACGTTCAATGTATAAGTACGTTTTTCGATATATGGATTTCATTTGTGAAATCTTTTCTTACTAATGAGGTATCATACTCAATTAGTATATCTTACGCGTACTAACGTATTTATAAATCGTAAAATCGTATGTTTGAATTAAAAAGTCAACGAGGTCAACACCGGTCAACAAAGTCAACAATTTTGACTTTCAAATAGTAATTTCTTACTATTTCGTTTTATAAATCGAATTTGATCGATTTGAAATTGTAAAGTCCTATTTCTCGATTTATGTCACATCCCCTAAATCCTAAGTAGGATTTAGAAGGGATTGTAACTCTAAACAGGTATAATTAAACAGGGGAATTCTCCTTAACAAAAGCCGTAATTCATACGACAAGCATGTTCTTGGACTTTAGTACATAACTTAAGTTCTTGCAAAAAAACATGTGATATGTACATATGACGATGTACTATCAAGGTATAAAATTTTCAATGACAATATTCCTATTGCTCAACACCGCTCCATCCATCATCCGCTCAACCCGCACATTTAAAAACAACATGCGGTGAGTACAAGAATGCACTCGGTGGACTCATGCCAAAACATTTGATAATATTCGAATTACGCGCCAATGTCGAGTAAGTCACAAGGGTTTTAGTTAAAAGGCCTCAGGCTTACTAAAATCATTTCGATTCATAAAGTAGCTCGCCAAGCATTTTCTTGGTGTGTATGGTCCGTATCTCATAGTCACAATAAATAATAATAATAATAAATAATAAACGCCGAGAGGAGGCCTCCCATCTACGACGCCGTGACCGCCGTAATCCCGTCTGACACACATCCACTGCAAGCATATGTTAACACAACAGATAGTTCCAACCTTCACGCCAATCCTAGCTGTGCATTTATCATCCGCACAGACCCGACATTAAAAGGTCATGCGACCCAAATGACATAACTTGTCATAATAAAGTTCCAACTATCTCCACAGCCCTACCCGGCAAACAGATAGATCCATACACAAAACGAAATATTTTGGCGGTGTAATGCAAGAAACATTTGATAACAGTTGTAGAATAAGTATCAGTAAATAAACTCATTTAGAATAACATTAAAGTCACATTTTAGTGGGGTAAGAAAAGGCCCACATTTTGAAGATAAAGCCCACCTTTGATGTAGATTGTTTAACCGATTCTTGAATTGTGAGTCTGAAGCAGCTTTATCTATTCACGGCTTTGAGGTTTTGGAGTTGAAACATCCATCGGGTCTTAGAACCCATATTTCTACTTGAGTGTATATCATGGCATGATATACAATCAATTGATCATGTAGTAGCGCCTAGTCAAATATTTCACGTTAAGACGTGCCTCCGTAAAAATATCATATTGTTGTTTTATCCTAAATTCGTGCATCTTATTAATGCTTTAATGTACCTTGCGACATATCATATGAATGCATCAATTAATAGCATGTTAGTCACATAAGGCATGTTTCACATAGGGGAGTTTCAACACTTAGTTAAATTTCAAGTGTTTAATTTTCAGCAAAACAGCTTAAAACAACCCAAGTGTCATACTTTGACGATCTATAACTCTCGATTAAAAATACGTATGACCGCACAAAGACACATTCTGGAAACCTCTAAACATGTACTGTAAGTTCTAAGAAGGAAGTCGACCCAAAAGAGTCGTTGTTATGGAGATATAGGGTCTCAAAGTGGGCAACTCGAACTGACTTCTATACTTAGAATATTTTCAGAATTTCCAGATTTAGAGTGTCATACTTTGACGATTCATAACTCTTGATTAAAATACGTATGACCGCACAAAGACACTTTCTGAAACCTCTAAATATGTACTATAAGTTCTAAGAAGGAAGTCGACCCAAAAGAGTCGTGGTTCTGGAGATATAGGCTCTCAAAGTGGGTAACTCGAACTGACTTCTTCTATACTTAGAAAATTTTCAGGATTTCCAGATTTAGCTTAACGACGAGGATTTTGCGAGGCTCGTAACTTTGACTCACAATACCAAAATGACTGAAAGATACTATTTTAGAAACCTTGTAATAATAAATACATGTTTCATGAAGACCGTACTGGAAGATACTTGATGCATCGAGAAATACGTAAGTTCAAAGTTGACTAGTTGGAAAGGACAACATTCAAGTAGGTGACTTTGGGTCAGTGAACAGTATACTTATAAGGCTTGGTTTGGGATCAAACTTTCCAGATCACAACTAGACATGGTAAGGAACATTTCTTATGAAGAAACCAAAGTCAAAATCGGATTACAAACGGCTCGAATATCTCACGCAAAAGTCGTACACGGACAGTCATTTAGCATAGAATTTTACTAAGGCAGTTTGTCCAAAAAACTTACTGTAATGAGTCAACTTTAAAAATTCACCGTGAGTTCATTATAAGGAATCTAGGAATGCAACCAATCATATTGAAAAGCCACTTAAGTCTAGTTTAATCCAGAAAAAGCCTTACTCAATGATTCAAAATAGATTGGGAGATAAAAATATTTTACTACAAGCTATCACTACAGTGACAGTTTTGTGCAGTTCGTTTGAAAAATCTGGAATAAATAGTAAACAATTTTAGAAAATTCTGAAAATTTACATAGATCTTCTAGACATGCTAATTTATGTTTATGCCAATTTTTAGAGTTTTACCATTAGCCAAACTCAAAACGAAAGCCACGGACCGTGGTGATGAACACCGAAATTTTACAGATTTGTGCAGTGTTTTTGAAAAATATAATTAAAATAGGAAATCAAGTTGGATTGACTTGAAATTTTACAGAGACGTAATAGACATGTTTAATTTCAACATAGTAAAATTTCACATTCATCAGACCACTGTAACGTAGTCAAATAATTTTATGAAGTTACTATTTTCGTAACATACTTCCAGTTTTCAGTTTTAAGCTTATTCTTCTTGTATGCATTTCATATAATCACGAAAATGGTGAATCTATCACCCCAAATCACCACCAAGATCATCAATCTAAGCATGCAAGTATGATTTAATCATTTCTAAGAGTCATAGGAGATAATTATACCTTAGTCACGAATTTGAAGATGAATGAGAGAGAGATGGAGCTTGAGCTCTCTCTTGGTGGAAATGGTGTAGGAGAAGAAGAAGAGAGGAAAGGAGAGGAGAGGTCTGAAAATTTTGGAGAGAGAGGAGAAAATGTATTATGAGTGAAATGAAGTGTATGGGAAGAGTTTCTCCCATGTATCTCTCTCTCTCTTAGGCACACACACACACAATAGGAATCATGGTTGAGTGTGTAGAGTGTGGTGATGATTAGAGGTAGAAAGACTTTCCATGCATTGGGTGTTAAGGAGGTGACCATCATGCCATGCCATCTCATGATGGCCTATGGCTATGTAGGTGTCCAAATAGGTAGGCAAATTTTTGGGGAGTAGGAGATGATGATTGAGGAGTGTAAAGGAGCTCTTCGTGCGTTGGGTGTTTAAAGAGGTGACAAGCATGCCTTGTCAATCCATGATAGCCTAAGGTTTAGGGGTCCAAATAGGTAGGATTATTTTATTTTGTACATTAATACCATATATATATCATACATGATCATAGGTATAAAATACAAGTCATAAAATAATTAAATCACCTCTTAGGCATATATTTGAAATTTTAGAATAATAGGAAAATAGGATAAAATAATAGCACATTTCATGCACACAAAACCCTAATTTGAAATGTAGGTTTTCAAATTATTAAATACACAATACCAATTTTAATGCTCAAAATTAATTTTAATGCTTAATAATATCCATATATATCATAACATATAGTTTAGATACCATAGGATAATTTAATGGTATCATTACCCGTGACCAAACCCTAATTTGTATAATTAGGGTTTTCGAAACCCATTTCATAAATATCGAGTTTTAATAACTCAAAAATTGATTTTAATATTTAATATTACTGATTATATAAATTAATGATAGGAAATTAATTGGGATAATTTCCGGATCATTGAACTCATCTCTCAAAACATCTCTAGACGTTAACGTTCAAAACGTCTCAAAATGATCATAATCGACTCATCTCAAAATGGTCGTAGTAAGTTTGAACTTACTTTATAATTAATATTCTAGTAACATAGGAATTAATATGAAAATTAATTCCAATCTTCGCTGCTCCGAAAATTTCACAAAATACTGACGTATGATGTGTAATCGGCGTTAAAATAATACTGTCGATATGCTTTACAAACTTCTATTTCTAAATTCACAATTCTCAGTGAATATAAAATAGGAATTCGTTCCTTCATAAATACTCGAAACCATTATTCGCTATCTTACTGATTGAATCGTCACAGCGAATTCCTAATTTACGGGTTTCAAAAACCGTAATTAGGCATCTAATCCTACGGGATATTACAATTTATCACGTAAATCAAGGACTTATAAATAATTTCGCATTTAATAAACCCTTTTATAAATAAAACGCGTATTTTCGATTTTAAAACGTTATAAAATAAACGTTTGTCTCAAACATAGCAATCTATGTTTATAAAATTTTGTAAAATTCAATTATGTCTAGAATATTAATTAAACATTTATTTTATTAATAAACTGAATTAAAAAGGATTTAAAAATCCTTATTAATTATCGAAAATCTCGATAATTAATTTAAAAATATCAAATGACTTTTGAAAATTTTTCTAAATTAATATAGTGCATTATTATACACTATGTTCACGAATATGAATTTATAAAATCCATAAGATATTGTTTGCCATTTATTAATATATATACATATATATAGCTACGGTATTTTCTAAAATTAGGGAATAATTATCCAAAAATTCCCAAAATTGATATACACATAGTATAATGTCCCAACATCAATATATATCATAAATATAACCTATAGTTCATCATAACCATTCACTCAACAATATATAGTAATACTTACGGTAATTTCAAGATAATTATCCAATAATTATCAAACAATTTCTAAAAATTCTAAATAAATTCCAATATGATTAAAATTATACTATAACATTGTAACATCATAATATCAACCAAACTAATTTAAATCGTCACCATATGAGCTTGTAAGCTCTCGGCTTTTTCGATTTTAATTAGGGTTTGGTTTCCAAAAATTCCAACAATTATATACTATGATTATATACTATAGTATACTAATATAACATCATAATATTTATCAAAACTAATTAAATCATCACCTTCAAGAGCTCAAGGCTCACGGCTTATTTGATTTAAATTAGTATTTGATTTCCAAAAATTCCAATAAATCCGTACAACACATAAACAATATACTAAAGCATTAATACACCATTGCATGATTAAAATAAAAATCATACACCAAACTATGCTTTCATAATGCTCACGGTATTTTCATTAAATCAAGCATATGGTTTTCAAAAATTCTAATTAAATCATGGAGCATATAATCAAGGTTCTAAAGCATTAATATGTCATTACATGCTTGAAATAAAAATTATACACCAAGGTATGATTTTTAGAAGCTCACGGTATTATTTAGAAATCAAGCATATGGTTTTCAAAAATTCTAAATAAATCATAGAGCATATAATCAAGGTTCTAAAGCATTAATATGTCATTACATGCTTGAAATAAAAATTATACACCAAGGTACATGCATATATATCTCACGGCATTTTTAAAAATAAAGCCTAGGGTTTTCAAAATTTTTCTAAATCATACATATGAACTCTAAACATGATATAGAACAATAATCCATTCTTAAAACACATTAAGAACATTCGGTCCTCATAAGAATATTTTTATCATTTTCGAAAATTATTTCAAATACATACTATGGTTCGAATATTTCATATACATGCTAAATCCTTACAAACATGTCATATCCAACATCCTATGTTCATTTAAACATATATCCTTATTACTTTTGAAAATAAAATCATCAAGAACAATATGAACACATATCTCATGCTTCAGGAACATTAAACATACATAGATACATACATATACATGTTTCGACTATAATAAGGATATAGAATTGTTTTACAAGGATAATATATGATATCAAAGCTTGTGAAAGAGTGGAGAAGAAATGAAGAAGATTTGTGAGAGAAAATGAGAGGAAGCTCTTCGATTTTTTTCTGATAATGGGGAGGGGTTTCTCGAAATTTTCAGAGGAGAAATGGGAGAGATGGAGAGGATTTTGGTGTTCAAAATGTTTGAGAGGAGTAAAATGAATGAATGAAGGCAATTCTCCCCCTATACTCTCCTTCTCTCTCTCGATTTTTACAACAAAAAGGAATAAAAATCTGCAGCACATTTTTGGGGAGTGGTATGTGATGATTGAAGAGTGTTTAAAGAGCTCTTCATGTATTGGGCAATTTTAAAAGTGAAATCATTGTGCATGGGGAGAGGTGGTCGACGGTTTGGAGGGTTCCAAGGCTGATTTTTATTTTATTTTTTTACATAATACAATATATAAATCATATTATAAGTCATAGATACATAATACATGCCATGAAAATAATTAAATCAACCTATAAACATAAAATTTAAATTACCGATCGAAATTTTGAGAAAATAGGATAAAAATTATAAATCACACCTATAATTGATACTCATGTAATTTTCGATCATATATATCATAATATATGATTTAGATATTAAATAATATCATATGATAAAATTATTGCATCATTTCATGCAATAAAAACCCTAATTTCGAAACTAGAGTTTCGAAATTTATAAAAACTGAAACCATCGAATTCTATGGTTCAAATTCTATTTTAATGCTTAATAATATCCATATATATCATATTATATAGTTTAGATACCATATGATAATTTAATGGTATCATTTCATGTGAAAAACCATAATTTATAAGATTAGGGTTTTCGAAAATCACTTTCGAAAATAATCGAATTTTAAATGCAAAAATTTGATTTTAATATTTATTAATACTGTAATTATCTAAAATAATAATAGGAAATTAATTATTATAATTTCCTGAGTATTAAACTCATTTTTCAAAACGTCTCTAGACGTTGACGTTCAAAACGTCTCAAAACGTTCAAAATCGACTCATCTCAAAATGGTCGCAGTAAGTTCATACTTACTAAATAAATAAATATAATCATTATAGGAATTAATACGGAAATTTATTCCGAGCTTCACTGCTCAGAAAATTTCATGAAATCGACGTTCGATAGCGTGTTGACGTTGAAATAATCTTCTCGTATTATTTCATAAATTTCATTCGTAATTCACAATCCTTAGTGAATTATAAAAGGAATTGTTAATATAGATACTTGAATCGAAATCACAATATTCGATGTCGTAAAAATTTATATCTGTGAAAACCCAATTACGGGTTTAGAATACCGTAATCGTAGGCTCGTTTCTTTGGAATATTACATTCCACCCCTACGAAAAATTTCATCCCGAATTTGTATACCTCTAGAAAAATAAATCGGGTATTTTCTCTCATCGCTTCTTCAAGCTCACACGTGAGCTTCTTTCGTCAGGTGAGTCTCCACAAAGACTTTGACTAACGGAATCGACTTGCTCGTAGTTGCTTTGAACTTTGTGGTCAAGTATGGCGCGGGTTCTTCCTTATAGCTCATGTCCGCTCGAGGATCACGTCGTCTTGATGAATCACATGCTTTGGGTCGTGAACGTATTTGAATAATGCGAGGCGTGAAAAACATTATGGACATTCCCAGGTTTGGCGGAAGAGCTAACCTATATGCTCATGGACCTATCCTCTAGGATCTCATAAGGTCCTATAAAGCGGGTCTAAGCTTTCCTTTCGTGCCAAACCCGACAATCCCTTTCGATGGAGAGACCTTAAGAAATACTTTGTCTCCATCCTCAAATCGTAGTTCGGATCTACGGCGTATCGTCGTAAGATTTACATCGTCCCGAGCCTCTATTATCCTCACTAATCAGTCGAACGATCTCGATCATTTCGTTCAACGCATCGAGCCCTATGACTTTCTCTCACCAACTTCATCCCAATAAAGCGGTGATCTACACTTGCCATACTGAGGCCTCGTATGGGGCCATGCCGATCATAGCTTGATAGCTATTGTTGTAAGCAAATTCGATAAGAGGTAAAATATCTTCCCATTTTGCACCTCGATCCAATATTACGGTTCTAAGCATATCTTCTAGCGTTTGGATCGTTCTTTCCGACTGCCCATCGGTTTGTGGGTGGAATCGCGATCGAAATTAAGTTTAGTACCCGTTCTCTCGCAAGCTAATCCGAACTCGGATGTGAACTTGGAGTCTCGATCGAGGTAATAGATTTTGGCACTCCATGTAGTCGCACATTTTCCTTAACGCATGGTGGCCAACTTATCAGACCCATAAGTGCTCTGAATCGGTAGAAAGTGAGCACTTTTGGTAAGCCTATCCACAATTACCCATATGGCTATGTTTCCTCTTCTCGACTTGGGTAAGCTTGTAATGAAATCCATTGTTATATCGTCCCATTTCCACTCGGGAATTTCTAACGGTTGTAACTTTCCGTATGGACGTTGGTGTAGTGCCTTCACTTGTTGACAAACAAGACAGCGTTCCACAAAGGAAGCTATGTCTCGTTTCATGCCTTCCCACCAAAACTTTTCCTTCAGGTCTTGGTACATCTTAGTACTGCCTGGGTGGGCGGTGTAGGGCGTATCATGAGCCTCACTCATGATTTCATTCTGAAGCTCTGCGTCGTCAGGGACGCATATCCTACCTTCAAACAATAAGGCGTTGTCTGACGCCTCTTGGAAATTCTTAAATCCTCCAGACCTTATCCTTTGTCTGATCTTTTCTAACTTTTCCTCCATCCTTTGTCTCTCGACAATCCTTTTTCTTAGGTCAGATGCCAGTGTGAGTGTAGCGATACAGCTCACAATTGTCTCAGGTGGTTCCACCAGTTCAATCCTCATTCTTCCAAACTCTTCAACGAGTTTTTCCTCTTGTACAAAGAGACATCCTAACTTGGTATGGCTCTTATGACTCAAGGCGTCAGCTACTACATTCGCCTTACCTGGGTGATAGTTAATACCACAGTCGTAATCCTTTACAAGCTCGAGCCATCTTCTTTGTCTCATATTCAGATCTCTTTGTTCGAAGAAGTACTTCAAACTTTTATGATCCGTGAAGATCTCGCATCTCACACCATAGAGATGGTGTCTCCAAATTTTTAGTGCATGAACTACGGCTGCTAATTCCAAATCGTGGGTTGGGTAGTTCAGTTCGTGGGGTCTGAGTTGTCGGGATGCATAAGCTATCACTTTTCCTTCCTGCATCAAAACACAACCCAGTCCAGTCTTAGATGCGTCTGTATAGACTACATACCCTTTGTCCGCTTCTGGGACTGCTAGAACTGGTGCACTTGTCAATTTTTCCTTGAGTATTTGGAAACTCGTCTCGCATTCATCAGTCCAATTGAACTTGATTCCCTTCCGAAGTAGCTGGGTTATTGGCCTTGCAATTTTGGAGAATCCTTCGATGAATCTCCTATAGTAACCAGCTAATCCTAGGAAACTTCTAATCTCGTGCTGAGTCTTTGGTGATTTCCATTCCTGCACGGCCTCTACTTTGGCTGGATCTACTTTTATACCTTCTGCAGACACGATGTGTCCAAGGAACATAACTTCCTTCAGCCAAAACTCACATTTGCTAAACTTAGCAAAGAGTCTTTCATCTCTCAAGGTTTGCAAAACCGTTCTTAGATGTTCTCTATGATCCTCTTCATTCTTTGAATAAATAAGGATATCATCTATGAAGACCAAAACAAATTTATCCAAAAATGGATGAAATACTCTGTTCATGAGGTCCATGAATACGGCTGGTGCATTGGTTAATCCGAATGGCATAACTATGAACTCATAGTGGCCGATCACGGTTGGAATGCGATCTTAGGTACATCCTCGAGACCGTATTTTCAGCTGATGGTATCCTGACTTAAGATCAATTTTCGAGAATACACCTGCTCCTTGCAATTGATCAAACAGGTCATCAATTCTGGGTAAAGGGTATTTGTTCTTTAGTGTCATCTTATTTAGCTCTCGGTAATCGATGCACATTCTCAAAGAACCATCCTTCTTCTTGACAAACAAAACAGGCGCTCCCCAAGGTGAAACACTCGGCCTAATGAATCCTAGATCCAAAAGCTCTTGGATTTGGATTTTCAGTTCCTCCAACTCTTTTGGGGCCATCCTATAGGGCGCCTTCGACACTGGGGCTGATCCGGGCTCCAAGTCGATGGTAAACTCTAGTTGTCTATGAGGAGGCAGTCCTGGTAGATTTTCGGAGAACATGTCCGAAAATTCTTGGACAACTTCTATGACTTCTACCCGCGCTTTGGGTTTATCCTCTTCGTTCAAATAAACAAGGAATGCATGGCATCCTTTCTGGTTCATCATCCTCCTCGCCTGTAGTGCAGATACAATCGGGATTCTTCTTCCCATGCTGATCCCGTGGAAACGCGTAGCTTCTTGTCCAGGAAAGTGAAACATAATTTTCCTTTCCTTACATAGAATCGTGGAATGATTCTTAGCTAACCAGTCCATTCCTAGGATTATGTCTACATCATCCATGGGCATTATGTTTAGATTGTTAGCCAGAACCTTAAGTGATCCTAATGTCAACTCTAGGTTCGAGCAAAAGTGTGTAATGATCATAATCCTCCTATAGGCGATGAGATTCTCATATCTGTCTTGACTTTTCGGACCTAAGGCCCGGCATTTCACGCATGATTTTGCAATAAAAGAATCAAGCACCGTGATCGAACAATACTATAACAGGTAGGTTGAGGAGAACTCTCATACCTGCCAAGTTTCCCTGGTTTTGTTCGTTCTGCCTCCTATGCAAGGCGTAGGCTCTAGCCTGAGCCGGCTGAGGCTGACGGGGCGCTGGTCCTTGTTGATTCGACAGGCTGCTTTGCTGGCTTTATTCTTCTTCTTTGGCGTTGTCATGATGTTGCCGCCTGTTGTTGTTGAGGCGGTGGCTACCACCGCGATTCTGAGGGGTTGTTGTCGCATGCTTTGCCATTGTGCTTCTTGCACCACTTGATGGGGTTGTTGCCACCGAGTTCTTGAGGTTTGGAATTGCGTGCGTGGGGTTGAAGCTGTATAGCCCTTAATGGCTGAGCATTGCCCGGTTGGTTCGGCCTTATATCCGAACGTGACACTGGGCAATTGTTGGCGTAATGCCCTTTTGCCCCGCACTTGTAACAGCTCACTATGTTTGCCGTGCATACTCCCTTGTGTGCTCTATGGCATCGGGGGCATTGAGGTGCCCTCAACTGTTCCTGCGGTCCCCTTGCCGGTGGAGCATACGCTGCTCTCTTCCAGCTCTGTCCTTGCTGCGCCGTGTTTCCCTGCCACGGGCGCTTGTGACTCACGTCCCCATAGCTCCCGTGGTTGTTATTCCGCGGTTGGGTTCCCATTTCCTTTTCCTCCGTCCAGCGGTATGTGTGCGAGCCGACATCGACTTATCTTCGGACATGGCGCCTCAATATCTAAAGCTCGCAAGAGCTTGATGTAGGTTAGGTCTCCATGGCTGGCAAGAGACATCCGTATCTCCATTCTTAGTCCCGACCTAAACTTCTCCGACATTTTCAAGTCGGTGTCCACCTGTTCTGGTGCATATCTCGACATCTCGCAGAAAGTGTGATCATAGTAGGTCACAGACAATCTTTCTTGCTTTAGCGGGAAAAATTCGCTCCTTCTTCCTCTTATAGCTCTTGGGGATGTATTTCTCATACAGTTCCCTCTTGAATTCCTCCCATGAAAACTCCTCAGTCGTTGGTCAGAAGGTCTTCTTTCCGGCCTCCCACCGTAAGTCATTTGGTCAATCATTTGGAAAGTAACGAACGACAGCCTTTCCTGTGCCGTGCATCTTAAGAAAGTAAAAATCCATTCAATGGCTCTAACCCATTGTTCGAACTCTTACGGGCTTCCTTCCGTTAAAAACAGGAGGGTTCTGTCTTAGAAACAGTTCTTCGATCCTGCGATCGGGTTGAGGTGGAGGTGGTTGGGGAATATCCTCTTCCTCTTGCTCGGGGATTCTACCCCTCCCTCTAGGTCTTCCTCGACCTCTGGGTTCTCGTTCTGGGTTTCTTCTCGGAGGCATTCTTTTATATAAAACATATCATCGTCAATTACTCAACGCTTTCTTAGCTTAACATACATAAGGTTTTCATAGCCTCCTCGTAAAACGATATCAAAATAAAACAACTCATCCCTAACATAGACAATTTGTCGCAAAAGCCCCCATTTGGGTCAAATATATATAGATAGGTAAACAAGGTCTGTCAAAAGCAAGATGTTCAACATCAAGAATCACAAGAAAAACAAAGCGAGAAGGTTTCGCCCCACGCCTCCCAAAAAAAATCCGAGTTCTAGAACCATGGTCTGAAATATAAAAGGAAAAGCTAGCACATGCTAGTCATAACAAAGCAATTTTAATTAAACGTCGCTTAACGTCTTCACGGGCTCCTTCCTACTCCGCGTCTTCCTCAGGGTCTTCCTCCTCTTCGGAGTCGTCTTCCCCATCCGAATCGTCCTCACGAGGTCGTACCCTGGATGGTCCTGCACCGCTGGCTTCCATCATCGGTATGTCGCGCAGGGTCCGGGTTATCCGCGCCGCATAAGTCGTAGTTGTGGCGAATCGGACTGTAGCATACTCGGGTCGGGTCATAGCCATTGAAGGCATCTGATACGCTCATCCGCACTGTCCGGCGGAAGGGCTCTTCCTCTTCCGGTGGTGGTGGATCGGACGCAGGTGGTAGGGGCGGTAGCGGCGGACGTACTGGGTGTCCAAAACCGCGGTGGCAAGGCGGGCTCTCCCGAGCTCTGGGCGTGTTGCCTCATCTACCTCGTACATCCTGCCCTCATCTATCCGGTACAGGGGTATCACCGGATCGACCTGTCTCGGAACCTCAAGGTATAGCCACTCTGGCGACTCGTCACGCCAAGTGTACTCCCGTGGAGGGAGATAGGGTCCCATAGGTGCGGCTCAGAATATCGCATACACGTAAGTCGATGACTCACGAACACAGGCGGATCCCCAACCAAATCATAGCCTCGGGGTATACGACAAATTTAATCTCCCGATACCTCTCGGGCATAACCATCCCATGTACAAGGGAGTATAGCTAGGAGTCGCTTGATGCCATCATAGTCGGTTGCGCCATAGGCTCGGGCGTTCCTCCACACCAAGGTGTCATGTAAACTTCGCCTGGGTCTTGCGGCAAGACATCCAACATTCCCGATAGGTGCGCATCAGCTCCTCGGGTGTGGCATGAGGTCCTACCCTCCTCCTAGCGATATAGCGCATCTCCTCCATCTGCCACGATCAAAACTAACGTAAGTCAACTATCGTCATCTCAAAATAGAAAGGATAGCATAACGAGAAGCAACTAGGTTGGAACTAAACAATCCATAAGGTAGGCAACATCATAAGGTACAACACATATTACAACTTACCTTCTTAGTCTTACCCAAACGTATACATATATACTAATGACATCTTAATATATATATGCTACGAGATCCTTGTATTATACCAAACAAATAAACTAGAGTTCAACAGACTCTATCGTATTCTGGAGACAGAATTAGGGACTCTGTTCTTCATAACAAATGAAGATCAGTGCGTGAGGAGTACGCAGGTGAAAACCATGCGTAAATCGGAGTCCTAACGAAAGAGATCTAGCTAAAACAAATTTACTGCGTAGTGCAGGAAATTTGCGCGATCGTGCCGAAATGTAAATCGAGACGTATGTCGACGTAATACGTCTACCATATTCATGTCTTTAAGTTGAGGCTGAACATTCTGAAGCCGTACGTGACGTCCATGTCATGGCCTATGTCGATGGTTACTCATGTCAAAGTGGTGATGAAATGTCGACGTCGTTCCTCTTCGAGGTTGAGGTCGTCCTTGTTCATCCTTCTCGCTCGTCTTTCGTTGTCCGCGTTCGAGGATATCATCACTTTCATTCTTCCTATCGTTCTTTTGTTCTTGTAAGGAAAAGAAGTTCGTACTTCTATGTTCTTTCACGATACGTGAGCATGCTCCTTAGAGTCTAGGTTCGTCTCATGATAACATATCGTTCATCATAAACAAAATTTTGAAAGATTGGAAAAATAAAGTCTTATTTGAAAATTTTGGAAATACGATTTCAAAATGACAATCATGATCAACTCATATGCATATCAAAAATGAATTCATTCATTCCATGTTGATCATTCAACTCAATACCACCATATACTTCCATCTCAAAAATTGAGTATTCGCATCAATACTTATTGGTTTCAAACCAAAGTTTTTGGAAAAACTTTCTTGCTCAAACTTCCATTATCATCATCAAAATTTTTATAATAACATCATCTTTCAAAAGTTCTTCCAACTTGCTCATCATGTAAAAAAAAAATTTCCATTTCATGAGTTTGAGAAAGAAATGCAGTTACCTTTTTCCCGGTTGAGCTCGATGTGATGGAGTGTTGAGAGAGTCGAAGAGATTTCTAGAAGTCCAAATGACTCGATCTAGACTTAGAATAAAAGAATTTGGGTTTACAAAGAGCAAACCCGGCTCGATACCACTACATCACGACCCACTCCGGACTACCCGGACTAGAGGGCGACTAATACTAGGAGTAGTATTTTAGGGGTTACATGGCTTAAATAAAGATGCATAACAACAATAAACTAGCATGCTCGAACATAATATAAGATAATGTCATAACGACTTAAAAAGGGTTAGGCCATCGGACCCCAAAATCTTGGCCATGGTCCGATGGACCTCAATAGTTCATAACCATAAAGCATAAATAAATGAGTTCAGAGTGTAGCAGCGGAAAGTGTGTGAATACATATATGACGATATGCATTCAAGGTGAAAACCACAAATTCTAGATAAATTGGTCAAGGACACTGGACTCCTCAACACATTCCCCATCACCAATATCGAAGCTCAACCTGCACATTTAAAAACAAACATGCAGGGCTAAGTACAAGAAATTGCACTCAGTGGACTTATGCCGAAAACATTTGATAATAAGATTTACCGCCAATATCGAGTAAGTCGCGAGGGTTTTAGTTAAAATGCCTTATGCTTACTAAAACATTTTCGATTCATAAACATAGCTCGGCCGAGCATTTTCTTGGTGTGTATGGTCCATATCTCATAGTAACAATTCATAACAGTATTAAAAGTTAAACGTCGAGAGGGAGGCCTCCCATCTACGACGCCGTGACCGGCCGTAATCCCGTACAGCACACAGTCACTCTCACAAGCATATGTTAACATTGCAATAGTTCCAACCTTCACGCCAATCCTAGCCAGGCATTTATCATCCGGCACAGGACCCGACATTTAAAAGGTTGGGCGCGACCCAAATGACATAACCTGTCATAATAAAGTTCCAACCATCGCCACACTCTACAGGGCATAACAGATAGGATCCATACACAAAATAGAATATTTTTGGCAGGTAATGTAGTAAACATTTGTCAACAGTTGTAGAATAAGTATTGTAAATAAACTCATTTTGGAATAACAGTAAAGTCACATCTTAGTGGGGTAAGAAAAGGGCCCACATTTTGAAGATAAGAAGTCCTTTGGACTATGGTTCGTTGTAATTTGAGTCCCAGTTTGTTAAATGCGTCGATATCCGATCGCGCCGTTTGCGTCCACACCTTTACGAAAAAGCGAGGATTTAGTACGTCGCTCAAGTCTCTCGAGACTTTCAAAAGCTAAGATAAACTTCGATATCTTATTTCGATGTAAACTGAATTCCTCAATGAATTCAATACGTTTCCAATACGTATATAATTGAATTATTCTCGTTCCTCGAGATACGTTCAATGTATAAGTACGTTTTTCGATATATGGATTTCATTTGTGAAATCTTTTCTTACTAATGAGGTATCATACTCAATTAGTATATCTTACGCGTACTAACGTATTTATAAATCGTAAAATCGTATGTTTGACTTAAAAAGTCAACGAGGTCAACACCGGTCAACAAAGTCAACAATTTTGACTTTCAAATAGTAATTTCTTACTATTTCGTTTTATAAATCGAATTTGATCGATTTGAAATCATAAAGTCCTATTTCTCGATTTATCACGTAAATCAAGGACTTATAAATAATTTCGCATTAAATAAACCCTTTTATAAATAAAACGCGTATTTTCGATTTTAAAACGTTATAAAATAAACGTTTGTCTCAAACATAGCAATCTATGTTTATAAAATTTTGTAAAATTCAATTATGTCCAGAATATTAATTAAAAATATATTTTATTAATAAACTGAATTAAAAAGGATTTAAAAATCCTTATTAATTATCGAAAATCTCGATAATTAATTTAAAAATATCAAATGACTTTTGAAAATTTTTCTTAATTAATATAGTGCATTATTATACAATATGGTCCATAATATGAATTTATAAAATCCATATGATATTGTTTGCCATTTATTAAAATATATACATATATATAGCTACGGTATTTTCTAAAATTAGGGAATAATTATCTAAAAATTCCCAAAATTGATATACACATAGTATAATGTCCCAAAATCAATATATATCATAAATATAACCTATAGTTCATCATAACCTTTCACTCAACAATATATAGTAATACTTACGGTAATTTCAAGATAATTACCCAATAATTATCAAACAATTTCTAAAAATTCTAAATAAATTCCAATATGATTAAACATTATACTATAACATTGTAACATCATAATATCAACCAAACTAATTTAAATCGTCACCATATGAGCTTGTAAGCTCTCGGCTTTTTCGATTTTAATTGGGGTTTGTTTCTAAAATTCCAACAATTATATACTATGATTATATACTATAGTATACTAATATAACATCATAATATTTATCAAAACTAATTAAATCATCACCTTCAAGAGCTCAAGGCTCACGGCTTATTTGATTTAAATTAGTATTTGATTTCCAAAAATTCCAATAAATTCATACAACACATAAACAATATACTAAAGCATTAATACACCATTGCATGATTAAAATAAAAATCATACACCAAATTATGCTTTCATAATGCTCACGGTATTTTCATTAAATCAAGCATATGGTTTTCAAAAATTCTAATTAAATCATGGAGCATATAATCAAGGTTCTAAAGCATTAATATGTCATTACATGCTTGAAATAAAAATTATACACCAAGGTATGATTTTTAGAAGCTCACGGTATTATTTAGAAATCAAGCATATGGTTTTCAAAAATTCTAAATAAATCATAGAGCATATAATCAAGGTTCTAAAGCATTAATATGTCATTACATGCTTGAAATAAAAATTATACACCAAGGTACATGCATATATATCTCACGGCATTTTAAAAATAAAGCTGGGTTTTCAAAATTTTCTAAATCATACATATGAACTCTAAACATGATATAGAACAATAATCCATTCTTAAAACACATTAGGAACATTCGGTCCTCATAAGAATATTTTTATCATTTTCGAAAATTATTTCAAATACATACTATGGTTCGAATATTTCATATACATGCTAAATCCTTACAAACATGTCATATCCAACATCCTATGTTCATTTAAACATATATTCTTATTATTTTTGAAAATAAAATCATCAAGAACAATATGAACACATATCTCATGCTTCAAGAACATTAAACATACATAGATACATACATATACATGTTTCGACTATAATAACAAAAGGAATAAAAATCGGTCTATGGTCCGTGTTCTTACCTTGGATATAGAATGGTTTTACAAGGATAATATATGATATCAAAGCTTGTGAAAGAGTGGAGAAGAAATGAAGAAGATTTGTGAGAGAAAAGGAGAGGAAGCTCTTCGATTTTTTTCTGATAATGGAGAGGGGTTTCTTGAAATTTTCAGAGGAGAAATGGGAGAGATGGAGAGGATTTTGGTGTTCAAAATGTTTGAGAGGAGTAAAATGAATGAATGAAGGCAATTCTCCCCTATACTCTCCTTCTCTCTCGATTTTACAACAAAAGGAATAAAATCAAACACATTTTGGGGAGTGGTATGTGATGATTGAAGAGTGTTTAAAGAGCTCTTCATGTATTGGGCAATTTTAAAAGTGAAATCATTGTGCATGGGGAGAGGTGGTCGACGGTTTGGAGGGTTCCAAGGCTGATTTTTATTTTATTTTTTACTTAATACAATATATAAATCATATTATAAGTCATAGATACATAATACATGCCATGAAAATAATTAAATCAACCTATAAACATAAAATTGAAATTACCGATCGAAATTTTGAGAAAATAGGATAAAAATTATAAATCACACCTATAATTGATACTCATGTAATTTTCGATCATATATATCATAATATATGATTTAGATATTAAATAATATCATATGATAAAATTATTGCATCATTTCATGCAATAAAAACCCTAATTTCGAAACTAGAGTTTCGAAATTTATAAAAACTGAAACCATAGAATTCTATGGTTCAAATTCTGTTTTTAATGCTTAATAATATCCATATTGTAATACCCCGCAGAATTTGATGCCTAATTACGGTACTTAAAACCCGTAAATTAGAGTTTCGCTGAGTTATTCAACTAGTAAGATATCGAATAATAATTTCGATTGTTTACGAAGGAATGAATTCCTATGTTATATTCACTGGGAATTGTGAATTAAGGAATAAAAGTAAATGAAGTGTATTTAAAAGATTATTTTAACGTCGATCGCAGATCGATAGTTAAAAATTCATGATATTTTCTAAGTAATTAAGCTTAGAATTAAATTCCATTATTAATGGAATAATTTAATAAAGTGATTACGACTTTATTACGACCATTTCGAGATGAGTCGATAATTAACGTTTTGAAACGTTTTCAAACGTTAACGTTTTGAGATGAAACGAAAAGCGTTCTAGTCGATCAAGAAATTATAGGGAAGTATTTCCTATGATTTTTATATGTTATTACAGTATTATTTAGCATTAAATCAATGCTAGACCATCAAGATTTGATAGTGACCAATTTTTTTTCAAACGTTCGAAAACCCTAATTTTCGAACTCGATTTTTATCGCATAAAATGATGCCATTAATTTTTCCTATGATATTATTTATCATCTAAATCATTTACTATGATGCATATATCTATGTTTAACATCAAAATAAAATTTAGTCTATGTTTGGGCATAAGGGCCCAAAATGTTATATGTGTGTAACAAATGTATGTTAATCTTCCCACTTTTGCATATAGCTACTATATGGCAATGTGATTAATTATATGGTCTAATTAAATGATTAAATATAGATATATATATATATATATAGTGTGTGCAGTCGTGTATGTGGGTGTGTGTAGAGTGAGAGTGTGTGATGTTGTGCAAGTGTAGTAATGCATGCTAAAATAGAAACACTTGTCACCTCTCCACCCCATACCTCTCCCACCACCTAACACCACCCCTCACACCCCTCATTTCAGACGTCCCCCTTCACCCTCTCATCTCCTTCCTCTCTCAAAAATCTGCAAGAAAGATGAGAGCTCTCCCCCACTCCTCCACTTCTCACGGCAAAAATCGAGACTCCCCAAGGAGGACAGCCGTCCCCTTCCTCTTCATCCCTCTCGATTCCTTGACTAAGGTAAATACCACCTCCTTAGATCCTAGGGATGATCAATTCTTACACATGCATAGATGTTCATATGCTTATTATGATAAGTATGTGCTATGTATATGATTGCATGTTGATTTAATAGGTAGATTCAAGACTTTTGATCATTGCATGTTGATTTACCTGGACGAACAGCCACTTCACGAAATTATTAGAATAAGTTAAAGTGGTCAGATGATTGTGAATTTTTAATATGTTTACATTATATGTGTCTAGTATGCCTCTGTAAAATTTCAAGTCCATCCAACTTGATTTACTATTTTAATTATATTTTTCAAAATACCTGCGCAAATCTGTAAAATCGCCGTGTTCATCACCCATAGTCCGTGGATTTCGTTTTAAGTTTGGATAATGATAAAACTCTGAAATTTGGCAGAAACATAATTCAGCATGTCTAGAAGATATATGTAAATTTTCAGAATTTTCTAAAACTTTTACTATTTATTCCAGATTATACAAGTTAACTGCACAAAACTGTCACGGGAGTGATAACTTGTAGTAAAATATTTTTAGCTCTCAATCTATTGTGAATAATTGAGTGAGGCTTTTTCTGGATTAAACTAGACTTAAGTGTATTTTCAATATGCTTGGTTTCATTCCCATATTACTTATAATGAACTCACGATGAATTTTTAAAGTTGACGCATTACAGTAAGCCTTTTTGGACAAACTGCCTTAGTAAAATTCTAAGTTAATTAACTGTTCGTGTACGACTTTTACGTGAGATGTTCAAGCCGTTTGTAGACCGATTTGTACTTGGGTTTCTTCATAAGAAATGTTCCTTATCATGTCTAGTTATGATCTGGAAAGTTTGATCCCAAACCAAGTTTTATAGGTATACCTTTCATCGACCCAAAGTCACCCACTTGAAACTGTCCATTTCAACTAGTCAACTTTGGGCTTATGTATTTCTCGATCGTCAGATATTTTCCAGTATGGTCTTCATGAAATATGTAGTACTTGTTACAAGGTTTCGAAATTGGTAGCCTGAAGCCATTTTGGCATTGTGAGTCAAAAGTTACGAGCCTCGCAAAACCCTCGTCGTTAAGCTAAAACTGAAAATTCGAAAATTTTTCTAAAGTATGGAAGTCAGTTTGAGTTGCCCACTTTGAGACCCTATATCTCCAGAACCACGACTCTTTTGGATTTAATTCCTTCTTAGAACTTGTAGTACATGTTTAGAGGTTTCGGAAGGTATCTTTGTGCGCCATACGTATTCTAATTCGAGAGTTATGAATCGTCAAAGTTTGCCACTTGGGTTATTTCAAGTCGTTTCTTTGAAATTCAACACTGAAATTTGACTAAGTGTTGGAAACCCCTATGTGAAGTATGCCTTATGTGACTAACATGCTATTAATCGATGCATTCATTATGTTATATCGCAAGGTACGATAGAGAATTAATAAGATGTACGGTTGTAATAAAACAACACAACATGATATTTTTACGGGAGTATGCCCTAACGTGAACCATTTGAATAGGTCTTCCTACATGCTCAATTGAGTGTATATCATACCTTGATATACACTATAGTAGAAATATGGATTCTAAGACTCAATGGATAGTTTCTACTCCAAAACTTCAAGGCCAAGAATAGATAGGCTAAGTGGGACTTATAGCCCAAGAAATCGATTTAGACAATCGATAGTCGGTGGGCTTTACTCTACTCAAAAATAAAATGCTTCAAATATTTATTTACGATGCTTATTTCAACTGCTGATAAAATGTTTACAAGATTACCGCCAAAATGTTTATGTTTTGTGTATGTATCCTATCCATGAGATGTTATGAGATGTTATGAAATGTTATGAATGTTGTTGGGTCGCTCCCAACTTATGAATGAAAATCGATATCGGATCCTATCTTTGGAAGGACAATACCGCTAGGATTAACGTGTACACTAAGGTATTGTGTCTTTGTCGGGATAATCGACGGCCGGTCACGGCGTCGTAGAGGAGGCCTCCTTCACGACGCTCGACTATGATGTTATGATGAATGATGATAAGGGATATGGATCATACACACGAGAAAAATGCCCGCCAGCGATGATTCTCGAGAAATGATGAAAATGATTTTAGTAAGCACAAGGCATTTCAACTAAAACCCTTGTGTCTTACCATAATGTGGAAGGTAATCTTCAAATGATAAAATATTTTCGCATGAGTCCACCGAGTGCATTCTTGTACTCGACCATGCATGTTTGTTTTAAATGTGCGAGTTGAGCGAGATGATGGATGTAGCGATGTTGAGCAATAGGAATGTTGTCATTTGAAATGTTTATACCTTGATAGTACATCGTCATATGTACATATCACATGTTTTCCACTGCAAGAACCTAAATTTATGTACTAAAGTCCAAGAATATACTTGACATATGTTTTATAGTTTATTGTTAAAAAGAATCTCCCTTTATAATTATCCCTGTTTAGAGTTATAGTCCCTGTTAATCCGTACTTAGGATTTAGGGGCTGTGACACATATATATCATATATATAGTTTAGATACCATATGATAATTTAATGGTATCATTTCATGTGAAAAACCATAATTTATAAGATTAGGGTTTTCGAAAATCACTTTCGAAAATAATCGAATTTTAAATGCAAAAATTTGATTTTAATATTTATTAATACTGTAATTATCTAAAATAATAATAGGAAATTAATTATTATAATTTCACGAGTATTAAACTCATTTTCAAAACGCTCTCAGACGCCGACGCTCAAAATGTCTCAAACGCTCAAAATCGACTCATCTCAAAATGGTCGCAGAAGTTCATACTTACTAAATAAATAAATATAATTATTATAGAATTAATACGAAATTTATTCCGAGCTTCACCGCCGTAAAATTTCATGAACATCGACGCTCGACACGTTGTTGACGTTGAAATAATCTTGTCAGATTATTTCATAAATTTCATTCCGTAATTCACAATCCTTAGTGAATTATAAAAAGGAATTCGTTAATATAGATACTGAATCGAAATCACAATATTCGATGTCGTAAAAAGTTATATACGGCAAAACCCTAATTACGGGTTTAGAATACCGTAATCGTATGCTCGTTTCTTTGGAATATTACAAAATATCATGCCTTAATTAATAAGGGGTCATGATTATAATGATAAGATATTATTAAAGGATAAGATAGAGTTAAAAGCCAATTTGAACAAGTAACCTATGGAGACTTCTAGTAGTGGCCGAAAATATCACTCTTTTATGTGATTAAAAATGGTTTTACACCATGTGATGAATTGTGTAGAGATAAGATAAGATCTTATCATGTATTAGGTGTAAAGAAGTGATAGTTATCAAATTAAACAAGTAACCTAAGGTGGCATTATGTGAGGGGACCGAAAATTACACATGCACAAATACTATGTGATAAACTTTATACTATGTGACACCTAAGGTTCAATGCATTTAATTAAGGGATAAGGTGACCTAAGTATGAGTTGTAAAGATAAGATAAAGTTTTGTCTCCTTATGCAAGTGGGGACCAAAAAATTAATGAAGGATAACAAGTGTACATAAGATATTTTAGGTGTAATAATTATAATACCACTTGCATATGCCTATAAATATAGGATGAAGCTCTTCATTTCTCATTCACAACTCATAATAACCGAAAATATAGAAAGAAAGAGAGAGAGTGTTCTCCAATCCTTCAAACCCAAACTTAGAGCAAATAAATGTTCGCCGATCAATTCTACTCCGATTAAGAGGTTAGATTTCTTACGAGCTTCATATATACGTTAGAATTCATGTTATAAGCTTAGTTCATATGTGTAATTTTTGAAAATTATGTGACTTGTGCCAATATGTTTAGATATTGTATTTATATGATGTTATTAAGCATGTAGTATAATTATATCACAAAAATAAACATGTTATTAAATTTAATATAAGGATCGAATATTTGAGAGTGTGATATGTTGATGATTATGATTTTTAATTGTTGATTCAAGCATGGAATCATGATCTAGGGTATTAATTATGCTTATATGATTTTATGTAGAATTTTGGAAAACTTTGGTACCTAAGTTTATAAATTTCGAAAATTATAGAACATGGTAACATCTTGAGATATAATCCATGTTTGAGTGTTATCGTTGGGTAATGCCCTTTTTGCCCTTAACTATTCACTATGTTTGCGTGCATACTCCTTGTGTGCTCTATGGCATCGAGGGCATTGAGGTGCCCTCAAGCCTTCTCGGTCCCTTGCGGTGGAGCATACTGCTCTCTTCCGCTCTGTCCTTCTGCCAGTGTTTCCGCCAGGCGCTGTACTCACGTCCCATAGCTCCGTGGTTGTTATTCCCGGTTGGGTTCCCTTTCCTTTCCTCTGTCCAAGCGGTGTGTCGGCCGACCGACTTATCTTCGGACATGGCCGCCTCAATATCTAAAGCTCGTCAAGAGCTTGATGTGATTAGGTCTCCATGGTGGCAAGAGACATCCGTATCTCCATTCTTAGTCCCGACCTAAACTTCTCCGACATTTTCAAGTCGGTGTCCACCTGCGTGCATATCTCGACATCTCGCGAGAAGTGTGATCATAGTGGTCACAGACAATCTTTCTTGCTTTAGGGAAAAATTCTCGCCCTTCTTCCTCTTATAGCTCTTGGGGATGTATTTCTCATACGGTTCCTCTGAATTCCTCCATGAAAACTCCTCAGCGTTCGTAAGGTCTTCTTCGGCCTCCCACCGGTGGTCATCATCCGAAAGTAACGACGACCCTTTCTGTGCTGCATCTTAAGAAAGTAAAATCCATTCAATGGCTCTAACCCATTGTTCGCTTCAGGCTTCCCTCGTTAAAAGCAGGAGGTTCGTCTTAAAGCAGTTCTTCGATCCTGCGATCGGGTTGAGGTGGAGGTGGTTGGGGAATATCCTCTTCTCTTGCTCGGGATTCTACCCTCCCTCTAGGTCTTCCTCGACCTCGGTTCTCGTCGGTTTCTTCTCGGAGGCATTCTTTTATATAAAACATATCATCGTCAATTACTCAACGCTTTCTGCTTAACATACATAAGGTTTTCATAGCCTCCTGAAAACGATATCAAAATAAAACAACTCATCCCTAACATAGACAATTTGTCATAAAGCCCCATTTGGGTCAAATATATAGATAGGTAAACAAGGTGCATCAAAGCAAGATGTTCAACATCAAGAATCACAAGAAAAACAAAAGAAGGTTTCGGCCCACACGGCCTCCAAAAAAAATCCGAGTTCTAGAACCATGGTATCAAATATAAAAGGAAAAGCTAGCACATGCTAGTCATAACAAAAGCAATTTTAATTAAACGTCGCCTAACGCTTCACGGGCTCCTTCCTACTCCGTCTTCCTCGGGTCTTCTCCTCTTGAGTCGTCTTCCCATCCGAATCGTCCTCACGAGTCGACTGGATGGTCCGCGCACTTCCATCATCGGTATGTCGCGGGTCCGGGTTATCCGCCGTACAGTCGTAGTTGTGGCGAATCGGACGTAGCATACTCGGGTGGTCATAGCCATTGAAGGCATCGATCGCTCATCCGCCTGTCCGGGAAGGGCTCTTCCTCTTCGGTGGTGGTGGATCGGACGCGTGGTAGGGCGTAGCGGCGGACGTCTGGGTGTCCAAAACTGCGGTGGCAAGGCGGGCTCTCCCAGCTCTAGGGCGTGTGCCTATCTACCTCGTACATCCGCCTCATCTATCCGAGAGGGTATCACCGGATCGACCTGCTCTCGAACCTCAAGGTATAGCCACTCGCGACTTCAGCAAGTGTACTCCGTGGAGGAGATAGGGTCCCATAGGTGCGGCTCAGTAATCTGTACACGTAAGTCGATGACTCACGAACCGGCGATCCCCACAAATCATAGCCTCGGGTATCGAAAATTTAATCTCCGATACCTCTGGCATAACCATCCCATGTACAAGGGAGTATAGGAGTCGCTGATGCCATCATAGTCGGTTGCGCCATAGCTGGCGTCCTCCACACCAAGGTGTCGCGAACTCGCCTGGGTCTTGCGCGCACATCCAACATTCCGATAGGTGCGCATCAGCTCCTCGGTGTGGCATGAGGTCCTACCTCCTCCTAGCGATATAGCGCATCTCCTCCATCGCCGATCAAAACTAACGTAAGTCAACTATCGTCATCTCAAAATGAAAGGATAGCATAACGAGAAGCAACTAGGTTGGAACTAAACAATCCATAAGGTAGGCAACATCATAAGGTACAACACATATTACAACTTACCTTCTTAGTCTTACCCAACGTATACATATATACTAATGACATCTTAATATATATATGCTACGAGATCCTTGTATTATACCAAACAAATAAACTAGAGTTCAACAGACTCTATCGTATTCTGGAGACAGAATTAGGGATTCTGTTCTTCATAACAAATGAAGATCAGTGCGTGAGGAGTACGCAGGTGAAAACCATGCGTAAATCGAGTCCTAACGAAAGAGATCTAGCTAAAACAAATTTACTGCGAGTGCAGGAAATTTGCGCGATCGTCGAAATGTAAACGAGGCGTATTCGACGTGTCGTCTACCATATTCATGTCTTTAAGTTGAGGCTGAACATTCTGAAGCCGTCGTGAGCTCCATGTCATGGCCTATGTCGATGGTTACTCATGTCAAAGTGGTGATGAAATGTCGACGTCGTTCTCTCGAGGTTGAGGTCGTCTTGTTCATCCTTCTCGCTCGTCTTCGTTGTCCGTCGAGGGATATCATCACTTTCATTCTTCCTATCGTCTTTTGTTCTTGTAAGGAAAAGAAGTTCGTACTTCTATGTTCACGATCGTGAGCATGCTCCTTAGAGTCTAGGTTCGCTCTCATGATAACATATCGCTCATCATAAACAAAATTTTGAAAGATTGGAAAATAAAGTCTTATTTGAAAATTTTGAAATACGATTTCAAAATGACAATCATGATCAACTCATATGCATATCAAAATGAATTCATTCATTCCATGTTGATCATTCAACTCAATACCACCATATACTTCCATCTCAAAATTGAGTATTCGATCATACTTATTGGTTTCAAACCAAAGTTTTGGAAAACTTTCTTCAAACTTCCATTATCATCATCAAAATTTTTATAATATCATCTTTCAAAAGTTCTTCCAACTTGCTCATCATGTAAAAAAATTTCCATTTCATGAGTTTGAGAAAGAAATGCGATTACCTTTCCGGTTGAGCTCGATGTGATGGAGTGTTGAGAGTCGATGATTTCTAGAAGTCCGTGACTCGATCTAGACTTAGAATAAAAGAATTTGGGTTACAAAGAGCAAACCGCTCGATACCACTATCACGACCCCACTCTACCGGACTAGAGGCGACTAATACTAGGAGTAGTATTTTAGGGTTACAGGCTTAAATAAAGATGCATAACAACAATAAACTAGCATGCTCGAACATAATATAAGATAATGTCATAACGACTTAAAAGGGTTAGCCATCGGACCCCAAAATCTTGGCCATGGTCCGATGGACCTCAATAGTTCATAACCATAAAGCATAAATAAATGAGTTCGAGTGTAGCAGTGAAAGTGTGTGAATACATATAGACGATATGCATTCAAGGTGAAAACCATTCAGATAAATTGGTCGAGGACCGACTCCTCAACACATTCCCATCACCAATATCGAGCTCAACTGCATTTAAAACAAACATGCGGGCTAAGTACAAGAAATTGCACTCGTGGACTTATGCCAAAACATTTGATAATAAGATTACGCGCCAATATCGAGTAAGTCAGGGTTTTAGTTAAAATGCCATCTTACTAAAACATTTTCGATCATAAACATAGCTCGCGAGCATTTTCTTGGTGTGTATGGTCCATATCTCATAGTAACAATTCATAACAAGATATTAAAAGTTAAGCGTCGAGAGGAGGCCTCCCATCTACGACGCCGTGACCGGCCGTAATCCCGTCTGACACATCTCTCAAGCATATGTTAACATTGCATAGTTCCAACCTTCACGCCAATCCTAGCGGCATTTATCATCCGACAGGACCGACATTTAAAAGGTTGGCGACCCAAATGACATAACCTCATAATAAAGTTCCAACCATCGCCACCCTACCCGGCATAACAGATAGGATCCATACACAAAAGAATATTTTGCGGTAATGTAGTAAACATTTGTCAACAGTGAGAATAAGATCGTAAATAAACTCATTTTGGAATAACAAGAAAGTCACATCTTAGTGGGGTAAGAAAAGGGCCCACATTTTGAAGATAAGAAGTCCACCGGACTATGGTTCGTTGTAATTGAGTCCCAGGTTTGTTCGATGCGTCGATATCCGATCGCCCGTTGCGTCACACCTTTCTGACGAGGATTTAGTCGTCGCTCAAGTCTCGAGACTTTCAAAAGCTAAGACAAACTTGATATCTTATTTCGATGTAAACTGAATTCCTCAATGAATTCAATACGTTCAATCGTATATAATTGAATTGTTCTCGTTCCCGAGATACGTTGATGTAAAGCGTTTTTCGATATATGGATTTCATTTGTGAAATCTTTTCTTACTAATGAGATGAATACTCAATTAGTATATCTTACGCGTACTAACGTATTTATAAATCGTAAAATCGTATGTTTGACTTAAAAGTCAGAGGTCAACACCGTCAACAAAGTCAACAATTTTGACTTTCAAATAGTAATTTCTTACTATTTCGCTTTATAAATCGAATTTGATCGATTTGAAATCTAAAGTCCTATTTCTCGATTTATCACGTAAATCAGGACTTATAAATAATTTGCATTAAATAAACCCTTTTATAAATAAAACGCGTATTTTCGATTTTAAAGCGTTATAAAATAAGCGTTTGTCTCAAACATAGCAATCTATGTTTATAAAATTTTGTAAAATTCAATTATGTCCAGAATATTAATTAAAATATATTTTATTAATAAACTGAATTAAAAGGATTTAAAATCCTTATTAATTATCGAAAATCTCGATAATTAATTTAAAAATATCAAATGACTTTTGAAAATTTTTCTAAATTAATATAGTGCATTATTATACATATGGTCCATAATATGAATTTATAAAATCCATATGATATTGTTTGCCATTTATTAAAATATATACATATATATAGCTACGTATTTTCTAAAATTAGGAATAATTATCTAAAATTCCCAAAATTGATATACACATAGTATAATGTCCCAAAATCAATATATATCATAAATATAACCTATAGTTCATCATAACCTTTCACTCAACAATATATAGTAATACTTACGGTAATTTCAAGATAATTACCCAATAATTATCAAACAATTTCTAAAATTCTAAATAAATTCCAATATGATTAAACATTATACTATAACATTGTAACATCATAATATCAACCAAACTAATTTAAATCGTCACCATATGAGCTTGTAAGCTCTCGGCTTTTCGATTTTAATTAGGGTTTGTTTCTAAAATTCAACAATTATATACTATGATTATATACTATAGTATACTAATATAACATCATAATATTTATCAAAACTAATTAAATCATCACCTTCAAGAGCTCAAGGCTCACGGCTTATTTGATTTAAATTAGTATTTGATTTCAAAATTCCAATAAATTCATACAACACATAAACAATATACTAAAGCATTAATACACCATTGCATGATTAAAATAAAATCATACACCAAATTATGCTTTCATAATGCTCACGTATTTTCATTAAATCAAGCATATGGTTTTCAAAAATTCTAATTAAATCATGGAGCATATAATCAAGGTTCTAAAGCATTAATATGTCATTACATGCTTGAAATAAAATTATACACGGTATGATTTTAGAAGCTCACTGATTATTTAGAAATCAAGCATATGGTTTTCAAAATTCTAAATAAATCATAGAGCATATAATCAAGGTTCTAAAGCATTAATATGTCATTACATGCTTGAAATAAAATTATACACCAAGGTACATGCATATATATCTCACGGCATTTTAAAAATAAAGCTGGGTTTTCAAAATTTTCTAAATCATACATATGAACTCTAAACATGATATAGAACAATAATCCATTCTTAAAACACATTAGAACATTCGGTCCTCATAAGAATATTTTTATCATTTTCAAAATTATTTCAAATACATACTATGGTTCGAATATTTCATATACATGCTAAATCCTTACAAACATGTCATATCCAACATCCTATGTTCATTTAAACATATATTCTTATTATTTTGAAAATAAAATCATCAAGAACAATATGAACACATATCTCATGCTTCAAGAACATTAAACATACATAGATACATACATATACATGTTTAACTATAATAACAAAAGGAATAAAAATCGGTCTATGGTCCGTGTTCTTACCTTGGATATAGAATGGTTTTACAAGGATAATATATGATATCAAAGCTTGTGAAAGAGTGGAGAAGAAATGAAGAAGATTTGTGAGAGAAAAGGAGAGAAGCTCTTGATTTTTTCGATAATGGAGGGGTTTCTGAAATTTTCGAGGAGAAATGGAGAGATGGAGAGTTTTGGTGTTCAAAATGTTGAGAGAGTAAAATGAATGAATGAAGGCAATTCTCCCCTATACTCTCCTCTCTCGATTTTACAACAAAAGGAATAAAATCGGACACATTTGGGGAGTGGTATGTGATGATTGAAGAGTGTTTAAAGAGCTCTTCATGTATTGGGCAATTTTAAAAGTGAAATCATTGTGCATGGAGAGGTGGTCGCGGTTTGGAGGGTTCCAAGGCTGATTTTATTTTATTTTTTACTTAATACAATATATAAATCATATTATAAGTCATAGATACATAATACATGCCATGAAAATAATTAAATCAACCTATAAACATAAAATTGAAATTACCGTCGAAATTTTGAGAAAATAGGATAAAATTATAAATCACACCTATAATTGATACTCATGTAATTTTCGATCATATATATCATAATATATGATTTAGATATTAAATAATATCATATGATAAAATTATTGCATCATTTATGCAATAAAACCTAATTCAAACTAGAGTTTAAATTTATAAAACTGAAACCATGAATTCTATGGTTCAAATTCTGTTTTAATGCTTAATAATATCCATATTGTAATACCGAATTTGATGCCTAATTACGTACTTAAAACCCGTAAATTAGAGTTTCATTGAGTTATTCAACTAGTAAGATATCGAATAATAATTTCGATTGTTTACGAAGGAATGAATTCTATGTTATATTCATCGGAATTGTGAATTAAGGAATAAAAGTAAATGAAGTGTATCGGCGATTATTTTAACGTCGATCGCGATCGATAGTTAAAAATTCATGATATTTTCTAAGTAATTGCTTAGAATTAAATTCCATTATTAATGGAATAATTTAATAAAGTGATTACGACTTTATTACGACCATTTCGAGATGAGTCGATAATTAACGTTTGAAAGCGTTTTCAAACGTTAACGTTTTGAGATGAACAAAAGCGTTCTAGTCGATCAAGAAATTATAGGAAGTATTTCCTATGATTTTTATATGTTATTACAGTATTATTTAGCATTAAATCAATGCTAGACCATCAAGATTTGATAGTGACCAATTTTTTCAAAGCGTAAAACCACAATTTTCGACTCGATTTTTCGCATAAAATGATGCCATTAATTTTTCCTATGATATTATTTATCATCTAAATCATTTACTATGATGCATATATCTATGTTTAACATAAAATAAAATTTAGTCTATGTTTGGGCATAAGGGCCCAAAATGTTATATGTGTAACAAATGTATGTTAATCTTCCCACTTTTGCATATAGCTACTATATGGCAATGTGATTAATTATATGGTCTAATTAAATGATTAAATATAGATATATATATATATATAGTGTGTGCATCGTGTATGTGGGTGTGTGTAGTGAGAGTGTGTGATGTTGTGCAAGTGTAGTAATGCATGCTAAAATAGAAACACTTGTCACCTCTCCACCTACCTCTCCCACCACCTAAACCACCCCTCACACCCCTCATTTCAGACGTCCCTTCACCCTCTCATCTCCTTCCTCTCTCAAAATCTGCAAGAAAGATGAGAGCTCTCCCCACTCCTCCACTTCTCACGGCAAAAATCGAGACTCCCAAGGAGGACAGCCGTCCCTTCCTCTTCATCCTCTCGATTCCTTGACTAAGGTAAATACCACCTCCTTAGATCCTAGGGATGATCAATTCTTACACATGCATAGATGTTCATATGCTTATTATGATAAGTATGTGCTATGTATATGATTGCATGTTGATTTAATAGGTAGATTCAAGACTTTTGATCATTGCATGTTGATTTACCTGGACGAACAGCCACTTCACGAAATTATTAGATAAGTTAAAGTGGTCAGATGATTGTGAATTTTAATATGTTTAAATTATATGTGTCTAGTATGCCTCTGTAAAATTTCAAGTCATCCAACTTGATTTACTATTTTAATTATATTTTTCAAAATACCTGCGCAAATCTGTAAAATCGCCGTGTTCATCACCCATAGTCCGTGGATTTCGTTTTAAGTTTGTAATGATAAAACTCTGAAATTTGGCAGAAACATAATTAGCATGTCTAGAAGATATATGTAAATTTTCAGAATTTTCTAAAACTTTTACTATTTATTCCAGATTATACAAGTTAACTGCACAAAACTGTCACGGAGTGATAACTTGTAGTAAAATATTTTAGCTCCCAATCTATTGTGAATAATTGAGTGAGGCTTTTTCTGGATTAAACTAGACTTAAGTGTATTTTCAATATGCTTGGTTCATTCCCATATTCTTATAATGAACTCACGATGAATTTTTAAAGTTGACGCATTACAGTAAGCCTTTTGGACAAACTGCCTTAGTAAAATTCTAGTTAATTAACTGTTCGTGTACGACTTTTACGTGAGATGTTCAAGCCGTTTGTAGACCGATTTGTACTTGGGTTTCTTCATAAGAAATGTTCCTTATCATGTCTAGTTATGATCTGGAAAGTTTGATCCCAAACCAAGTTTTATAGGTATACCTTTCATCGACCCAAAGTCACCTACTGAAACTGTCCATTTCAACTAGTCAACTTTGGGCTTATGTATTTCTCGATCGTCAGATATTTTCCAGTATGGTCTTCATGAAATATGTAGTACTTGTTACAAGGTTTCGAAATTGGTAGCCTGAAGCCATTTTGGCATTGTGAGTCAAAAGTTACGAGCCTCGAAAACCCCTCGTCGTTAAGCTAAAACTGAAAATTAAAATTTTTCTAAAGTATGGAAGTCGTTGAGTTGCCCTTTGAGACCCTATATCTCCGAACCACGACTCTTTTGGATTTAATTCCTTCTTAGAACTTGTAGTACATGTTTAGAGGTTTCGAAGGTATCTTTTGCGTACGTATTCTAATTCGAGAGTTATGAATCGTCAAAGTTTGCCACTGGGTTATTTCAATGTTTCTGAAATTCAACACTGAAATTTGACTAAGTGTTGGAAACCCCTATGTAAGTATGCCTTATGTGACTAACATGCTATTAATCGATGCATTCATTATGTTATATCGCAAGTACGATAGAGAATTAATAAGATGTACGGTTGTAATAAAACAACACAACATGATATTTTTACGGAGCGCCTAACGTGAACCATTTGAATAGGTCTTCCTACATGCTCAATTGAGTGTATATCATACCTGATATACACTATAGTAGAAATATGGATTCTAAGACTCAATGGATAGTTTCTACTCCAAAACTTCAAGGCAAGAATAGATAGGCTAATGCGGGACTTACGGTCCAAATCGATTTAGACAATCGATAGTCCAGTGTAGGGTGTATCATGAGCCTCACTCATGATTTCATTTTGAGCTCTGCGTCTTGAGGACGCATATCCTACCTTCAAACAATAAGGCGTTGTCGATGCCTCTTGAAATTCTTAAATCCTTCGACCTTACCCTTTGTCTCGATCTTTTCTAACTTTTCCTCCATCCTTTGTCTCGACAATCTTTTTCTTAGATCGGATGTCGGTGTGAGTGTAGCGATCTGACTCACAATTGTCTCGGGTGGTTCAACCAGTTCAATCCTCATTCTTCCAAACTCTTCAACGAGTTTTTCTCTTGTTCAAAGAGACATCCTAACTTGGTATGGCTCTTATGACTCAGCGTCGGCTACTACATTCGCCTTACCCGGTGATAGTTAATACCACGATCGTAATCTTTTACAAGCTCGAGCCATCTTCTTTGTCTCATATTCAAATCTCTTTGTTCAAGAAGTACTTGAAACTTTTATGATCCGTGAAGATCTCACATCTCACACCATAGAGATGGTGTCTCCAAATTTTCAGCGCATGAACTACATTGCTAATTCCAAATCGTGGGTTGGGTAGTTCGGTTCATGGGTCCGAGTTGTCGGGATGCATAAGCTATCACTTTTCCTTCTTGCATCAAAACACAACCCGCCCCGGTCTTAGATCGTCTCAGTATAGACTACATACCCTTTGTCCGCTTCGGGGCTGCTAGAACTGTGCACTTGTCGATTTTTCCTTGAGTATTTGGAAACTCGTCTCGCATTCATCGGTCCAATTGAACTTGATTCCCTTAGGAGTAGGCGGGTTATTGGCCTTGCAATTTTGGAGAATCCTTCATGAATCTCCTATAGTAACCATTAATCTAGAAACTTCTAATCTCGTCTTTGAGTCTTTGGTGATTTCCATTCCTGCACGGCCTCTACTTTGGCTGGATCTACTTTTATACCTTCTGCAGACACGATGTGTCCAAGGAACATAACTTCCTTCAGCCAAAACTCACATTTGCTAAACTTAGCAAAGAGTCTTTCATCTCTCAAGGTTTGCAAAACCGTTCTTAGATGTTCTCTATGATCCTCTTCATTCTTTGAATAAATAAGGATATCATCTATGAAGACCAAAACAAATTTATCCAAAAATGGATGAAATACTCTGTTCATAAGGTCCATGAATACGGCTGGTGCATTGGTTAATCCGAATGGCATAACTATGAACTCATAGTGGCCGTATCTGGTTCAGAATGCAGTCTTAGGTACATCCTCAGACCGTATTTTCAGCTGATGGTATCCCGACTTGAGATCAATTTTCGAGAATACTCCTGCTCCTCGCAATTGATCAAACAGGTCATCAATTCTGGGTAAAGGGTATTTGTTCTTTAGTTTCATCTTGTTTAATTCTCGATAGTCGATGCACATCCTCAAAGAACCATCTTTTTTCTTGACAAACAAAACAGGCGCTCCCCAAGGTGAAACACTCGGCCTAATGAAACCTAGATCCAAAAGCTCTTGGATTTGGATTTTCGCCTCCAACTCTTTTGGGGCCATCCTATAGGCGCCCCGACACCGGGGCTGATCACGGCTCCAGTCGATGGTAAACTCTAGTTGTCTGTCGGGAGGCGGTCTGGTAGATTTTCGGAAACTGCGTCCAAAAATTCTTGGACAACTTCTATGTCTTCTACCAGCGCTTGGGTTTATCCTCTCCGTTCAAATAAACAAGGAATGCATGGCATCCTTTACGGTTCATCATCCTCCTCGCTTTGTAGTCTTGTCTGATCGGGATTCTTCTCCCATGCGATCCGTGGAAATGCGTAGCTTTTGTCGAGGAAAGTGAAGCGAAATTTTCCTTTCCTTACATAGAATGTGGAATGATTCTTAGCTAACGATCAATTCCTAGGATTATGTCTACATCGTCCATGGGTATTATGTTTAGATTGTTAGCCGAACCTTAAGTGATCTAATGTCGACTCTAGGTTCAAGCAAAAGTGTGTAATGATCATAATCCCTCCTATAGGCGATGAGATTCTCATATCCTGGCTTGACTTTTCAAACCTAAGGCCCAACATTTCTACCCATGATTTTGCAATAAAAGAATGCGAAGCACCCGTATCGAACAATACTATAACAGGTAGGTTGAGGAGAACTCCCATACCGCTAGGTTTCCTGGTTTTGTTAGCTTCGCCTCTATCTGCGCGAGGCTCTACTGAGCACCGAGGTGACGGGCACCGGTCCTTGTTGGTTCGGGCGTGTTGCTCGCTTTGTTCTTCTTCTTCTTCTTTGCGGCATTGTCGCGGTGGTTGCCGCCTCTGTTGTTGTTGAGGCGGTGGCGCCATCTTGATTCTTGAGGGGTTGTTGTTCTTGTTCTTGCCATTGTGGTTCTTGCACCACCTTTGGGGTTGTTGCCACCGAGTTTCTTGAGGTTGGGCCGGGCTGCTGGCGGCCGTGGTTGGTCAGATAGCCATAATGGTGGACATTGCCGGTTTGGTCGACCTTATATCCGAGCGTGACACCGGGCAATTATTGGCGTAATGCCCTTGCCTGCACTTGTAACAGCTCACCACGTTTTCGTGCACACTCCTTGTGTGCTCTATGGCATCTAGGGCATTGAGGTGCCCTCAACTGCTTCTGCGGTCCCTTGCCGTGGAGCATAAGTCGCTCTCTTCCACTCTGCCGCCTCCTGCGCCCGTTTCCACTGCCATGGCGCTTATGGTAGCATCCCCATAGCTCCCGGTTGTTATTCCAGCGGTTGGGTTCCCATTTCCCTTTTCCTATGTCCAAAGTATTGTGTGTCTGAGCCGACACCGACTTATCCTCGGACATTGCCGCCTCAATATCTAAAGCTCGTGCGAGAGCTTCAGTGTAAGTTAGGTCTCCATGGTGGCAAGAGACATCCGTATCTCCATCCTCGGTCCCGACCTAAACTTCTCCGACATTTTCAAGTCGGTGTCCACGATACTCGTGCATATCTCGACATCTCGCAGAAAGCGATCATAGTCGATCACGCATAATCTTTCTTGCTTTAGCGGGAAAAATTCTCGCTCCTTTTCCTCTTATAGCTTTTGGGATGTATTTCTCATACAGTTCCCTCTTGAAGTCCTCCATGAGAACTCCTCAAGGCGTTCGACAAGAAGGTCTTCTTCGGCCTCCCACCGTAAGTCGGTGGTCCGTTCACCGGAAAGCAACGCATGACAGTAGTTCTGGGCTATGCATCTTAAGAATTGAAAATCCGTTCAATGGTTCTAACCCATTGCTCGGCTTCTTCAGGCTTCCTTCCGTTAAAGGCGGTGGGTTTTGCCTCGGGAATAGTTCCTCGATCCTTCGTTCAGGTTGAGGTGGGGGTGGTTGGGGAATATCCTCTTTCTCTTGCTCGGGATTCTACCCCTCCCTCAGGTCTTCCTTGACCTCACGGGTTCTCGATTAGGTTTTCTTCTCGGAGGCATTCTGTTATATAAAACATATCATCGTCAATCACTCATCGCTTTCATAGCTTAATATACATAAGATTTTCATAGCCTCCTCGCAAAACGATATCAAAATAAAACAACTCAACCTTAACATAGACAATTTGTCGCAAAAGCCCCACTTGGGTCAAATATATAGATAGGTAATCAAGGTCTGTCAAAAGCAAGATGTTCAACATCAAGAATACCAGAAAAACAAAATAGCAAGGTTTCGGGCCCACACGGCCTCAAAAAAAAATTAATCGAGTTCTAGAACCATCAGTACCGAAATATAAAAAGGAAAAGCTAGCACATGCTAGTCATAACAAAACGAATTTCAATTAAAACGTCGCCTAACGTCTTCACGGGCTCCTTTCTACTCCGCATCTTCCTCGGTGTCTTCCTCCTCTTCGGAGTCGTCTTCTCCATCCGAATCGTCCTCGCGAGGTCGCACCCTGGAAGGTCCTGCACCGCTGGCTTCCATCATCGGTATGTCGCGTAGGGGTCCGAAGTTATCCACGCCGTACAAGTCGTAGTTGTGGCGGATCGGACTGTAGCATACTCGGGTCGGGTCATAGCCTTTGAAGGCATCGTCGCTCGCCATCCGCGCCGTCCGTGGAAGGGCTCTTCCTCCTCTTCCGTGGTGGCGGATCGGACGCAGTGGTAGGGGCGATAGCGACAGACGTCTTGGGTGTCCAAAACTGCTGGTGGTAAGGCAGGCTCTCCCGAGCTCTAGGCGTCTTTGCCCTATCTACCTCGTACATCACGCCTCATCTATCCGTGCATGGGTATCACCGGATCGACTGTCTCGGAACCTCAAGGTATAGCCACTCTGGCGACTCATCACGCCAAGTGTACTCCGTGGAGGAGATAGGGTCCCATAGGTGCGGCTCGTAATATCTTGTACACGTAAGTCGGATGACTCACGAACTGGGCAAATCCCAATCAAATCATAGCCTCGGGCATCGATAAATGTAATCTCCGATACCTCTCGGGCATAACCATCCCATGTACAAGGGAGTATAGCTAGGAGTCGCTTAATGCCATCATAGTCGGTTGCGCCATAGGCTCGGGCGTTCCTCACAGTAGAAGGTGTCATGACTTCGCCTAGGTCTTCGCGGCGCACATCCAACATTCGATAGGTGCGCATCAGCTCCTCGGGTGTGGCATGAGGTCTACCCTCCTCCTAGCGATATAGCGCATCTCCTCCATCTGCCGCGATCAAAACTAACGTAAGTCGACTATCGTCGTCTCAAAGCGAAAGGATAGCATAACGAGAAGCAACTAGGTTGGAACTAAACAATCCATAAGGTAGGCAACATCATAAGGTACAACACACATTACAACTTACCTTCTTAGTCTTACCCAACGTATACATATAGACTAATGACATCTTAATATATATATATGCTACGAGATCCTTGTATTATACCAAACACTTAAACTAGAGTTCAACAGGCTCTATCGTATTCTGTAGGCAGAATTAGGGATTCTGTTCATCATAATAAATGAAGATCAGTGCGTTAGGAGTACGCAGGTGAAAACCATGCGTAAATCGGAGTCCTAACGAAAGAGATCTAGCTAAAACAAATTTACTGCGCAGTGCAGGAAATTTGCGCGATCGTGCCAAAATGTAAATCGAGACGTATGTCGACGTAATACGTCTTCCATATTCAGGTCTTTAGGTTGAGGTTGAACATTCTGAAGCCGTAAGTGACGTCCATGTCATGGCCTATGTCGACGGTTACTCATGTCAAAGTGGTGATGAAATGTCGACGTCGTTCATATTCAAGGTTGAGGTCGTCTTTGTTCATCCTTCTCGCTCGTCTTTCGTTGTCCGCGCTCGAGGATATCGTCACTTTCATTCTTCCTATCGTTCTTTTGTTCTTGTAAGGAAAAAGAAGTTCGTACTTCTATGTTCTTTCACGATACGTGAGCATGCTCCTTAGAGTCTAGGTTCGTCTCATGATAACATATCGTTCATCATAAACAAAATTTTGAAAGTTGGAAATAAAGTCTTATTTGAGAATTTTGGAAATATGATTTCAAAATGACAATCATGATCAACTCATATACATATCAAAAATGAATTCATTCATTCCATGTTGATCATTCAACTCAATACCACCATATACTCCCATCCCAAAATTTGAGTATTCGCATCAATACTTATTGGTTTCAAACAAAAGTTTTTGGAAAAAACTTTCTTGCTCAAACTTCCATTTCCATCATCAAAATTTTCATAATAACATAATCTTTCAAAAGCTCTTCCAACTTGCTCATCATGTAAAAATTTTCCATTTCATGAGTTTGAGAAAGAAATGCAGTTACCTTTTTCCCGGTTGAGCTCGATGTGATGGAGTGTTGAGAGGAGTCAGTAGATTTCTAGAAGTCCAGTGACTCGATCTAGACTTAGAATAAAAAGAATTTGGGTTTACAAAGAGCAAAAGCGCTCTGATACCACTTATGTCACGCCCCCACTCCGGACGACCCGGACTAGAGGGTGACTAATATTAGGAATAGTATTATAGGACAACAGGCTAAGATAGAGGTACATATCAACTATAATTAGCATGCTCGATAGGTTCGATAATACAATATCCAATGATTAAAAAGGTTTAGGCCATCAGACCCCAAAATCTTAACCATGGTCCGATGGACCTCAATAGTTCATAACAATAAAGCATAAATAAACGAGTTCAGAGTGTAGCAGCGGAAAGTGTGTGAATACATATATGACGATATGCATTCAAGGTGAAAACCACAAATTCTATATAAATTGGTCGAGGACACGAACTCCTCAACACATTCCCCATCACCATCATGAAGCTCAACCTGCACATTTAAAACAAACATGCGGGGCTAAGTACAAGAAATTGCACTCGGTGGACTTATGCCAAAACATTTGATATAAGATTACGCCCCGATATCGAGTAAGTCACGAGGGTTTTAGCCGAAAGGCCTCAGGCTTACCAAAACATTTTCAGTTCATAAACATAGCTCGGCGAGCATTTTCTTGGTGTGTATGGTCCGTATCTCGTAGTAACAATTCATATGATGATTAAAATTTAAGCGTCGAGAGGAGGCCTCCCATCTACGACGCCGTGACCGGCCGTAATCCCGTCTGACACTGGTCGCTCTCAAAGCATATGTTAACATAGCAATAGTTCCAACCTTCACGCCAATCTATCCGTGCATTTATCATCCGGCACAGACCCGACATTTAAAAGGTTGGTGCGACCCAAATGACATAACCCGTCATAATATAGTTCAACCATCGCCACGCCTCTACCGGGCATAACAGATAGGATCCATACACAAAGCGTAATATTTTGGCGGTGTCGGTAAACATTTGTCAGCGGTTGTAGAATAAAATTGTAAAAAACTCATTTTGGAAGAAAAGTAAAATCACATCTTAGTGGGGTAAGAAAAGGGCCCACATTTTGAAGATAAAGCCCACGGACTATGGTTCGTTATAATTTGAGTCTAGGTTTGTTAAATGCGTCGATATCCGATCGCCGTTTGCGTCCACACCTTTCTGGCGAGGCTTTAGTATGTCGCTCAAGTCTCTCGAGACTTTCAAAAGCTAAGATAAACTTGATATCTTATTTTGATGTAAACTGAATTCCTCGATGAATTCATACGTTTCAATCACGATATAATTGAATTGTTCTCGTTCATCGAGATACGTTCGGCGATAAGTCGTTTTTTTTTGATATCTGGTTTCATTTGTGAAACCTTTTCTTACTAATGAGATGTCATACTCAATTAGTATATCTTACGCATACTAACGTGTTTATCAATCGTAAAATCGTATGTTTGACTTAAAAGTCGTGAAGTCGACAACGGTCGATAAAGTCGACAATTTTGACTTTCAAATAGTAATTTCTTACTATTTCGTTTTATAAATCGAATTTGATCGATTTGAAATCGTAAGTCCTATTTCTCGATTTATCACGTAAATCGAGGACTTATAAATAATTTTCGCAATTATTAATCCTTTTAATAATAAAGCGTATTTTGATTTAAAAGCGTTATTAAATAAGCGTTTGTCTCAAACATAGCAATCTATGTTTATAAAATTTTATAAAATTCAAATATGTCCGAATATTAATTAGACATATATTTTATTAATAAACTTAATTAAAAGGATTTAAAATCCTTATTAATTATAGAAAATCTCGATAATTAATTTAAAAATACTAAATGACTTTTGAAATTTTTCTAAATTAATATAGTGTATTATTATACACTATGGTCCGAATATAATTTATAAAATCCATATGATATTGGTTGCCATTTATTAGTATATATACATATATATAATTCGGTAATTCCATATAATATGGAATAATTATCAAAATTCCCAAAATTGCTATACACATAGTATAATATCCCGACAGCTGTCGTTTAGCGTTCAAAATAAATTTATAACCTATTGCCCATCACGGCGTGGCCGGCGATAAGTATAGGGTCGATCCCACGAGGAGTTGGTGTAGCGATCTCGATGTCGCGATGTCGCTTAAAGGGATGAGAGTTGTGTAATTATCTTGATCACTATAGGTATGGCTAAAGTAACACGAAACGAACTCAAAGGAATATCAAATAATAAGGCAGTGCGGCAGGGCAACAACTTCGTGAAGGCGATTAATACTCGGTCCGAGGTGCAAAGTTTTCACTACATGACATGCATCAACCGTTATAAGAGACATACGTCGTGACCCGTTGTCACGCGTCACGCCCACCGCACCCCTCCAAATCCATCCTTTCGTGTAAAGAAGGCGAGGGACACCCTATGCAAACTATCTAACCCGTAATGCCCACGCACGAGACACCTCGAGACATGCGACCTACAGGCGGTGTTATGATCTAGATGGACCGGTATTGGCAAAGGCGGTGCTAGGACTACTCGGCTCGCCCACGCCATCGTACTATTTGGGGTGCGGGACACCCGACACCTTAATCAATTATTACTTGCAACCTCCCTTACCCACTATGTTATTTGCAACTAACACACGAGTTTGGTTAAGTTATATATTGCCCATGACCTAGTGCTTGGGGAACACACGCATGCGCATCGTAATGCCCTACTTAGACCTCTCGAGTTATATTAATCATGCTCCACTTAGTCACGCCCAAACCGAATAAAGACTTAGCTAGACATAAAATAAATAAACATGCAACAGCTTAATTGAAACCATAATTAAGCGGAACCAACTTACTATTAATTGAGCGAAATAAACGGCGAGCCCAAAGTGCAGCCGCAAAACATCTGAATAGCAAATAAAGTGTTTGCCCGAAGGAACTTAATGTATGTGATATTGCTGGATGAATCAGATGCTAAAAGTATGAGAATGAGAGACGGAACATGGAAGAGACGCACAAGTCGCGCCTTCATCCATATATATAGGCCAAGAGAGACTGACGATGGTAATGGCTCATGGGCTGGACAATCTGGTAGGTTTTCCTTGTTGATCGGCGCTCTTTCCTTGCCCAAACGGATCCGAGGCGATCTCATCCGGATATCATGAGATTCGGTGTCAGCGCGCATCCTTTCCGGATTTAGCGAGATTCGCCCAGATCTCGCGTATCTTGCCCATTAGCTCTCCCTCTGCCTTCTCTTGCCCTCATTCTTCTTCTTGGTCTCTGCTCGCCTTCTTCACTTCCGCTTGCCCATTAGCCTACCCTTCTGGAGATTGAACTTGTGCGGTCTGTAAGGAGGTCACACCGTGAAACGGAACAACTACTGGGGTTTGAAGCCCAGGCTGTGAGCTAAGCTCCTTGTGCCCTCGAGGTGCATCGTATCTCTATTCATCCGCCATGCAAGTTCCACTCCTTCTTGCCCATTTACGCCTGCCTTGTCCCTGCGGACCAATGTGTCCTCCAAGACACAAAACACAACAAGAAAGACACAAAAGACTCGATCTAGACCTAGACAAGACACAGAAAAAAGAGCATAAAACTTAGGCTCGTCACACGCACACACTTTAAACATGCTTGTCCTCAAGCATGCACGCATGTTGCCCAAGACAAAGAAAGAAAGAAAAGACTCAAAGCAGAAAATGGTTAGCACTTTTCCACCAAGCAGGATATCTCGTGATATAAGCTTCATCGAACAAACTAGCAATTCAGTAGACTCCATTCAAGCAACGACCATCAAACAAGTCAAAATACGAATTTGAGCATATTGGGCATTTTCCTTACCAACACTCTGCACTCTTGTGTATAGGCTAGTGTATCGCTCGGGACATCTTTCATTTCGACTATGCCATGAAGCTTCGTGCCCTCTACCATCTCCACCGTTTAGACAAAGTTTTAAACATTCATCCTTAGGTCTTTTATTTGGGTGTAATGGGGCTTAAGACATAGGTGGGAAATTTTGGAGCAGGCTAAGGTCATCACGGACTCGTGTTCGAGGAATTTATTTTGTCCTCCATGGATTTCTTTAGCCTTTCTCTTACGGACCTCAGCCAACCATCTTAGGACTTCATCAATATATATTCTTTTATTTCTAGTCCTTCATTTTCTTTCAATTCGGTACCTTCTTTATATTGGGCATTTGCCCATTTCTTTGAAATTCAGTAAACCTTTTTTCTTGCCCATTCTGAGGTTCTTGTTCTTCCTTTGCCTTCTCTTCTATTAGCTCCCGAGTCTAATTGACCGGTGAGGCTTCTTTTCGAGGCTAATTTAAGTGAATGAAAGAAATTATTGAGCTCGAGGGGCCGAGCAGGGATACACATTAGGTAGGACATTTTTGGCTTAGTGGGCTATTTGAAAGAAAAATATGCCTAAGTCATCTAAATGTTTTAACTAAGTCGATAAGGCCTCGACATAAGAGTGCACGCAAGTTCTAGCAAAAGCCTAATGAAGATGTCGATAATCACACAAGAAAGGAAGCTGTGTTGATCAAGATACAACAGTTTAAGCTCAAATCTCACCATGCGTGCTCAAATTCAATTCGTCATCCTTATTTACATACGGTCATGCTCAAACAGAATTCCTAAAACTACTAGCTTTATTCACAACAAAGCAAAATACGGACAATCAATCCCACCGATTTAAAAATGCCAACCGACACAATAAAAGCGAAAACCCTCCCACTCACGCACTGCGTTGAGCAAAGTGGGTGAACAAGAGGAACACAAACAACCAACAACGAAGCGAATCAAGGTGGCGGTCCCCTACTCACACACTTTGCCTTGGGCAAAGTGGGTCAGAGTGGGGACCGACTCTCTTAACTCAGAAAAACAAAAACAGACGCAACCCCCTCCACTCACACACTTTGCCTAGGGCAAAGTGGGTGAGGGAAAGGGGTTGACCACCAACAACAACAAAACAAAACAAAAAACAAACAACAAAACAAAACACAACAAAGCGAAAAAAAAAAAAAAAAAAGGGAGGACAAAAGGTCGAGGAAAGCTGGATACAGAATCCAGGTGTGGGTAAATAAGCTAGCAGGGCATCATGGGTGGCTTTCATTGTTCCTCTATCTGGTCAAGTGGCTTTGATGTCATCATCCTCCTCCAGCTATCTTTGAATCCTCTTACGCCGATCACATGGTGAGGGCTGTTTGGTCGTCAAGTGGCTCGTGAAGGCGGTTTTCCGTCTGGTCGTAGTATATGTCCTTCATCCGTTCCAACATAGGCGTGTCAATATACAGCTCGGGCTCCACTTCGGTCGGTATTAACCGTCCGGCACCTTGACCGTGGCCAACACGGTCACCAAATGGGCAAGAGAGATCTTCTGCTTAGGATGAGTCAGGATGTCCTTGAAATGGCAACAGCAAGCGGCAAAGTTCACCTTGTGGCCATGCCACATGCACCACAAGATGAACAACTCCTGCTGGGAGATGGAGTTGCTGCTGTCCACCTTCCCGAAAAAGCTGTAAGACAGGAGGCGATGGCACATTCGCAGCGCGTTGCTCCTCAGCTCATTGCCCTTAGTGTATCCGGACTTAAACGTTGTGCCCAGACCAATCGATGACCATTTTTCATTCCACTCCTCCCCTGTGTGCTCGGGGACGTAGGTGAAAGCCTCCTTGTATTCTGTGGTCTTCGTCTCAAACACTTCTGTAATGCCCAGGGTGCAGTTGAAGTCGTTCACAGAGAACGAGAAGCTGTTGCCCATCAGCTTAAATTTGATGCAGTCTGTGGTCATCTTTACTTTGCCTGGGTTCTTTATTTCGAGAGTTTGAATAAACTCCCTCGCCAATGTGATGTCTGACCGTCACGCCATTCCAAAACGCCCCCATCCAATCCTTGCGAAAACTTCTTCACCTCATCCTAACCCCGGACTCTCCAAAGCCTCCATGTCAGCGTCTTGGGCTTTACAATGCCCTCATCGAGGTGGTGTTGAACCTCGGGGTGGCCTCTCGTGGTCGTGGGGCGGCTTTCCCTTTTCGGAGGAGGGTGATGCCATCTTCGCAAGGTACCTCCGGGTTCTCTTCCTTGAAGGTGGAGGTAGCTCCGACGAGGCTTCTTTCTCGGTGGTGGTGGTGCCCTCGGAGTCTTTCTCGGCTGGGGTTTCTTCTCTTTCTTCGCTTTTCTCCTTCTCGCCGGAGGGCTCCAGTTCTTCAGCTTCGTCCGAGGTGGACTCCTCCGTCTTCGCATGGGTATCTTCCTTCTCCGTCGCTGGGACAACCTTCTCCTTGTTGGCCTTGGCTTTCTTCTTCTTGGGTTTCGCCGCCGTCTCTCTCGGTGGTTCCTCCGACGTCGTCTTTACGGGAGAGGGCGCTTGCTCCTCTATTATTTTCTCCAGGTCCTCGGAGTTAACTGGAGACGGGCTTTTAGGCATTTCGGGGGTAGTAGGAGTCTCAGAGGGGGTCGCCATTGCTGATTTTAGCTCTGTGGTTTTCTTTGGTTCGGAGGGGGAATCGGGAGCTTTTTTGGTGGTTTTGGCTCTGGTTTTACGGGCAGTCATTTTTGAAAATGGGAGGATTCTTCTTTAAGGCTCGGTGAGAGAGGGGAATTTGCAGAGGTTGAGGCGGCGTGGGTGAGGTAATTATGGAGTGGCGAGTTATAAGGGACGTTACGTCCTTTCTCCTGACAACCGCTTGCCACTTGTTCCAGAACTCACCCTCTTGCCCATGGCGAATGTCTAGTTTCTCATCTTGCCCTCTTCGATCATGATCACACTGTTCCTGTAGATTGACCAACACAACACCACACGCAAAACGGGGGCAAAAACAAAAAAAAAATAAAAGAGAAAACAACAACGAAAGCAAATAAAAAATACCAGGTTGCCTCCTGGCCAACGCCTTGGTTATCGTCGTGGCTCGACCAGACCTCTTTATTACTCTTCCCCGTTGAGGGCTTGCACTCGATGCAATTCCCCTGGATCTACCTTGTGATGCCCATAGTAAGCCTTCAGACGCTGTTCATTGACCTTGAAGGTTTTTCTCGTCTTCAGATCTGCGATCTCGACAGCTCCATTCGGAAATTGAGTTTTGACTTCATATGGTCCGCACCACTTGCTTGTTAACTTGCCCGACATCAACTTGAATCGAGGCGGTATAAAGCACCAATTGCCTCGCTCGAATGACTTGGCTTTGATAAGGCGGTCATGTGCCTTCTTTAATCTTTCTTTATATAGAACGGCATTGTCATAGGCCTCAGCCTTATTTCTTCCAGCTTCTTGAAGTCAAGCTTTCTAGCTTGGCCATCACGGTCCCAATCAAAGTTGAGCTTGTTCATTGCCCAAAATGCCTTGTGCTCTAGTTCTCTTGGTAAGTGACACATCTTGCGAACACAATTCAAGATGGTGACATGCCCAAGGGGTCTTGTATGCGCTCTATATGCCCATAGCGCGTCATCAAGGCGAGTGCTCCGATCCTTACACAGTAGGTCCCACTACCTTCCTCAATATAGTCTTGATTATTACATTTGGACAACTCCGCTTGCCCATTAGCTGCGGATGGTAGGCATAGTCACACGATGGGTTACCGTATTTCTCGAACAATTTGGTGATAGTAGTGTTGCAAAATGGGTTCCTTGATCGTGATAATTGCCTTGGGCACGCCGAACTGTTGAAGATATTAGCTTTAAGAAAAGTGAAACTACCTTTGAGTCATTAGTGGCACTTGCCTTGGCCTCAACCCATTTGAAACATAATCCACCGCAAGCGGGATGTACGCGTTGCCCTTGAGCTTGGTAATGGTCCCATAAAATCCATCCCCATACATCAAAGATTTCGACGGAATGATAGGTATCATGGGCATCTCATTCCTCTTTATGATATTTCCTTCCTGCTGACACTCTTTGCATTGCTTACACACTCATAAGCATCTTTGAATATCGTGGGCGAAATCCATTGTCTAAAACCTTTCTCTGTCCTCTTGTGCCCAAGTGACCTCCACATTCTTTGGAGTGGCGGTGATTCGTAATGTCTTTGATCTCGCCGCACACATCGTCGTAAAAACTTGATCGGTAAGCACTTTCTCCATAAGTAGGGATCATCCCATATGTAGGTGCGACAGTCTGCCTTGATCTTGTTTCTTTGATACGTAGTGAGCCCAACAGGGAGTTCTCCAGTGGTTTTGTAATTCACCAAATCTGCATACCATGGCTCGAACTCCGTCGTTCCCTGAATGAAGTACATATGTTCTTCAGGGAAGGTCTCTGCAATGGGCACCGGGTCTTCCCCCTTCAATATCCTACTCAAGTGGTCGGCCACAAGGTTTTGTGCTCCACTCTTGTCTTTGATTTCTACATCGAACTCTTGGAGAAGCAAGATCCATCTGATCAGTCGTGGCTTTGACTCCTTCTTGGCCATTAGGTACCTCAGGGCAGTATGATCGGTGTAGATGATTGTCTTGGCCGATGAGATATGATCGAAATTTTTCAAAGGCAAAGACGACCGCCAAGAGTTCTTTCTCGATTGTGCTGTAGTTGCATTGGGCTGCATTGAGAGTTCTTGAGGCATAGTATATAGCATGACTTTCCTTTCCTCTTCGTTGTCCCAAGGCGGCTCCACAAAGATATCCGCTTGCATCGCACATAACTTCAAACGGCATGCCCCAATCGGGGGTTGAATGATCGGTCTTTGTAATTAAGTTATTCTTGAGTTTCAAAAGCTATCTTACACTCTTCATCGAATTCCCATGGTACATCATTTTGGAGTAGTCGTGTTATGGGCTGGGCGATCTTTGCGAAGTCCTTCACAAATCTTCTGTAGAACCAGTGCCCAAGGAAACCTCGCACTTGCTTTCTTCAAGTCGGATAGGCAATTTGGCGATGATCTCTACTTTAGCTCTATCTACTTCTATCCTCTTTCGGACACCACGTGCCCAAGAACAATCCTTCTTGTACCATGAAATGACATTTCTCATAATTTAGGATCAAATTCTTTTCGACACATCTACGTAGGACTACCTCCAAATTTGTCAAGCACTCATGAATGATTCCCGTGGCGTGAAGTCGTCCATAAAGACCTCGATGCATTTCTCCAATAGGTCCGAAAGATGCTCATCATGCATCGTTGAAGCGTCCACAGGGCATTACACAAGCCGAAAGGCATTCTTACAGAGGAAAATGTCCGAATGGGCATGTGAAAGTAGTTTTATCCTGATCACCTGGGCAACCCATATCCGCATGTAGCACGAGTATCCGTCTAAAAACAAAAGAATTTGTTTCAGCCTAACCTCTCCAAGATCTCGTCAATGAAGGTAGTGGGAAGTGATCTTTTGGTCACCGTGTTGAGCTTCGATAGTCGATACACATCCTCCAACCTGTTTGGAGCCTTGTTGGGATCAGCCTCCTTTCTCGTTTTCACTACTGAATGCACGACTTCTTGGGCACGGCGTGTCTTGGGCTGACCCATTCTTGTCGATCACGGATATATGATGCCCAAGTCGAGAAGCTTCAAGATCTCCTTCATGACTACCTCCTTCATAGCCGGGTTCAACTTTCTTTGTTGATCGCGTCTTGGTTTAACTTCTTCCATCGAGAATATTGTGAGCGCATATGGAAGGGTCGATGCCCTTGATGTCGACCAATGTCCATCCAATAGCTTCCTTGTATTGCCCAAGAACACTTCTCCGACTTCCTCAGAATCTTCGAGTTCAAGATTGATGATCACGGGCGGTGTCGTCCTTCCCTAGAAAGATGTACTTGGTGGTGAGGAAGAGTCTTTAGCTCGAGTTTGGTGCTCTCATAAGGGACGGAATGAGCTTTTCTTCTTCCTTGACTTGGGCATGTTCGGTATATTGACCACTTGAGTCCTTCGGGTTCGCTCTGCAAATAAAGCAGGGCCTCCCGACATTGTCCGTAAGCTGCTTCTCCTTGAGTGTGTCCCTCCTTAAGACCACTTTGAATTGCTGCATCCAGCGGATCTTGTAAACCTATCTCGGGCAGGATGTCTCCTACCATGGGTTCAATGTGATCAATGAATTCCACGACCTCAATATCAATAGGATGCTCCATGGCCTTGAAGATGTTGAAGGTCACCGTCTCGCCGTCGAATTCACATGATAACTTGCCCGTGTCGCAATCAATCCTAGTTCTGGCCGTCTTCATGAATGGTCGACCCAAGAGCATAACTGAGGATTTGTTACCCATCGTGCCCATATCCAAAACGTAGAAGTCCGCTTGAAATATGAGTTCCTCCACTTTGACCAATACGTCTTTGATGATTCCTTCTGGATAGACGTTGGACCTGTCTGCTAATTGAATAACCACTCGTGTTGGCTTCAGAGGTTCCCACCTTTAATTCATTGAACATTGACAAGGGCATGACGTTTATAGATGCCCCCAAATCTAGCATGGCCCTTCGATCCTCGTATTGCCTATTATGCGGGAATGAAAACATCCACGGATCTCCACACTTCTCGGGCAATTTCACCGTAGGGGCATGGATACATTCTCTCCACTTGGAATTTTGCATCATCTTTGTATTTCACCTTTCTCGTGCACAATTCTTTCATGAACTTTGCCCGTTTGGCATCGTGCCCGAGGCGATGATGAGCGGTATATTAATTTCCACCTTACGAAACACGCGATACATCTCGCTCATTTCTTCCTCTCTTACATTCTTGGCCAATCTGCACTGGAAAGGGAGGTAAAACCTTAGGATTAGGTTTGACATAGGTTGACTCAATGATTGCCTCTTCTTTTTCTGTCTTTTCCTTGGGCAGTTCCTCTTGATCATTGTCATCTTGACCATTGTGTTCTCGTGAGATCTTCCTCTTGCATGTCTGCGTCGTCCTTACGCATGAAAACTTTCTCGGTAGTTTCTTCCCACTTCGTGGCTCTGACATTCAGTTGGGCTAACTCGTTTACCTCTACTTGAGGAGGTAATTTCCTTGCTTCTTCTCAAGAGCGTTACGGTGACCGTCGATTGGGAAACTTGGTTCCCAAGGCTCTGGAGGGCTCCCCTTGTCTCGACCTTGAATTTCTCGTTCTCTTGTTGAGCCTTCACATTTTCTCGTGCCATAGTGTGCACAAGTTCAGCCAACGATGGCCCACCGCTTTGGTCACGCTGATTATTTACGTATGGTCGTTGTTGTCCCGCCTCCGTCTTCTTTGTTGTTGTTGTCCTACCCTTCTTTGGTTGTTAGACCACCTAAAGTTTTCATGGTTCCTCCATCACAGGTTGTAGGTCTGAGAGTTTGGATCATATCTCCTCTGCTCGTATTGCCCATTACCATTCTGACCCACTGCATTGACTTCTTCTTCTTCAAACAGTGTGGGGCATTGATCCGTGTGATGTGTCACGGCAGCGCATATTTGGCAAACTTTAGCTTTCTTTTGCCCTTGCCCTGGTCCTGTGTTGGTTATGAACTTGTCGAACAGGTTACAGAGTTTATCCAGCTTGGTCTCCACGGTTGAAGAAGTAGCGGCAGCTTGCCTAGGAACTTCTCCTCCTTCGTCTCTGTTTTCTTCGGCCATCTCGCCCAACAGTCTAAAGGCCTCACTGGGAACTTTATTCAGTATTGATCCTCCACAAGCTGCATTCACCCAAATTTTCTCTGTTGCCCTCAACCCGGCCATGAAATATTGGATCAGATCATGATCTGGAATTTGATGTTGAGGGCATTTCGCTTTCTGTTGTTTAAACCTTCCCGATAATCATAAAGGGTCTCTCCGTGCCCATTTTGATCTTGCTTATCCTTTTCCTCATGTTACGAATACGGGCGGCGGAAAGTACTTCTCGAGGAACTTCGGTGAAGTTGTGCCCACGTGGTCACACTTCCAACGGCAAGGTGTGAAACCCATTCTCTTGCCCCATCATGCGAGAGAAGGGAACGACACTAATCTCACATACTCTCCAAGGTTTTCATTGGCGGATAGTCCCACACGCCATCTCGAAATCTTGTAAATGCCTTTGTGGATCCTCCCGGGCATGTCATTTGAATCGGGGAGGATTTGGATGAAGAATGCTTCATCTCCCGCCATATTGATCGCGGGCAAAGTGATGCCCGTTGGCCTCAGGTTCTGGTTGTTAGGGAACACCATTTCCCTCAATGTCCGCTCTACTTGCGGTTGTTCACCCATCGTATTGCCCTCTGGGTTCTCTTCTGGATTAGCTGCCCTCGCAGCTTGTCGTGCCCTCCGTACTGCTGCTCTCCTCCGCCTTGCGTGCTTTTCGATCTCAGGATCGTACAAAAGTCCTCCGTTCTCTCCTGCAAGGTTAGGTCGTAGCATACAATAAAGAAAGCAATATAAAATCAAGAAATAGAGATACTACTGGAATGCGCAACTCCCCGGCAACGGTGCCAATTCTGACACACTGTCGTTTATCGTTCAAAATAAATTTATAACCTATTGCCCATCACAGGCGTAGCCAGCGATAAGTATAGGGTCGATCCCACGAGGAGTTGGTGTAGCAATCTCTGATGTCACGATGTCACTTAAAAGGGATGAGAGTGGATTAATTATCTTGATCACTATAGGACGAGTAACCTGAAACGAACTCAAAGGAATATCAAATAATAAGACGAGTCTGGCTTGGGCAACAACTTCGTGAAGGCGATTAATACTCGGTCCTAGGTGCAAAGGTTTTCACTACATGACATGCATCAACCGGTTATAAGAGACATACGTCGTGACCCCGTTGTCATGCGTCACGCCCACGACGCACCCCTCCAAATCCATCCTTTCTGTGTAAAGAAGGCAAGGGACACCCTATGCAAACTATCTAACCCGTAATGCCCACGCACGAGGACACCTCAAGACATGCGGACCTACGAGCGTTATGATCTAGATGGACCGGTATTGGCAAAGGCACTGCTAGGACTACTCCAACTCGCCCACACCATCGTACTATTTGGGGTGCGGGACACCGACACCTTAATCCAATTATTACTTGCAACCTCCCTTACCCACTATGTTATTTGCAACTAACACACGAGTTTGGTTAAGTTATATATTGCCCAGACCTAGTGCTTGGGAACACACGCATGCGGATCGTAATGCCCTACTTAGACCTCTCGAGTTATATTAATCATGCTCCACTCGATCACGCCCAAACCGAATAAAGACTTAGCTAGACATAAAATAAATAAACATGCAATGTTAATTGAAACCATAATTAAACGGAACCAACTTACTATTAATTGAGCGAAATAGAAGCGGCGAGCCCAAAGTGCATGACAAAACATCTGAATAGCAAATAAAAGTATTTGCCCGAAGGGACTTAATGTATGTGATATTCTTTGGATGAATCGGATGCTAAAAGTATGAGAGTGAGAGTCGGAACGCGAAGAGACGCACAAGTCGCGCCTTCATCCATATATATAGGCCGAGAGAGACTGACGATGGTAATGGCCCATGGGCTGGACAATCTGGTAGGTTTTCCTTGTTGATCGGCGCTCTTTCCTTGCCCAGACGGATCCGAGGCGATCTCCTCCGGATATCATGAGATTCGTGTCGTAGCATCCTTTCCGGTTAGCGAGATTCGCGGATCTCGCGTATCTTGCCCATTAGCTCTCCCTCCGCCTTCTCTTGCCTCCTTCTTCTTCTTGTCTCTCTGCGCCTTCTTCACTTCCGCCCCCATTAGCCTACCCTTCGGAGATTGAACTTGTGCGGTGCAGCAAGGAGGTCACGCCAGTAAACGGACAGCTCTTCGGGTCAAGCCCGGTGTGAGCTAAGCTCCTTGTGCCCTCGAGGTGCATCGTATCTCTATTCATCCGCCATGCAAGTTCCACTCCTTCTTGCCCATTTCTGCCCTGCCTTGTCCCCTGCAAACCAATGTGTCCTCCCAGACACAAAACACAACAAGAAAGACACAAAAGACTCGATCTAGACCTAGACAAGACACAGAAAAAAGAGCACAAAACTTGGGCTCGTCATATCCCAACATCAATATATGTCACAAATATAACCTATAGTTCATCATAACCATTCATTCAACAATATATAGTAATATTCACGGTAATTTCAAGATAATTACCCAATAATTATCAAACAATTTCTAAAAATTCTAAATAATTCATGACATGATTAAACATTATACTATAACATTGTAACATCATAACATCAACCAAAACCATTTGAAATCATCACCATATGAAGCTCAATGCTCTCGGCTTTTTTTGATTATTTATGGTTTTTGGTTTTCAAAAATTTCAACAATTATATACTATATTTATACACTATAGTATACTAATATAACATCATAATATTTATCAAAACTAATTAAAACATCACCTTCAAGAGCTTGAAGCTCACGGTTTATTTGATTTAAATTAGCATTTGATTTCAAAAAATGTGCTGAAAGAGTTCTCGGCCGGTCACGGCATCCGTGGGAGGAGGCCTCCTCCACGGCGCGAGATGATGTTATGAGATGAGTTTATGAAATGTTATGATGAAAGGAAAGGGATATGGATCATACATACAAGGAAAATGCTTGGCCAAGCGACGTTTATGAAAATGATGAAATGTTTTAGTAAGCACAGGGCCTTTCAAATAAAACCCTTATGTCTTACCATGATGGGGCAATGTAATTTAAAGATGATAAAATGTTTTGGCATGAGTCCACTGAGTGCATTCTTGTACTCAGCCCTGCATGTTTGTTTTTAAATGTGCAGGTTGAGCAGATGATGGATGGAGGTGTGTTGAGTAGTCGGAACTCCTTTTGATAATGATATGTTAGAAACCTTGACTACACATCGTCATATGTGTATTCACATGCTTTTCCGCTGCGATAGAACTAAGTTATGTTATGATGTCGACAGTTGAATTCCTTCAGATCATTTGAATCTTTTGTTAAGGATCTGTAGGTCTCTTTCTATATGTAAATTATGTGTGTCTTGTATTTAATGGTTGAAGCCTCTTAGTTTACTTGAATTATGTCCCACAAGTCTATGATTAATTGTCTTTCATGTTCCTTGATTAATGTTCCAAGTATTAGTCCTCATTAATCCGTCCTTAGGATTAGAGAGCTGTTACAAAGTGGTATCAGAGTGGTTCGCTCTTTGAATCCAAACCCTTCTTTCAAAAGTCAAGTCTAGATTGAGTCACTAGACTTCTAGAGATCAGCCGATAATGCTCAACACTCCATCACATCAAGCCTAACTGGAATGAGGTAAATGATTTTCTTCAAAAGTTTTGAAAAAAAAAAAGATTCGAGAATATGCGGTATGGGACCCATATTCGAGGAAAACAAAGGATTCCAAGAATATGCAGGTATGGGACTGCATATTCAAGGAAAACTTAAAAGATTTTATATGGACTGGGTAAATAATTTTCTCAATTTTGAAAATGAAAAGTTTGAAAGTAAATGATTCTTTCTCAAAGTTTTGAAATGAAAAAATTGAAAATGGAAAATGATGTTTCCAAAGAGATGAAAGTTATGAAGGATAATTGAAAATAAATGTTATGATGATAAGGAGAATGTTTATGAGGAGAATGCTTATGAGGTGAAATGCTTATGAGGTGGAATGTTATATGAGAAAGTATTGACAAAGATGTGTCAATAGTGAATGGATTGAATTCATGGAATTCAATGAAGAATTATTATTACAAATGAGTTATGATATTAATGTTTGAAAATGCTCAAAAATTGATATTTATATGTCAAATATGATATGTTGAATTATTGAAATTCAAAGAAGTACATGAGTACAAATGAGCCATGTTATAAATATTTGAAATTTTATTTCAAATCTTAAAGTTGTTTATGAAGATGGGTATGTTATCCCAAAAGAACGTAGACTGTTTAAGACGCATGATCCCATTTGCGAAAGAACATAGAAGGATAAATTATGAGAATTTTATTCCATCCCGAGAACAAAAGCGAGATCGAAATGAGAATCTCGAAATGAATGATGAGAAGAAAATTTACAAGCAGAAATGGAAATGATGTCAAGATGATAAATGTCACTATGCGATAAGTGAGATGAGTATAGTCTTTTTATTTGGATGTTCACGCGTGACGGAACTCCAAATCGACTATGACTTTTTCGTTAAAAACGAAATAGAAATGTGATCAAAGAATCAATTGATGCAAGTATCGTAAATTTTTACAAAAGAAGAGACCACGATGTGGTAGAAATTGTTGATGAGATAAATCGAAAAGTTAGTTTAATGTTATGAGTAAAGTTTGGAATGTAGGGTAGTATGTTGATAAACCTTACAACTTACGATGACCTAATACGAGCATATAAGGTTTCAAATTCTATTCATTACCCAATTTTCGTCATTGAGTTTAACTCTATGACCTAGTTCAAATTGAGAAATCATTTGAATTTCTCACTTTTCTGAAAGAAATTTCTAACCCAAAGATTTATAAAGTATCCTTTGAAACCAAGCCCTTGTGTGACTGAGAAGATATTTGTGACGGGTCTGGCCAGCCCATATGACCAAAGAAATCTCAGTAGTCGTCATTCTAGTCTTCGGACCCTAGATCCCAATTATTCAGTTCAAAGAACATTTGGATTCAATCATTAAAAGATGTTATTTTGAATTGTGAGACCATACCTCTTGTAAACTGTCATGATGAATTTTCTTCAAGTCTTGAAACCAATAAGTATGATGAGGGTTGACTTATCTTGTCACCTAAGTTTTGAATTAGTAAAGCGATAAACATCAGGTATGATGTAGGTTGACTTATTTTGGTCACCTAAAGGTTGCAGATCAATAAAGTGACAGATATCAAGAAGTTATGATGTAAATAAGATCTCGATGAGACGAGATATTTTCCCTATGATACACATGGATGTGATAACCCTTGATGGACTTTTCAAAGATTGATAACAGTGAAGTTATAACTTCATGCGATTGTTATGATAATGGAAGTTATGAATGAGATACTCTTTAGCATTGAATGCAAGAGTAGAAGTAAAGGAAAGCATATGATATCCGTGGGATATAATTTCCCATTATTATGTCATAATAAGAGAGATTACAACTTATCTTTAAGATAGTTGTTTGTCCTTAAAACCTCATTAGTAGGTTGGACATGTCTAAAGAATGAAGATGCATAATATTCTTTTCAAATGATACATATGAAAAGAAATGATAGCATCTCAAATAATAAATCTCCCGCTTTATACCTCAATCAATGAGATTATGCTTAAGCATAATCGATTCCAAGTAAATGAGACTTGGTTAAACCAATGATAATGAGATTGAGGAATCATAATCATTGAGATGTGTGGACAGCTATGATAGACCTAGCACTTGAATCAAGTATGGAGAAGATATCTCCAAAGTCAAGACATGGTAATGAGATGCTTGGAATTTAAGTTATGGTGTACAAATGTACTACCTTACCAAGCTATATGATAATAATGACGGTTCTAGTCTTGAGAGTGAGAACCGAAGTATAATGAAAGTAATATTACTTTTAGATACCATGCTCAAGAAAAAGGGACAAAAGTAAAAATAGCTGAAGAAAATATGAGCTATGCAATTATGAGATAGCCCACAATATGATATAAGTTTCAGAAACATTATGACTTCGATAAGTAAGGTAATTTCTTTGAAGTAAAGAAACGGATTAAGAAATAGATTCATTATCTGAAATGAATGTTAGTACTCTAAGTTATATTGACACAAAACGCTTGTCTTGAGTGTCATAGTAATTGACAAGTAAGATAGCTTCCAGAGACATTTGCGAAGGAAATATATCCAAAAGAACAAATGCAAAGATTCACATGGAAGGATCTTGAGGTGAATCTAATTGGAAAGATTATTCCTCATACTTTTGTGACGATCAATAAAGTGTGATATTAAATATCTCTGACATGGAAATGAAGCGATCATAGGAGGTCGAGAATATGGTAATGAAATAGGACGTCAAGGCAAAAGTATGATATGTCCTCAGTGGACCAAGGATTTTATCCTATACGAAAACGCTTGATGAATCAATAAAGAATGTTAACAAATGACGTATATCCTAAAAGGATATTACAAATGATGGCGCTAAATGCCGGTATAAGGATTTCTCTAGAAAAGAGTTTAAAGTAAGGATATATGAGAGATATATTCCTAAGATCGATAAAGTGAAAAAGGGAATTGAATCATTCATACTGGATCAGGAATGAATGATAGTGTCAGATACATCGCGATCTCTACGATAAGATTAAATTATCGAGATATCAATATCAAAGATAGGTTGATATAGATCTAGCCACAAAATGCTATTGATAAAAGCATAACAGTACTGATACCCGAGAAGGATATGGTGAACGAGGTAATAGAAGGCCATAGCAAGGGAACATAATGTCCCAAGGGAAAGGACAATGATATATGAAATAGATGTTTACTTGAATAGACGGGAACACCGTAGACCAGAGCCTATACTTCGCAACAAAAATAGAACGAACAAAAACCAGGAAGGCCTGATAGGTATGAGAAAAACTTCTCAGCATACCTATAATATTTTGTTTGATATAGGTGCTTCGCATTCTAACATCGCACAAGTATGTGTAGAAACGATAGAACCCAATTCAGGATAAACGAATCAAGAAATGAAAATCTCCTCACCAATATGAGAATTATGGTCGTCGCATGTGTTACTCAAACTTAGAATTGGACCTAGGATCGCCTAAGGTTCTAAAATATGATTTGGATTATAATATCTATGTGGAACGTAGATATAATACTAGAAATGGAAGCCTTGGTAAACAAATGTCACTCGCGTGATTAGTGACATGGGCATAGTCTCTTCGTATGAGATTCTACGCAACGGGATTTTTGGATCCACTATTGCTTTCACGAATTAATTTAAAGCGATATAGGAATGAAGATGTAAAACGTTAAATGAGGAATAAGATAAGTGTTTATGAGTTGTCTTATAAGTTGATTACAAGTTTATGGCTTAAAGTGTTAAGTCCTTCAAGAAATCTTTATTGTTTAAAATTACCTCTATTGCTTTGATTTAAGTCTGGCTTATTTAGAACTATCTGTTTATAGATGGAAGGAAAATGGAGTATTACAGGTAAAAAGTTAACCACAAGGCCTACAAGCTTAGAACTCACACGGGAGTATCGGCTCTTTTATTATAAACTAGGCATGGATTTATGACAGTTTTTGGAGGAATTTCTGCACCTTTGGAATGATGCTCGTAACTATGGAGTGACGGATGAGGATGGTATCCAACGACTTATTCGTCGTTTGCCAACAGACTGGTAGGATTTTGCAAAAGAAGTATCAAAAGAATATATTCTCCATGTAGAAAATTCCAAAGTTTGGGCAGACTTACCAGGATTTGTCAACAGGCTCAAGTAAACATATAATGCGTATGGAACGGCACCCACGAGCACTTGTCCTGGTCCCCGACAAATTACACAGTATATATAAAGGAATGGTTGTACCCTGGTGTTCCAAACGCCGCCCCACGTCATGTGCCGTTGATTATACCTGAAAGAGATGAGAATGGCAAAAGGACATGATCTTATCGCCCTCGAGGATTAGGAGAATTACCGCTACCAACTCAACCTTACTTTGTGATAAAAGCAACACAAACTTTTAGTATCGAAGAAGAAACAGGGAGTAATGTGACTCCTGTCTCATTGAAAGAGATAGATCGTCGGAGATTTGAGGCAAAAACATACCTGGAGAAAGGTAAATTTCCAAATGATGAGTAAGATTCGGCGAAGGCCACTCAGAGACATAGAATCCTATGATAATATGAGACTTATATGTAGATAGTGGATTATGTTGTAAATGGTATGGTTAGAATGTGTGAAATAAACGTAGTTTGGAATATTTTGTGAATATGTTGAAGTGGTGTCAAAATTTTGGGTGTAAATAGAACTAGACGCCATGTAATCAGTTGGTTAGATAGACCGATCCTCGTAATTAATGAATGGAAAGTCCTCATTGAGACATTTTGATGGTATATGTTATATGGTTTTTGTAGAATGGTATCTGAAGTACGAAAACGAATTGTTCCGAATAAGATATGGTTACTATGAGATTATAGTTATGCCATTCGGACGAACTAATGTACCAACCCTGTTCATGAACCTCAAAAATCGAGTGTTCCACACGTACGTAGCAATTGTGTCTAAATCTTTATGAATGATGTTCTTATCCACACGAGGAGCGAGAAAGAACATAAAGAACATCGAAGGACTGTATTGCGAACATTTAGAGTCGAGTAAATTTTGCCAAGTTTAGTAAATGTGAGTTTCGGCTTAAAGAAGTGACATTCCTCAGGCACATTGTGTCTTCAGAAGGAATCAGAGTAGATCCAGTAAAAGATGAAGCAATGTAAGAATCGAAGTTGTCAACGACTCAAAATGAGATCAGAAATTTCTTGGGTTAACTGGCTACTATCGGAGATTCATTGAGGATTCTCTAAGATAGCAAGGTCGATAACACAGCTACCCCAAAAAGGAATCAAATTTACATGGACAAATAAATGTGAAGCCGTGTAGTAATGTGAGAAAGATAATAGCTTACGCATCACAATGACTTAGGTCACATGAATAGAATTACTCAACTCATGACTTGAAATAGCAGCAATAATTTATGTACCAAAGTTTTGGAGACAGCACCTATAAGGAATGAATTGCAAGATCTTCACAGACCACAAAAGTGTGGATTATTTCTTCGAGCAAGAGACTTAAAAATGAGATAGAAAAGATGGCTCGAATCAGTAAAAGATTCCAATTGTGTTATAAATTATCACCTATGAAGGGCTGAAGGATTTTAAAGAGGCGCCTGACAATGTCATATTGTCTAAGGAAATGATATATATATTTCAAGCAATAATAAGCTTAGAAATGAAATCAGGGATGAAGCTCATGATATTTCTCATACCGCCCACCCAGGCAGCATTTAGATATATTATGATTTACGAGAAAAGTTAGATAGTAAGGAATGAAATGAGATATAACCACATTGTCGAGCATTGTCTCGGTTACTGACAAGTGAAGGCATTGTATCAATGACCTTATAAGAAGTTATAATCTCTAGAGATACACAAATGAAAATGGAATGACATAGCAATGGATTTTATGACGGGTTTTATGATGATTAAGTGTTGTGAGAATTTATTGAATTTTTAGAAAAATGTTTGGATATATTTGTAAAAAAATCGAGAACTATAAAGAATAGGAAAGTGATGTCCAATTTTCCTATAGCTAATGTTAATACATATTAATGATCCTATGATAATATAGAGTGATATGTGATTTTATAAGAATTTTTGGAAGAGTTTTGTGAATTAAAGTTATAAGGGCCGAAAGCTTAAGTATGAGGATTAAGAGTATTAAATTCATTTTATCAAGAAAAATCACATATTATGCCCTTATAATATATGTTAGACTTTTTGAGAATTTATGGGATTTTAGAAACATAGTATACTATGTTTACGACGAAACGTTATATTAAATAACGTTAGATGTGAAAAATAATATGTAAGGTACAAGTTAGATCATACTTGAGTAAAGTATTGATCATGTTTTTTGATTAACGTGAAAATCGAGATTTATGGTTATATGATAAGAAATCGATTGAAAATCGAGTTAAATGAAAGTTTGTTAACATATATGTGAATAATTTGGAAAATATGTTAAGAAAAGTCAAAATTGTTGACTTAAGACTAAACGTATGAAATACGTTAGTATGTGATCAATGTTATTGATATACGTTGAATAAATACACTAATACGTGTAAAACGTATTAAATTTATAAGAATATCTCTTTTGTGAGAAACGATTTCATAATTGAAATCATTTTATCAAAAGACGTTAGTATGAGTTCGACGTTTAACCTAAATGGTTAATATGAGACCGTAGATCATATTACGTCTCTATCGAAGTACGAGAAATTATTAGCTAAGATATGCGATGAAACGACGTTATTTTAGTTAAAGGATGCGAAGTATTATTATAGAAAGTTATCAAAGTTTATTAAACTTTGAAAATCTCGAAATACATGACCGACGTACTAAATTAGCTTCTTACGTAAAGGTGGGACGCGGACGTGATCGTTGGCGTAGAAAGAAATTGTTTAGAGAAAGTCTACAGTCCAGGTGGGCTTTACTATACTCAAAATGATAAAATGCTTACCAAATGATTTATTTACGATGCTTATTTCCAGAACTAATGATGAAATGATTTATTTAATTACCTGCCCAAAATGTTTATGTTTTATGTATGTATCCTATCCATGAACGAATTATGAATGTTGTTGGGTAGCTCCCAACTTATGAGATGATTGAATTCGTATCCTTGTCAGAACTCGCAAGGATGACTGAGAATCCATATCCTGTGCCGGAGTGGCAAGGATTTTGGTGCACAATTTTGTGACTGTGTGCTGAAAGAATTCTCGGCCGGTCATGGCATCCGTGGGAGGAGGCCTCCTCCACGGCGCGAGATTATGTTATGAGATGAGTTTATGAAATGTTATGATGAAAGGAAAGGGATATGGATCATACATACAAGGAAAATGCTTGGCCAAGCGACGTTTATGAAAATGATGAAATTTTTAGTAAGCACAGGGCCTTTCAAATAAAACCCTTGTGTCTTACCATAATGGGGCAGTGTAATTTAAAGATGATAAAATGTTTTGGCATGAGTCCACTGAGTGTATTCTTGTACTCAGCCCTGCATGTTTGTTTTTAAATGTGCAGGTTGAGCAGATGATGGATGGAGGTGTGTTGAGCAGTCGGAACTCCTTTTGATAATGATAAGTTAGAAACCTTGACTACACATCGTCATATGTGTATTCACATGCTTTTCCACTGCGATAGAACTAAGTTATGTTATGATGTCGACAGTTGAATTCCTTCAGATCATTTGAATCTTTTGTTAAGGATCTGTAGGTCTCTTTCTATATGTAAATTATGTGTGTCTTGTATTTAATGGTTGAAGCCTCTTAGTTTACTTGAATTATGTCCCACAAGTCTATGATTAATTATCTTTCATGTTCCTTGATTACTATTCCAAGTATTAGTCCTCGTTAATCCGTCCTTAGGATTAGAGGGTTGTTACATTATGTTTCCAAGACTTCTCATTTGGAGATTTGAGAAAAGATTCAAGCTAGTTGATCGAGACCCAAATGTCTCGAGATTTTTGTGTATGAACTCAAGTGGTACCAGTTGTTGGCACATCACAGCTACAACCTTAAATATCGGCCAATTGCCTTTTGGGACAGCCTTTCGTGAATGGAATGAAAGCCTATGGTTGTAGATTATATCCGATGCGCTTTGCCAGAGATATCAAATCATCTATATACTTGAAAACCCTAGATATCAAATTTCTTCCTGCTTTTGAAAAAGCCCTCAAAGAAGCAATTTTCTTTTCCTTGATATCTATATGATTATTTTACTACCCAGTTGTGTCAATTTATGTCATAATCTTGTGATTAGCAATTGTGAAGATCTTTGAGATCTAAGCCTGTTTGTTAATTGAAAACATTTTTTGTAATACCCCGCATTCCTGTAGCAGTGATTAGCTCTTGATTAAGAGCTCATTAGAAGGGCATTGCATCCTTAAGAAAGAGTTGTTTAAGTTAGAAGCTTTTATGTTAAACTTCGCGTCGACAAAAATAGAAATTTAGATTTATTTGATATCGATTCGAGATGGAACCTAAGATAAGATTCTTAGAACTTGTTTAGAATAAGAAGACCTAGATTACGAGAGTTTTGAGATAATAGATACATGCTCCACTAAGTCTTGATTTTATAAAATGAAGAATTTCAAAATCTATGCTTTTGTGATATCGGCATTTGCCGATTAAACCCTAATCGTCGGCTGAAAGTCTAAAATGGTTTTTGAAGCCAAAAATGTTTTTATAATCAAAGTTTGATGTTTATAATATGTTATTTTAGTTATAAAAGAGGATTTCAAGTAGATAGCATTTTATTAGAAATTGAGTTTTGAAATCGGAACGATATGGATTAATAGTATGCATTTATAATGTTGGTATTATTTATAAAGAAGTGTACATTTTATAATTTCTATAACATGATTAGTCATCATGTATTAAAGAAAAAGAAAAATGGAGAATGCTTGAGAGAATTCTAGAATGTGATGAATAATCATGTTATTAAAGAAAATGAAAAATAAATAGAATTTGGTATTAAATACTCATAAATTCTTTGGTGAACACTATTCATCACCATTTTTTCTTCTCAAATTCACTTCTACACACACACTTTCACACACTCAAATTTTCGAAATTCTCAAGCCAAATTTTGAAGGATCCAGCCCTTAAATTTTCGATCCGTCGTCGAATTAAGGTATAATTCAATCCTTAGAACACATCTATGGTTTGAAATTTTGAAAAACATGAACTTATGAACATGCTTAATTTTCGGTCATTTTGATGATTGTGAAGGAATATGTTGTTTGATTAATTCTTGGTATTATGTTAGATTTATCGCCGATAAGTTGTTTAACGTTGAATTTTTGAACATATGTTCAATCTTTGAATTCTTGTGATTTTCGAAAAAGGGGAGGTTTTGATCTTGAATATATGATGTTGATAAGCTTGTCTTGCCTTCATATATGTGTTATTGGAAAGATATAAACATGTTTTGAGCAAGAAAAACGTTTGAAATTGAACCTATGTTGAAACTCTAAAATGGCTGAAAACCCTAGTATTGGTAATGTTGGATTTTTGATTTTATTTGATCATTTTGACTTCATATTTGGGTTCTATGATATGAATAAATCCTAAAATGAATTATTCGGATTTTTCGGCCGACATATTCAAAAGTTACAAAATTTTAGTTTGCCGGCGAAAATTTGTTTTCAATGCTAAAGCTTTGGTCTTTGTGTTTTGATGATGGATTGATGATATCTAGTGATAGTTGAGCATGTATAGAGGTTCGTTGGTATTAGATGACGTCTCGTGTGATTTTTGACGTCAGACATAGGTTATGTCTTAAAGGGACGTGGGGTTTGTGGCTAAGATGAGATGGTTTAAGCTTGTTGTCAAGTTTTCTATACTCATTTAGACATATGGAAATGATTTGGTGAAGTTTGGGATAAGTTTGGTTGATTTGGTATTGAAATGGCGATGGGTTTTATAAACGTTATTCCGCCGAAATTTCGTTAGAATTTGTTTGTATAAGATGTTAGAGGATGCAATGACCCAAGTATTATCGACCATAGTGTCTTGATATCGAGAAGATATTGTCATGACCTGACAACCTAATCAGGTAATTAGGCCGTGACTTGGGGTTAAGAAGAAATTTTTTACAACAATGGCTCAAACATGTGTGAAGAGAAGAGATGACATTAACCTTCGTCATAAACGAGTCGAATATTTATTGTTTAAGAGATGATATAAAGTTGAACGAAGGATGATTTTATGATCCTCAAATAACAATAAAGAATCGAACAAGAAGATTAACGACTGAGGACAATAATCACAACGAAAGAACCACTATCAAGAATGTACATAATTGAGCATGCTTCGAAAACTTTAAGAATTTATCCACAATTCAAATCATAACCGAGCATTGGACATGATCATTTTGTTCTAGCAGAACACATAACAAGTGAAGGTCAAAGTTCGGCAACGGAAGGTGTAGCTGAGAATTATGTGTGAAGACATAACTCTCTGGGCATTAAAAACATGTGAACATCAAATGAATAACATCACTCATTTATCAATATTATCATGAAGCAAATTACTTAGAGAAGCTCCTGCGCAAAGATTCGATTCCAAAGATTCTCTCATTTCAACCTGCATATTTAGAAATATATGCAGGGCGTGAGTACAAAAATGCACTCAGTGGGTATACGCCAAAAACATTTAAAACTTTGCCCTTAGGGCTACATTCTTGACTTGCCATAAGAATAAACATATGCAGGGTTTTTATTGAAATTACCTGCATAGGGTTTCTCAAAAATCTGTTCATGCATGCTCATACCATTATATCATCATATCATATGCATATGCATGTTTCGTGTCTGCATGTAACTTTCTTTTCCTTCTCATATCCTAGTAATTTTTCTTTGTGTTGATCCCGAATGATCTCAACTTCGGTCATACCCGACGTCGGTAATTTCTTTCTTTCTTTCTTTATCGTGGATAGATAGTGCATTATGCTTATGCTCATGCTGAAAACATTGGCAAGTCAATCAACTTTTCAAATCAATGCATATCATAAATCTCATGTCATCTTTCATGCATAATCATATCATATCATTTGAAAACATTTAAAAGCATAAGCATACTTTTATAGAAAATACTTATACCCACCTGGATGTTCCTTAGAGCTAAGGAACTAATTCCCAATTCCATTTCTTTCTTTATCCATATTTTATCCTCATAAAAAGGCATAAATGCCTATCAAGAACCAAACAAGAACATTACTCATCTTTAGTCGTCGACACGACTATTTCTCTCTCGATATTAAAACTAAGACACTAAGGTCTATCAAAACTTGGGTCATTGCATCCTCTATCATCTTATTAACAAACCAATTCTATCGAAATTTCGGCAGCGTAACGTTTATAAACGCATCGCCATATCAATACCAAACCATCCAAACATAGCCCAAACTAAACAATTCATCACCATATGTTGCAATGATCATATAAAACTCAACAATAAGCTTCAATCATCTCATCTTAGCCATCAACCGAAAATCCCCTTAAGACGTCACTTTAGGTCTAACGTCGAAAATTCACGTAAAACGTCATCTAACACCAAAGAACCTATATACATGCTCAACTATCATTAAATATCATCATTTTATCAACAAAATATAAGGATCAAAGCTTTGGCATTGAAAACCAATTTTCACCGACAAACTAAAATTTTACCGTTTTTGAATACGTCGGCGGAAAAATTCGAATAAATCATTTTAAGCATTATTCATATCATAGAATCCAAATACGAAGTCAAATGATCAAATAAAATCAAAAATCCAACAATATATGCCTTAGGGTTTTCGGCCATTTTAGGTAATTTCGTATAATTTCGATTTCAAACGTTTTTCTTGCTCCAATATCGTTTATATCAATCCAATAACACATATATGAAGATAATTCAATCATATTAACATCATAAATTTAATATTAAGGCATGACCTTTTTTTTTTGAAAATTTTATGATTTTCAAAATAATAAACATATGCTTTACAAATTTAACGTTAAACAATACGTAGACGTCAAATCTATCATAATATTAAAAAATAATCAAACAACACATAATCATTCATATTTTCAGCATTTGACCGAAAATGTAATAAGAGCATAGGATCATATTTTTTATAAATTTCAAACCGTAGATGTGTTCTAGGTACGAAATTATACCTCTATTCGAAGACCGATCGAAAATTCAACGGCCGGATCTTCCTATTTTTGGACCATGGTGCACGAAATTTTGTGTGTGTGAAAGTGTGTGTTCTTGTGTGTGGGACGTGAGTTTGGGAGAAATGGAGAAGAAAATGTAGTTGGAAAAGTCTAAAGTTTACTACTTTATATTATGTAATAATTAATTTCATTTTTGATTTTCTTTATTAGGGTGATTATTCACCCTATTCTAGAACCTTTTCTTTTCTTTTATTTTTCTCATTTTCTTTAATATAAAATAATCACTTTTTTTGTAGAAAATAATTATAAATATTGTAGAATAATGTACAACGTTTTTATAGCGAGAAATCGACACTAATTATCCGATAAAATAATCTCTATTTGAATCTTTACTTTTAAACTCAATAATTGCCTTTAACATCAAAATATAATAATTAAACATATTTTTGACCTTAAAAACCATTTTAAATATTTTGCTCTTCATCCGAGCTTGATCGGCCAACGCCGACGTCACAAAACATAGATTTTGAAATTCTAAATTTTCTGAAATCAAGACTTATTTGAGCATGTATCTATCATCTCAAGACTATTTAAATCTAGGTCTTCTTATGTTCAACTAGATTTAAGGATCTTATCTCAGATTCTATCTCAAATCTGCCGAAATTCTATCGTCTCAACTCGAAGCTTAACGTAAAAGCTTCTAACTTAACCAACTCTTTCTTAAGGATGCAATGCCATTCTTAATAAGCTCTTCATCATGAGCTAAGCTTTGCTACAGAAATACGGGGTATTACAGATATAATCGTATCGAAGACTAAAATAAGTTATGTTCTTGTTTGATTCTTGGTAGGCTTTAACGCCGATCTATATTGATTGAAGGACTAAGAAGAAAAAGAAGAAGAAATGCATGAAAGAAGAAAATACAGTCATCAAGTGACTGTCGCCAGGTGGGTATAAGTATTTTCTATAATGATAAGCTTATGCTTTTACATACTTTCAAATGATATGATATGCTTATGCTATTGCATATTTTCAAAATGAAATGAAATGCATTTATGAGCAAAGTTTCAAATTTAAATGACTTGCATGTTTTGAGCATGAGCATGAGCATAATGCATTTACCTATCCACGGAAAAGAAAGAAAGAAAGTATGAATGAAAGAATGTTACCGACGTCGGGTATGACCGTGATAGTTACCCTTCGGGTCCACACGGGTATGTTATGTTAAGGTGTTTGAGAAGGAGGCCTACTTCTCAACACGCAGAAAGAATCTGTGGATATGGGAACGAAAAGTTATCGGCCGACATGAGAACATGCATATGCATATGATTATGATGATGTTATGAAATGAAAGCAAGTAAGTGTTTATTTATGAAAAGCATACATAGGTTATTTCATTAAAACTCATGTGTGTTGCAAATGTTATGGCAAGTCAATCATATAGCCATAAGGGCAATGTTTTATGTTTTCGGCGTATACCCACTGAGTGCATTTTTATACTCACGCCCTGCATGTATTTCTAAACGTGCAGGTTGAGCTTGAGAGGATGCTGGAATCGAATGTTGTGCAAGGAGATTCTCTAAACGTTTGACTCATGATGAAAATGTTAAATTGTTGATATGATTCATTTGAAGTTATTATGTTTTGTTGCCCTGAGTTTTATGTCATCACACATAATTCTCAGCCACCCTTCTCGTTGCCAAACTTTGGCCATCATTTGCTTTGGAATGTTGCTACGTTGAGTTGATTAAAATCATGATGATATCCTTGATTTTGTTGGTATAATCTCGGCATTGTTGTTATAATGTCGACTTAATTAATTCTGAGAACATGGATTCATTGAAAAGCCTCTATGAACAAGGATTTACTTGAAAGTTCAAAATTGTTTTGTTAGGTCCGATAAGGTTTATATTAAGTCCTGGAAACGTTGTTGAACCATGCTTTGAAACGTCAATAAGTTCTCAATGTTGTAAAAGCATGCTAGAACATGTATATTCTTGACATTGGTTATTCCGTTGTGATTTTCTTTCCTCAGCCATTGTCTTTCTACATTTGATCCTTATTATGTATTGAAAACCTAGAATCAACCTTTGTCAAACTAATTTTACCTCTTTGAATCATAAATGATTGATTGTTTCATGATGAAAATTTAGGTCACACATTGTGATCGCTTGAATTAGTGGTCATTTTTTTTAAAGATATTGATTACAGATTTGTTTCTTAACCCACGTCACGGTCCAATTACATGACTAATTACTTGGTTAAGTAGTCGGGCTGTGACATTTTTCCTGCTTTTGATAAGCACGATATGCTGCATTGTAGTATTTATTTGAAATGCGGTATACCACCTAGAAGAAGAAGAAATCTTTACTCTGAAAAGAAAGAATAAGAAAGTAAAATTCTTTTCAAGATTTACCTGTACTTTCTTTCCCATAAACCAATCGAAGAATGGCAGAGTTCTGAGTCAGATCCTTCATCCTTAATGAAGTTGGTAGTCGAACTGATGTAAATGAGTTCGCCCGTTGATCGAATTCTCAAGTTTGTGGAATGCTATGATCAAGAATATCTCCTATGTATATCGTTAATGCGGAAGGGTCAACAGTTTTCTGGTGGAGATTACCTTAGAAAGTTTTTCTTCCGGGCAAGTAGAGAATTTTACATGTGAACAATTCAAGGAAAAATTGTACGAAAAGTATATACCTCGGAACTCTGCAACAGAAAGAGATTTAGTTACGAGCATGAAGCAAAAGAAAGCAAGCTGTCGCAAAATATTATCGTGAATTCTGTAGACCAGTTCGTTATGTTCTTTATAGAGTTGAAAAGATGAGAAGACATACGTGTTGATTACCCAAATCAAGACGTGCAAAATTATTAATCGACTCACGAAGTACGCTTATGTTATTCTGATCTCTATCAAGTATAAGCTGATAAGTTAGCACAAGTGTACTCCAAGAGACAGTACGTCTACATAAGATGTTCGTTTCGATTATATCGAGCAGATTCTAAGTTTATGTCTCGTTTTGGACGAGTTTTCAACAAGAGATGAATACAAGATCGAATTTCAGTACAGCTTCTCATCCGCAATAGATGGTCAATTAAAATGGACCATTCAGACGTTAGAAGACAAGATCGGAACAATGATTTACATGACATCTTATGAGGTCCTTTATGGCAAAAGTGTAGATCAGATCACCGCTCTTCAAGGATGCGGTTGGAGAAAGAAAAGTGCTTGAACCAGAAACAATTAAAGAAATGGTCGTAATTGTACGACAAATAAAGAAAAGAATCCAAGAAGCTATCAAGATGTATCAAACGGTACGAGATTCTAAGGAAGATTTGGCCAGTTGTCTACAGATTAGCTTTTGTCTCCAATTTACGACAATATTCGCAATATGTTCTATGTGTCGCAGTTATGAAGATATGTGTTTGATATAAAACACATCAGATATCAAGAGAACAAATGTTCTTGAACAAGATCTAAGCTATGAAAAGAAGTCAGAATGCATCTTAGATCAACATGGAAGCATGATGATTTAGAAGAAGCGACATGGAACCTAAAGATCAGATGATAAAGAAGTACCTCAGCAAAGGTACTAAATTTCGAGGACGAAATTTTTGTAAGGGAGTGAGAATGTAATACCCTGTATTTCTGTAGCAGAGACTAGCTCCTGATTAAGAGCCTTATAAGAAGGGCATTGCATCCTTAAGAAAGAGTTGGTTAAGTTAGAAGCTTTTACGTTAAGCTTCGCGTTGAGAAGATACATTTGAGGCAGATTTGAGATAGAATCTGCGATAAGATTCTTAGATCTTATTTAGAATAAGAAGACCTAGATTTTAAGAGTCTTAAGATGATAGAAACATGCTCAATAAAGTTTTGATTTCAGAAAATAGAGAATTTCAACATCTATGTTTTGTGATGTCGGCGGTTGCCGATTAAGCTCGGATTAAGAGCAAAATATTTAAAATGGTTTTTGATGTCAAAAATATTTTTAATAAGTATATTTTGATGATTATGATTTATTATTGAGTTCAAAATCAAAGATTCAAGTAGAGATTATTTTATTGGATAATTAGTTTCGATTTCTTGCTATAAAAACATTATGCATTATTCTACAATATTTATTTTTAATTTCAAAAGAAAAGTGATTTTTACCTATTAAAGAAAATGAGAAAAGAAAAAGAAAAGAAAAGGTTTCTAGAAAAGGGGTGAATAATCACCTATTTATGAAAATTAAAAATAAAATACTTTATTACATAAGCTTATATACATAGAAAAATGAAATTACACTATTCATCTTCATTTTTATCCTGCATTTTCGTCCAACACACACATTTGCACACACATAATTTTTGAAAATTCCAAGAGAAAAATAGGAATATCTAGCCGTTGAATTTTCGATCCGTCTTCAAAACGAGGTATAATCTCGTCTCTAGAACACATCTACGGATTGAAAATTTTAAAATCATGAGCATATGTATATTACATATTTTCGGTCATTTTGAATTAATTATGAAGGATTATGTTTTGTTGATTATTTGTTAATATTATGATAGATTTGATGTCTACGTATTGTTTAACGTTGAATTTGTAAAGCATATATATTATTGTTCTGGAATTTCATGAAATTTTCAAAAAAGGGGATGCTTTGATCTTGAATTTATGATGTTAATATGATTGAATTATCTTCATATATGTGTTGTTGGTAGATATAAACATGTTTGGAGCAAGAAAAACGTTTGAAATCGAAACTATATTAAAAATCCCAAAATGGCCGAAAACCCTAGCCATTATATTTCTCATACACTTCCTCCTTGAATTCCTCCCAGGTATATCCTTCCAGATCCTCTTCCGATAGGGTCTTCCTCTTTGCCTCCCACCAGAAGTCGGCGGCACCGGTCATTTGGAAGGCCACGCATGACAAGCGTTCTTGCGAGGTGCAGTGGAAGAAGTTGAAGATTCGCTCTAGTGCGTGAATCCAGAGTTCAGCATCCACGAGATTCTCAGTCCCATTGAAAGTGGGCGAGTTCTTCTTGAGGAATAGTTCCTCAATCCGCCTTGCCGGTGGTGGTGGTGGTGGTGGTGGGGTGTCTTCTCTCTCAGGTGTTACCTCACGATTTCTTCTTCTCGATGGCATCCTATCCTTCATAAAGATACGCAATTAAATATCTTCTTATACTATCCATCAGGATCAATGTATGTATCAGCACGGTATGTATATATAATTATGAGCATAATCTAGCACATTATCGAACACCACATATCAAAATATTAAAACAAAATGCTCTCGGGGAGCTATCATCATATCACATCAATTGATGCCCAAAAACAATTATCAGCATCACTACGTGTACCTAGTCATGGTGCGTACAAAAATCTAAATGCTACCGTGGACATCCGAATAAGGTTTCATGTCGAAACGACTCATCGTTTCCGCATGCATCAAAAGATATACAAGGTATATAGACAAAAATACTATCTAGTCCTAAGAACTAGATCCATGGTCGCCCGGGGTGTAAACAGGGCTCCATGTGTCGGAGTCAGGACTGGAAGTATGGGAACTATCCAATCCCTCCATCTCATCATCAGCTGACAGGTCCACATCAGGGTCTTCCTCTAGATCTTTCTCCGCGTCCTCCTCTAGATCTTCCTCTGGGTCCTCCTCTAGATCCTCCTCCTGATCCTCTTCTGGATCTTCCTCCTCTGCCTCGAGTGCGGGAGCCATGGGCTCTCGGACTCTAATGACCCTGGCTTCTTCCATAGCAGCCAGGTCTCGGTGGATCTCGGCCATGACCTCCTCAAAAGCGGTGGGTCGGGAACAGGCGAGGAGGTGTGTGACCCCATAATCCTTAGGACGGACTAAGGAGGACCGATACTAGGAGCGATGGTGGGGTTCATAAATGATTACATCAAAGACATTAAACACTTGAAATAAGACGATTTGACATAATATACATTAATACTATAATGTACCAGGAAGGCTAAACCAGCAGATCCAAAAGAAACTAACGATCTGAAGGACTTAAGCTATAAACATTCAAACTTAGGCATGATATTCAAAAGCAGACATTGTTCAAAACACAGCGGAAGGCATGTGAATACACGTATGACGACGTGTACCCAAGGTTTCTAACTTAACATTCAAAAAGCGTTCAGACTTCTCAACACCCTCCATCATCACCATCAACAGCTCAACCTGCACATTTAAAAACAAACATGCAGGGCTGAGTACAAGGATGCACTCAGTGGACTCATGCCAAAACATCTTATCATATTTAAATTACTCTGCCATATCATGGTAAGATACAAGGGTTTTTTTCTTAAAATGCCTTGTACTTACTAAATCATTTTCATCAGTTCATAAACATCTGTGCTTGGCCAAGCATTTTACTTGCATGTATGATCCATATCCTTATCCTTTTATCATAACTTTATCATTTAGCGCCGTAGAAGGGAGGCCTCCCTCTGCGTCATTTGTGACCGGCCGCATTGTCCTTACAGCTCCACACTCATTATTTTCTTGTGTACACATTAATCCTAGCTGTATAAGCCTTCCGGCATAGGATCCGAATCAATCAGAAACCCGCAGTTTCAAATGCCGAATTACGGTATTTAAAACCCGAAAATTAGGTTTTCGCTGAGATAATTAATCAGTATGAGATCGAATATGATTTCGATCACTTACAAAGGAATGAATTCCTGTCTTATATTCACTGAAAATCATGAATTGAAGAATCAAAGTTTATAACGTTTATCGGCAGTAGTATTTTAACATCGGCTGCGTACCGACAGTTGAAATTTCATAAAATTTTGTAAACAATCAAGCTTAGAATTTTATTCCTTTATTACTGATATATATTAGTAATGTGATTACGAAATTATTACGACCATTTCGAGATGAGTCGATACGTAACGTTTTGAAACGTTTTCAAACGTTAACGTTTAGAGATGAAACGAAAGATGGTTTTAATGATCAAGAAATTATAGGAATTTAATTCCTATGATATTTTTATGTAATTAAAGTATTATTAAGCATTAAAACAAGGTTAGAACATTAAGTTTTATTATTGGGCATTTTAAAAATTCTCGAAAACCCTAACTTATCAAACTAGGGTTTTTCACATAAAATCATGCCATTTAATTATCCTATGCTATTATTTATCATCTAAATCATATACCATGATGTATATACCTATGATTAGCATGAAATAAAAATTTTATACTATAGTTTGGCCTAATGGCCGAGAGCTATATATATGTATACAAATTTGAATTGTTTTATTTCTCCACTCTTGCATGTATTTTTTCTATATAATTCAGATTTTATACCTTTGAGTCTCCTACTAATAATATATAATAGCTATTTTCAAGATATTTTGTGTAAGGCACTAATGATTAGGAACCCATTAGTGCATAAAATAGTAATATAAGGTGAAGAGTCTCTTGTGTGTGCAAGTGAGAGAGAGAGTCGAGAGTGGGTGGATATGGGGGGGAGGATTTTCAGATTTTTCTCATTCCCAACCTCACTCAACCATTCATACACTCAAACACTCCCATCTCTCTCAAGCATCCTCATTTCTCTCTCTCAAACTCTCTCTTCTCCCCCAATTTTTCTGCCATTGCCGAGACCCCCTCTCCCCTCCAAGCTTTGAATTTTTCTTCTTCTCTTCTCTTATACCTAGCTTGGAACCTTAAACATTGTTCCATTAATCCATATCACCAAGGTAGGTGGCGATCAAGGACTTGTTTGTTCTTGATTCTCATAAAATTTTCGAGAAGAAGTATAGTCTTGCATGTGTTATAGATGATCTTTGTGGGTGATACTTTGCTAGTGCATGTGTATAGATGATAAGAAAATGATTAGATATGTGTTATTGTTCTTAAAAATATATTGCATGTGAATCTTTATATCAAAATCCTATGAATCTATGGCTATGTGGTGTATTAAGAATGTGTAGCATAATGTTTCAAAGCTTGAAGCATGTTTAAAAATTTTAATGAAGCATGTTCGAAAATTTTTAGTAATGACCGAAACTTACTAAGTGTTATTTGAGCTTGGTTTATGATCTATGATGTTTTATAAGTCCATAGTATTTATTTGAAAATTTTAGAAAAATCTATGCCATTTTTCTTTCTAAGTACCGAGACACTTAGAGTTTATATGTGGGTATAAGATTTTTATTTTGCACATGCAATAGCATATTCTTGAATTATAATGTATTGAGAGTACATGGCAATTTATTTGACATTTTTGGAAGAACCTATGCTATTTTTTTCAAATGGCCGAGACATGTATGTAATTCAATGTTAGTATGTGATTTTTATTTAATACATGCATTAGTATATTATTGATCTAGGTTGTAAACCATACACTATATGTTTTAATTGGAATTTTTTTTTGGAAAATCCTATACTATTTTCTTAAATGGACCGAGACATATATACAATTATATGTGGATGTATAATTTTTATTTAGAACATGTAAGGACATATTGTTGATTTAAGATGATATATAAGTCCTTAGTGATTTATTGGGAATTTTAGGAAAATCCTATCTATTTTTTTTAAGAAGTCCGAGGCTTGTACATATATATATGTTGTTGTGTGATTTTTATTTGATACATGTAATGTTATATTATTGGCCTAGAATATGATTCATGCATCTTGTGATTTTGTTGGAATTTTTGAAAATCAATTACTAATTTTATTCAAATAAACCGAGAGCTTCAAGATCAAATTGGGTGATGAATAAATTGGTTTTGATGTGTATTATGATGTAGTGTTGTTACACTATAGCTTATGTGCATGATATAATTGTTGGAAATTTTTATAAAAATGTTTGATGTGTGTTGTGAAATAACCGAGACTTATATGCCTATTTCATATGGTATAGAAATGTTATATCATGGGTTATGTATTATAAATATGATATATGTTGATTTTTGGACCTTATATTAATTTATTGAAATTTTAGAAAATTGTTGGGCATTTTTTTTCAAAAATGCCGTGACCTTATAAAATAAATAAGGTAATGATCGAATGTGGTTTGGTTGATATTAAAACATATTAATGACCATAGTGTATAATAATACACTATATGAAATTAGAAAAAAAAAATTGGAAACCATTTGATAATTTCCAATAATTACCGAGAGCTATTAGGGTTATTAAGGATTTTTAAATCCTTTTTAAATAAGATTAATAATAAATTATATGTCTAAATATTATTTTAGACATATTTGGATTTTACAAGAATTTTTGGAAAATATTTGACTAATAAAAAGTTAAATAGCCGTGAGCTATTTTTTAGATTTGAATAAGGATTTTAAATCCTTAAATAATATTATTAATAATGTATTATATGTTTAAAAATTATTTTTAAACATATTAATGAGTTTACAAAAAGAAATCAATTGGAAATTGATTTTTGTGGAATTTAGATATTAATATATGACTTAGTAATTAATTTACTAAGAAAAGTCAAAATTGTTGACTTTTGAAATCAACGTACGAGATACGTTCGATAAATGCGCTAATACCCGTAAAACGTATCAGTTTGCTAATAAAATCACGTTGATACGAAAAGATTTCATGTTTGAAGTCATTAGTTTGAAAAACGTAAGAAAACGTTGAACATTTTACCCAAAAGGGTAAAATGGTAATTTTCGAACATATCTCGTCTCTATCGAAGAACGAGAAATGTTAAGATGGTACGCGTTTGAAAAACGTATTGAATTCGTTAAGGAATTCAATTCATATCGATATAAAATATCGAAGTGATTATAGACTTTGAAAGTCTCGAAATACGTGACCGACGTACTAAAACATCACTTTTACCTAAAGGTGTGGACGCTGACGCAACGGCTGGACATTGACGAGTAAACGAGTATTAAAGACGAACAATAGCTTCAGGTGGGCTTTATTTTTAAAACAAAATGTGGCTTTGCTACTTATTTCAACGAACTTTATTTATGATGCTTATTCCAACTGTTGATTAAAATGTTTACAAGATTACCTGCCAAAAATGTTTATATTTTGTGTATTGTATCCTATCCATGAGATTGATATGAATGATATAAATGTTGTTGGGTAGCTCCCAACTTATGAATGAAAATCGATATCGGATCCTATGCCGGAAGGCTTATACCTGACTAGGATTAACGTGTACACTAAGGTGACTGTGTGCTGTAAGGACAATTCACGACCGGTCACGGAGTCGTAGAGGGAGACCTCCTTCACAACGTTCGACTATGATGTTATGATGAAATGATGATAAGGGATATGGATCATACACACCAAGAAAAATGCTTGGCCAAGCGATTTTATGAACTGTTGAAAATATTTTAGTAAACACAAGGCATTTTCAACTAAAACCCTTGTGTCTTACCATGATGTTGGCGATGTAATTCAATTATGATAAAATGTTTTCGGCATGAGTCCACTGGTGCATTCTTGTACTCACCGCATGTTTGTTTTAAATATGCGAGTTGAGCTCGAATGTTGATGATGGAGGTGTTGAGGAAGTCCAAAGTCTTTGATGTGTTGTTAAGAATTGTTAACCTTGAATACATATCGTCATATATGTATTCACACACTTTCATTGCAACTCAAATTATTTTATGCTATGTCCGATGATGAGGCGATATGAACTGTGAAGCCCTTCGATCGAAATATCCTTTGGAATCTGTTGGTCTAAACCTTTTGGTCCGATATGTTATAAATGTATGTTTTGTCTCAAGTATTATATCTCACATGTGATAAGCCCTTTTGTAATAGCCTTTCTTTATCCCTGAATACTATTCTTAGTATTAGTCCGCTCCAGTCCGGGTATCCGGAGTGGGGTCGTGACAGAGTGGTGTCAGAGCGGTTTGCTCTTTGAAACCCAAAATTCTTTCCAAAACTAAGTCTAGATTGAGTCACTGGACTTCTAGAAAGCTACTGACTATTCTCAACACTCCATCACATCGAGCTCAACTGGGAAAAGGTAACTGATATTTTTCAAACTTATGAAGTAAAGAATTTTATATGATGAGCAAGTTGAAAGAATTTTTCTTAAGGAAGAAAAGTTATGATGTTATGATGATGGAAATGAAAGTATGAGCAAGAATTTTTCAAAACCTTGATTTTGAAATCAATGAGAACCTATCTAAAGTGATTAAGTTGAGATGGATGTTTATGTATGAAATGAATCGGAATGGTTAAAGTTAGAAAGTGTGGAATCAAGGTGATATGTACAAGTATGAATGAGCTATGATGTTATTTTTGGAATTATATTTTCGAATTTTGAGAATTTTGATGACAAATAGATATGTTACCTTGAGAAGAACTTAGACGAGATAAGAAGCATGCTCACGTGTTACAAAATAGAAATATAAATTTTTCCTTCTTCACAAGAACAAAAGAACGATAGGAAGCACGAATGTAACTTTAGCTTTGAGTTTCAAACGGCAAAGGTTGAACGTAAAGATGAACGAGAATGACGTTGACTATGAAGAATGAACGGCGTTGATATTGTCATCACATTTCCAACATGATCAACCGCAATCACAACATCGGCATGTGTGACCGTTGACTTGGACTTTGGAATGCTAAGCGTCAACTTGAATACGTGGATGTAGTAGTCGTACTACGTCAGCAGCAGCCATAGCATGCACGACTCCGTCGTCGGCATTGCCTCGAAATTTTGACTCGATCACACAAATTCCTGCATTGTGCAGTAAATTTGTTTTAGTTCGTTCTCTTTCGTTAGGACTCCATTTTACGCGTGGTTTTCGCCTGCGTACCCCTAACACTCTGAACTTCATTTGTTATGAAGGACAGAATTCCTTTTTCTATCTCCAGAATGCACTAGAGTCTGGTTAAAGTTTAGCTTGAGTTTTAATTAGAACAAGGATCTCATTGTATCTCATGTACCTTAGAACGTTATTAAGAGATTTGTTTCTAAATAGATTAAGAATGTCATGACTTGTGTGTTACCCGATAGTATCTATCTACCTATAGATTGTTTAGTTCGTTCTAGCTGCTTAACCGATGTACTAAGTTACCTTATCTGCTTATAGGATAATATTAGTGACCGATATTAGTTTTTGATTGCGACAGATGGAGGAAATGCGCTACATCGCGAGGAGAAGGATAGGATCAAACCCTACTCCCGAGGAAACAGTGCGAATATATCGAGAAAGCTGGATGTGTTGTGGAGAGGATCTCGGGGAATTCCTAATGTACTACCTCTGACTCTGGAGGAATGCCCGAGCGTACGGCGTGACTGACTATGACGGTATCAAGCGTCTTCTGGCCATACTCCCCTGCGATTGGGAAGACTACGCCCGAGAGGTGTCCGGAGACTATATTTACCGTGCGACCGGAGGTTATGATCTAGTGGGTGATTTACCCAGATTCGTCAGCCACTTGACATATGTGTACAACATTTATGGCGCAGCACCGAGAGGACCTTATCTCCCTCCACGGGAGTACACCTAGCGTGACGAGTCACCAGAGTGGCTATACACCGAAATTCCACGACTAGTCGACCCAGTGGTGCCTTGATATCGGATTGACGAGGGCAGGCTCGTCCAAGCGGATGGGGCAGCCAGACCTAGAGCTTTGGGAACTCTTGTTTTCCCTCCATTGATGTTTGGACATCCGGTGCATTCACCACTTCCACCTCTACCACCGGTGGCAGCACCCCTACCTCCAGTTGACCCATACCGCCAGACAGCGCGGATGAGGGTATCAGGTACTCTCGACGGTTATAACCCGATTCGTGATAGTTATAGTCCGATACACGGCGACTATGGTCCGATGCGGGACATTCATATGGTAGGAGATAACGGCGCGGGACCCTCTAGAGCACACGGCCAAGACGATGACTCAGACGAAGAAGAAGAAGATCCCGAAGAGGATGAAGAGGAAGAAGATTCTAGATGAGGACGTGGAAGTGAAGACCTGAAGTATTATGATGTTATGTTATGTATGTTTTGATTATGTGTATTTTGAAAAACAATGGTGAAAGGGGAAACTTGATTTTTGTAAGGCTATAAAAGCCAATGTGCATGGACTTCTTTGTAATGTTTGAAGATCAGTATGTAAGTAATTTCCGTTGTAATGACTTGGGATCACAAATATTTTGCCTATGACACTATTTTCAATCATATATGAATGACCCCGAGCGGGCTTTTTGTAACAAAATCGTGTATGACCAGGATGGTATGTTTTATTTAAGTTATTTTTCCAATAAGGCTATGATGATATTGTATATATTCAAGTTATAAAAATAAAGTATGATGCTCATGATATATTTTATATAGCAGAATGCCTCCTAGACAAGATCCTGAACGAGGAGTAAGAGGCAGAGGCAGACCTAGGAGAAGAGTTAGAACCCCTGAACAGGAAGAGGAGGATATACCTCAACCACCTCCACCTCAGCCTGATCACAGGATAGAAGAATTGTTTCTAAGACAGAACCCTCATGTCTTCAATGGGAAGGGAAGTCCAGAAGAAGCTGAACAGTGGATGAGAACCATTGAAAGGATTTTCACCTTTTTAAGATGCATAGCGCAGGAGCGACTGTCATGTGTAACATTCCAACTAAATGGGCCTGTTGATTTTTGGTGGGAAGCCAGAAAGAAAACCTTTACAGCAGAGCAAATGGAAGAATTTACATGGGAAGACTTTAAGAGAGAAATGTATGATAAATACATTCCGAAAAGTTCTGAGAAGAAGAAGGAACACGAATTTTTCTTGTTAAAGCAAGAAAAGATGTCAGTAACATATTATGATCGCACGTTTTGCGAGATGTCTAGATATGCACTGGATCAAGTGGACACAGACCTGAAAATGGCAGAAAAATTCAGGTCGGGTTTAAAGCCAGAAATAAGAATGTCTCTCGCTAGTCTCGGAGACTTGACCTATACAGAGGCTCTTGCACGAGCTCTAGACATTGAGGCAGCAATGCCAGATGATAAGCCCGCATCATCCGGCTCCGCAGAGTCAATGAACAAGGGTAAGAGGAAGTGGGATACAAGTTTTAGTAACAAAACAAGGGAGTTTGAGAATGTGAATAACAGATTTACGCGGGGCAAGGAACACGGCAAATCAAGGACAAGGATGGAGGAAGCCAGCTTTTATTCCTCCAACAAGAGGCCCACAAGAGCAAAGAAGGACTCTTCCGTGCCCAAAGTGCCGAAAACTGCACACAGGAATGTGCATGGCGGGCAGCGGGAACTGCTTTAGGTGTGGGATGAAAGGACACTATGCTAACTTTTGCCCAGGGACACGTTCGGAAACGATCGTAAGGCCGAACCAACTCGGCAATGTCCAACCACTCAGGGCTATCCAATTCCAATTTCAACCCACAACAACAAAGAAGTACACACCACAACAATGGCAACAACCACCGCAACAGCAAATGCAGCAGAGCAGTGGCAACCACCTCAACAACGAAGGCCACAACCACCACGGCAACGCCAGGAGCAACAACAGCCTAGATGCAGGCAACAGCAAGAATTGCTTCAAGAGGGCAAGCAGGCGTCACCTCGGCCGGCCCGTGCTAGGGCATATGCCATGCACCGAGGCGAATGAGCCAGGAAACGAGGGAAACTGGCGGTATGAGAATAGTTCCACTAAGCGTTAACGTTTAGAGATAAAGCGAAGATGGTTTTAATGATCAGAAATTATAGAATTTAATTCCTATGATATTTTATGTAATTACAGTATTATTAAGCATTAAAACAAGGTTAGAACATTAAGTTTTATTATTGGGCATTTTGAAAATTCTCGAAAACCACTAACTTATCAAACTAGGGTTTTCACATAAAATCATGCCATTTAATTATCCTATGCTATTATTTATCATCTAAATCATATACCATGATGTATATACCTATGATTAGCATGAAATAAAATTTTATACTATAGTTTGGCCTAATGGCCGAGGTATATATATATGTATACAAATTTGAATTGTTTTATTTCTCCACTCTTGCATGTATTTTTTATATAATTCAGATTTTATACCTTTGAGTCTCCTACTAATAATATATAATAGCTATTTTCAAGATATTTTGTGTAAGGCACTAATGATTAGGAACCCGTTAGTGCATAAAATAGTAATATAAGGTGAAGTCTCTTGTGTGCAAGTGAGAGAGAGAGCCGAGTGGGTGGATATGGGGAAGATTTTCAGATTTTCTCATTCCAACCTCACTCAACCATTCATACTCAAACACTCCATCTCTCTCAAGCATCCTCATTTCTCTCTCTCAAACTCTCTCTTACCACGATTTTTACGCCATTGCAGAGACCCTCTCATCCAAGCTTTGAATTTTCTTCTTCTCTTCTCTTATACCTAGCTTGGAACCTTAAACATTGTTCCATTAATCCATATCACCAAGGTAGGTGGCGATCGAGGACTTGTTTGTTCTTGATTCTCATAAATTTTGAGAAGAAGTATAGTCTTGCATGTGTTATAGATGATCTTTGTGGGTGATACTTTGCTAGTGCATGTGTATAGATGATAAGAAAATGATTAGATATGTGTTATTGTTCTTAAAATATATTGCATGTGAATCTTTATATCAAAATCCTATGAATCTATGGCTATGTGGTGTATTAAGAATGTGTAGCATAATGTTTGAAAGCTTGAAGCATGTTTAAAATTTTAATGGAGCATGTTCGAAAATTTTAGTAATGACGAAAACTTACTAAGTGTTATTTGAGCTTGGATTTATGATCTATGATGTTTTATAAGTCCATAGTATTTATTTGAAAATTTTAGAAAACTCTATGCAATTTTCTTTCTAAGTACGAGACACTTAGAGTTTATATGTGGGTATAAGATTTTTATTTTGCACGTCTGATAGCATATTCTTGAATTATAATGTATTGAGAGTACATGACAATTTATTTGACATTTTTGGAAGAACCTATGCTATTTTTTTCAAATGGGCGAGACATGTATGTAATTCAATGTTAGTATGTGATTTTTATTTAATACATGCATTAGTATATTATTGATCTAGGTTGTAAACCATACACTATATGTTTTAATTGGAATTTTTTTTTGGGAAAATCCTATACTATTTTCTTAAAAGGACCGAGACATATATACAATTATATGTGGATGTATAATTTTTATTTAGAACATGCAAGGACATATTGTTGATTTAAGATGATATATAAGTCCTTAGTGATTTATTGGGAATTTTAGGAAAATCCTATCTATTTTTTTTAAGAAGGCTGAGGCTTGTACATATATATATGTTGGTGTGTGATTTTTATTTGATACATGCAATGTTATATTATTGGCCTAGAATATGATTCATGCATCTTGTGATTTTGTTGGAATTTTTGAAAATCAATTACTAATTTTATTCAAATAAACCGAGAGCTTCAAGCTCAAATTGGGTGATGAATAAATTGGTTTTGATGTATATTATGATGTAGTGTTGTTACACTATATTTTATGTGCATGATATAATTGTTGGAAATTTTTACAAAATGTTTGATGTGTGTTGTGAAATAACCGAGACTTATATGCCTTTTTCATATGGTATAGAAATGTTATATCATGGGTTATATATTATAAATATGATATATGTTGATGTTTGGACCTTATATTAATTTATTGAAAATTTTGAAAATTGTTGGGCATTTTTTTCAAAAATGCCGTGATATATAAAATAAATAAGGTGATGATCGAATGTGGTTTGGTTGATATTAAAACATATTAATGACCATAGTGTATAATAATACACAATATGAAATTAGAAAAAAAATTGGAAACCATTTGGTAATTTCAATAATTACAAGAGCTATTAGGGATCGACAACCCCGGTCTAAATTTATCGCTTTATTAGTATAGCTCGGGATTGACAACCCCTAGCTTAGGTTCGTCGTTCATTTCTCGTATTTCAATTCTTGCATGTTCAACCCTCGTTGATGTTAGAATGTTTAGGATTTAATCGCTTTCTGTGTGCGACACGAACAATCGCCCTGTTAAGTTTTCCTGGAGAGACGACTCGTGTTATCTTACCACGCTACGATTACCTCGTACGATTGTGAGTGAATTTGAGTGTGTTTTTAGCTCGATCAATTTTGGAGCCGTTGTCGGGGAAAAATTTAGGCGTATTGTTTGTGTTGTTTGTTTTATGTGTTTCTTTCCGTCCTGTTTGGTTATTTTCTCCCCCTGGTGCGTGTGATCTTGGTTTTGTTGTTGGTGTCTGTTAATGCAGGGTTACCAGCAGTACGAATGTGATCAAGCAGGCTGGGGGGAGGAAAGCTCCCCATATTGGGCAAATTCTTATTTCGAAGAAGGAGCCCAATTCGATTTTTCTGAGGGATGTCCGTTAGGCTACGAGCATCAAGCGTATGATCCCTATCCTGAGCAACAAACCTATAATCCATATTGGGATCAACCGCCTCCGCAGCAATATGAGGATCAATCCTACAATGCCTACTGGGAGCAACCACATCCTCCACCTCAATATGAGTACCCACAACAACCACCTCCACCTCAGTACTCATATCCCCAACACCGCCTCCGCTTCCATCGCAACAAGACCCACAAAGAACCGTATCCACCTCCGAGGCCACTTGGGAGGATGAGTTAACTCAAAAGAGAGGCATCCATTCAAAAACGGATGCTTTAGTCCAAAGTTTGATCTCAGAACGCCTCGACTTTGCGCTTGGAGACGCAAATAGGATATGTTCGAGCACGCTTGATAAGTCATTGCGACAGGAGGAACTTCCAAACAATCCGATCAGATCCAGTCGGTCACTGTTCTAGAAAGTGACCCAATTGTTGAAAATGGGGTCGGAGAGACACCTGAAGAGCCGCTGCAGCCAGATGAGGTGGAAATAGAGGAAGAATAGGTACGTGAGGATGAGGTGCTAGATCAGAGCCACGAGGAAGTTGTTACCAGGATGACTGATGAGGAAGAGTGGGTGCATGAAACTGATGACACGCCAAAACCCACTCTGAAAGTGAAAGAGCTGCCTCAACATGTGAAGTACGTGTCCCCTGAGGAGGACACAGTGATAAAAAAAGTCGAGGTAACTTCTATAGTATGTCAACATCCTAATTCACCAAAGTATTGTGCTTTGGGAATTGATGTAATCTATTTTACTTTGGAAAATAGGATGTTTGATTTGAGCTTAATTGATGTATTACTTGCTTTCTTTACTATCCTCTGTTCTTATAAGGTTCATACTGATGCTTTGGCCGAGATGGTATTTCTGCAGGTGAAGGACTATGGATAGTCCGTTGTTGGCCGGAACACGTCGTGCTCACGACGTTAAATTGAGTACTACGTGGGAGTTTACCCACGGATTTTTATTTTCTTTTTTCTTTCTTTCTTCTTTTTGCTTGTTTCGTTGTTCTTTGATCTGTCTGTTATCTTTGTGTTAGTCTTGTTTGAATTTGGGAAGGAAGGTTTTGCATATTTTGATCAGCGGTGAGATGAAGCTGGGATGCTCCAACTCTACATCGCACATTCGTCCATTATCAGGGAAGTATCATCCTCTATGGTTATTTTGAGCTTTTAATGTTTGGAGCACTGGGGACTGTGCTCGATTTAAGTGTGGGGGATGTTTGCTCAGTTTTGTGTGCGTGATATATTGTTTTGTATACTTAATGATGTGCCCTTGTGCTCATTTTGATTGTTTGGACGTAAGCTTTGTCTATGCGAGTAAGTTAGGATATTGATTTGTGCAACTGAACTCTGTGGTATTGATCAAATTGATTTTGAATTTCCGAAACTTTTGGTGATATATGATTTGAGTATAATGTGAATTAGACGAGACCGTGATTGATAGAAAATGAATAGGGAAATTGATGTGATTTGTCCGGCTAATGTTAGGGTAGTGTTAACATTGTGGTTGCTATATACTTGTTTCATTTTATAAATAAAAAGGAAAAAAGAAAAAAAAATGTGAAAAAGAAGTAGAAAATGAGGAGAATGAAAGCTCTAGTATTTTGTTGAGATTGTTGAAATGGAGGATGGGATTATGTCCTCTTCTCGTAAATTGAGAAATGGACATGGAAACCACGTTAGGAGACTCGAGTTCATCGAGAGTTCACCTTTCCAATATTGTTCTAAAATCATAAAACATTCTTTGTGCTTTATAAAAGAAACTTGTTGCTAAAGGTGACCACATTAGTTAGTTCACCCTAACGGAGAGTTGGGTCCGAGCAGAGATTACCTTTTATTTATTGGAAGTCAATTGCCGTTCTTGATTTATTTCACATTATCTTTGAATTCGTAAACACCAAGTGTGGGGGAAATGCAATAAGGTTTGATTGATTAGAATAAGGGTTAAGTTGCATGAGTTATCTTTCGACTCATATTAGTATAGATTTTGCTTGAGGACAAGCAAATGGATAAGTGTGGGGGAGTTGTTTGGTATTATTTTGTGATGATTCTTGGTATTGCTTTACATGTCATTTTCTATGATTTGTCCTATTTATGCCTTTGGTTCGATTAATATTTATCGATTCGGACTTACTTCATTCGTTTCGATGTTTTGTAGGAATACAGCAGAAAATAGGATGAATTAGATCCGCCAAGAATCAAATATATTGAAGAGCATTTCGACAGGAGTTCGTAGGCGAAAACCGTACGTAAATCGGAGTTCAGACGAAGGAGAACGGGTCGAACGACAAAAGTCGCGCAGACACCCGTCGCATGGCCACGCGCCCGCGCACTCCACGCCCGATGCCACCGCCGCGCCGTCGCCGACACGCCTGCCCGCGCCAAGCACTCGCCACCCAGCGTGCGCTAGCTCCGAGTGCCCGTTGCCAATTCCTTCGGGCTCAAGGTGAACTGCCTCACACGCCCGGCGTTGTGCCGGCCAAGACCTCGCCCGTCCGTGCCGACCACGCAGCCTCCCCCACGCTCAAATCCAGCCGTCGGCTGCCGCCGCGCGCCCATTCCTTCACGCCGCGCTCCCAATGCCAGCGCCCATCGTCGCGCAACGTCTCACCCAGCTCACGCATCCTCCGCGCGATGCCGCCCGTCTGCGGCTGCACTCCAGCGCCAGCGCTCGATCTCCACACATCAGCAGCGTCTCCCAACAGCGCTGGAGCCTGCCCGCAGCTGCCTTGCCCAGCGCCCTTCTCCCGCACGCCGCTGCACCCCTCCGCGTGCGTGTTGCCTTTCCCAACCGGCGTTCTATGAGAACTGGCGTTCAAGTTTTGGTCAGTAGCTTTTCTCAGCCGACGTTCTCTTCCAACCGGCGTTCTATTTCAAGTCAGAACGTTTCTTAAGCCCGCGCTCACTGTGAACCGGCGTTCAGTTCTCATTTAATATATAAATAGGCGTTAGGTCAAAAACGGGGGGCTTCTTCAGTTCTCAATTTGGTTCTTCTCCCAGCGCAGCCGCGGTGCTGCTCCTTTTCAGCTTTCACCATGGATTTCTTCAGGCAACAACAACAGATACAATCCTTATTTTAATTTCTGTTCTCTTTGTCATCATTGAATGTTTAGTTTATCAATTTATGCCTTGGGATTTCTCATTCTTTCAGAATCAATTTCATAGTGTTTTGTTTGATGGTTTCTGTGGGATTCAATTTCATAAGTGACAATGAAGTGTTCTCGTGTTTCTATCAATTTACATTGCTTAATGATTTCTTGCTTTCGTTTAATTCCTGTTCTTGTTGGTTGATCGATGTTTATTGTTCATTTACAAGTAGACTTAGATTAGGGCTTGACGAACCCTAAGAATATGTTTGCTATTGCTTTGTTTATCGCTTTCGATTTATCGCTTTCATAGTTCAACTAGGGATTGACAACCCCTGGTTTAGATTTATCGCTTTATTAGTATAGCTCGGGATTGACAACCCCTAGCTTAGGTTCGTCGTTCATTTCTCGTATTTCAATTCTTGCATGTTCAACCCTCGTTGATGTTAGAATGTTTAGGATTTAATCGCTTTCTGTGTGCGACACGAACAATTGCCCTGTTAAGTTTTTCTTGAGAGACGACTCGTGTTAACTTACCACGCTACGATTACCTCGTACGATTGCGAGTGAATTTGAGTGTGTTTTTAGCTCGATCAACCTCCCACCGAACAATTTCAAGGAGGCGGATGGGGCCCCGAAGTGAACGCAAATAATTTCGAATTAAAGCCGGCCCTAATCAGCATGGTCCAAGGAGAGCAGTTTGGGGGAGGAGTCACTGAAGACCCGAATGCGCATCTCGAGACCTTTCTCGATATTTGTGACACCATCAAACAAAATGGGGTGCCATAAGACACGATCCGGATGCGCATGTTCGGTTTCTCGCTGCGCAGCCAGGTGAAAGATTGGTTCAAGAGTTTGGACCGAACTGGCATTGACACTTGGGGGAAACTTTGGGAGAAGTTTCTCTCGAAATATTTTCCGCCGGCGAAAGCGCAGAAGATCATCGCCGAAATCACCCATTTTTGCCAAAACCACGACGAATCACTATTCGAGGCATGGGAGAGATTCAGAGGTCTATTGAGGCGATGTCCACAGCATGGATTCTCCAAGGAGCAACAAATCACGCAGTTCTACAGTGGACTGACATTTCAGACGAGGAGCATTGTGGATGCTTCGGCAGGGGGCTGTTTATTGAACCAACGAGTAGACGAGGCGAGCCGTATTTTAGAGGAGATGGCTGCCAACAACTATCAATGGCCAACGGAGAGAACGCCAGTGGTTAAAGCAGCGGCCGTCGAGGCTGATTCAAGATACGACGAGCTGATGAAGCAATTCACTCTGTTGAAGAGCCAGATTGAGACAGAGGACGTACATTTTATAAATCAAAGGAACCGGTAGGGGGAGAATCCGGCATACACTCCAAACAATAGAAATCATCCGAACCGTCGTATGCCAACCCCAATAATTTTCAACAACCTCCGTGAGCTTATTGCGTAATGGTATAATTCAAGAGCCGAAGAAGCAAAGTCTAGAAGATATGATGCAGCAGTTGGTTGTGAGCAAACAAAAATTGGCGACGAATCAGAATTCGTTCATAAGCAACACCGGGCAAAAGATAAATCATCTGGAATCCACTATGACTGCTATGGGAAAGCATTTGAAGATGCTAGAAAATCAAATAAGTCAAATAGCTGCTCAACAAAATGCACAGCCAAAAACGGGCCAATTTCCGAGTAATACGGAGGTGAACCCAAAAAATCAGTGCTTCGCCATCCAGACGAGGAGTGGACAAGCTTACCCGAGCCCTACCGAGGAAGAAGAGGCTGAAAGTAAACTGGAGCAGAAACTCGCGACCGAGCTCGCGACCGCGAGCCCGATCACGAGGAGTCCAGAGTATTCCCCACAGAAGCTCACGACCGAGCATGCGCCCGCGAGCCTGACCGTGAGCCATCAGACTGTGCATACCTCAGATATGTTCGTGAGCCACCCAAAGACCGCAAGCCAATCCATGAGCAATCGTGAGCATCTTGCCGCCGAAATCAGCGTGACCTCGCGCCGCAAGCTCGCACGCGAAGAACTATTCCAGAACCCAACAGACGCCTCGTGACCTGCCCAGCGGTCGCGAGGTCGACCGCGAAGAGCATCCAGAGTCTAATTTTCGCACGTACACTCCTCCGGTCCCATTTTCGAGTCGACTAGTCAAGTCGAAATATGACGAGGAGTTTGCTCGTTTCAAAGAGATTTTTCAAAAAGTTGAGATCAATTTGCCTCTCTTTGAAGCGCTGCGAAACATGCCGGGATACGTGAAATTTTTAAAAGACGCGCTTGCAAGCAAGAAGAAATTGGGGAAATTTGAAAAAATTACCCTATCCGAAGAATGCAAAGGTCTGCCTCTTGCGAGGAAGCTCCTCCAGCGTAGGATCTGGCGCTTTACGTTAGAATGCGAGATCGCCGAGCATACTTTTCCAAATGTGTTGTGCGACTTGGGGGCGAGCATCAATCTGATGCCGTTGAATGTATTCAACCGCTTGGAGCTATGGAAGATGAAGACAACAAAGATATCATCGATGATGGTGATGTGTCAAGAATATATCCTAAAGGAATTGTTGAAGACGTGTTGGTAAGAATTCGAGACTTTGTCTTTCCTGCTGATTTTGTTATATTAGACATACCCAATTCAAGCATCGACCACTAATCTTGGTAGACCTTTTCTAGCAACTGGTCGTGCTTTGATTGATGTGCAGGAAGGTGACCTCACGTTTCGTGTCAATGATGAGGAGCTCAAGATTTCAATATATGACGCCATCAAGCAACACGATAGTTCAGAACCTAAAAATTGCTACTCGATCACTACTGCTACTGCTAGTCAAGTCTCACATGCGAAGGGCAACCGACCAGTCGATGAAGATGCGAGAAAGAAGAGATGGACTCGGCATAAAAATCCGAGTGATTCGTTTAAGTTCGGGGGAAGCCACTCTTATGCCAATTGGTGGGCTGCCGTGAATGCTAAGTACAAGGGTAAACGAAAGTTTGGAAAGACCTCAGTTGTCAAATCGCCTGATTGATGAGAGGTACCGTCGAGCTAGCGACGATAAATCTAGCACTGGTTGGGAGGTAACCCAACATTTTACATGCTTTTAGTTGTTTTTCGTCTTGTTTTTCTTTGTTTTGTTGTGTCTTGTTTGTCCGTTTTTAAGCCCCAAGCTATATCATCAATGGCGAGGATTCTATCCACCGCCGGAGTAGCGCGACATTTGAGGTAAGATCTCTCCCAATCACTCTCTTCTGCAAACCTTATTACCTCCATTGCACACTGTTGACAATAAGTTTGGGGGGGGAAGTGTTCGAGTGTGAGTTGGTTGAGAGTCTTTCTTATGTTTTGCTTTGTTTTGTTATGTTGTTATGCTTTGGGGTCTTTTGTCGTGTTTTTGTTTTGTTGTTCGTTTTTTTGTCTGTTGATCAACGAGTTAAGTGAAGTGTGTTAATCCATGTGGCCAATGACGATAGAAAATTTTTGTGTGAAATTTAAAGATAGTGCACATGATATGTTAGAAAATGACGCATGAACGACTTGAGATTGCTAAACTTGTTGTTTTCACCGTTTGCTTAACCCGTGAGATTTAAGCTTCACTGTATAAATATCTTGATACAGTTTCTTTTAATTGTGTGATATCATGCATGTGATTATCTTCTAGAACTTGCCGCTCTTCCGTGTCGAGACCGCAATATGTGTTTCAATTTGAAAGGATAAAGGCCATCCGTGTTAACCACACATTTTACCCAAACACTAACCCGATGATATATACCATTTGTCGCCTTCTTTGAGCCTTTATTAGACTTTTCTTTCGATTAACCGGATGATAGGAGGTGAGGATGGATATGGGAATCAAAAGGTTGAAATTTTGATGTAGTTATGACGAGAAAAATTACTTTTAGAGAAATACATCCGTGGTGAAGAATAGTACCTTTGTTGTGAATGAGAAACCCTATAAGCTCTAGAAAAGAAAAGAAAAGCAATGATAAGTTCACTATGTGTTTTGAGCATAAAGGGTCGTTAATCAAAGTATAGGTACCTTATGAGGGATAAAGCGCCGATTTAGCACGTTGAAAAGAAGAGGAAAATGGACAAAGTCCATATGTGTCGAAAAGTATAAATGGTGGGTGCTTGGAATTCTATCGAGTCACTTAGCCATATATTATCCTACCTTAACCAATGTGTCTACTTTATAACCTATGAAAAGACCTTTTTGATCCTTATTTGAACACATTTGACGCGGTGGAGATATTAGAGAAATGGCAAGCCTATGGTAAGATTTTGCATTGCATTGATCATTGAGTATTTACACGTCCTTAATTTCTTTATGAGTTGAGTGTATCCTATATTTTACACACATGCCTTTGTGAGGGTTGAACTAAATGAGTTTTTGCTTTCAATCATTGTTCGTGTTGAATTGACTAATGTCGTCATGTGTACTAATATTTTCGAGCATTGAAAGATATTTCCGAGGCTTGATTGTGTTTATCACCTTTGCTATACTCATTGATATTTTGTTGTGTCCTTCGTTTTTCTTTTTGTTCTGTTTTTGTTTGTGGACAAACAATGCTTCAAGTTTGGGGGTGTGATAAACGCGCATTTTACACGTTTATTGGTGATATGTAAAGATGAATTTAGATCAATAAAGTGCGTTTATGTATCGGATCTTAATAATTTTATCTATTTTAGAAGATACTGCTCTTGGGTGCTCCTTTAACGTGTAGGTTTATATGTTGATAATCGAAGCAAGGAACGAAGAACGAAACAAAAAGAGAAATATGTCCCAGTTCTAGCGACCAGCCTAGCGACCGATAGGCTGGCCGCGAGGTTCAACTTAGCGAGCGCCCAGAGAGAGAGCGGCCGTGAGTCACGGCCGCGAGCAAACACGCCCAGCGGCGAGAAAGCTTCTGCCTTGTTTCTCGCGACCATGGCTAGCGATCGCTAGCCAGGTCGCGAGGCATGTCGCCAGTCTTGCCCCAGAACCGCCGAGAGGATGCGCGCGAGGAGGTGCCTCGCGGTCGAGCTAGCGACCGCGAGGGATGATCGCTAGACGTGGCGGCAGACCTGAAAATTAGGGTTTCCACCCTCATCTATAAATAGGGCAAGCCTCCCTCGCGCCCAGCAGCCTACACACGACCCCATAGCACTTTTACTTCAGTTTTTCCTCAATTTTATTCTTGTTTTAGCTTTAGTTTAGTTCTAGATTTAATTCCTGCTTTGTTCTAGTTTAGTTTATCGCTTTGGTATCGTTCGGAACGTTTTGTCCGATTGTTTTCCGCTTGGGATTGGATTCAAACTCAACAATTGTCTTCCAACGTTTCATCACGGGTTTTATCAATTTAATTTCTGTTTTTATGTTTTATCGTATTTTTATTCCGTTAATTATGTCTAGGTAATTTCCTGTTCTAATCCTAGGGTTTGCATGATCCGATCCTATATGTTGTGATTCCTGTTATCTCTATTTACCTTCCAGGCATTGATTCATGATTCTTGGTGCTTATTTATATGTGTTAATTTCTGATCAATCTTGATGCATATCTAGTGGCCAGTTAATTACGTAACTGTATTAATTGTCATTCGATCTTGAATCCATGATACGGATAAACCTTGAGTCGTAGCTGAGATAGGAACATCCGTAGGAAGCTTATTCTTTGTGATCTATTTGAGTTGCTTGTTTTCACCTGTAGACGAATGATAATAGGAAAACTAGTAATCTACACCGCAATTATCGTGAATCAAGTTGTTGGTTATATATGTGATCTTCCATCTTGTCTGGATTAAAATTGGCTAATAGGAAACAGGATAAACATACGTTGTGGATAGGATTAATGTATCCCTAGGGTTAGTCTTTCTTATCTGTCTTATCATTCGTGATTTTATTGCTTTATTTTATATTTCTGCATGGTTACCTTTGCTTTGGATTAAATTCTGAAGCCCTTAAACCTCTCACCCAATTTCTGTGCTTGAATAATGATGAATTATCATTGAGCTAGCTTCTATGTTTTCGTGATACAATCCTTGTGGATACGATACTCGACTTACCTCTATACTTACACTTTTTAGTGTTATAAAAGTGAGCGATCAAGCTTCAGGTGGGCTTTATTTCTAAAACAAAATGTGGCTTTGCTACTTATTTCAACGAACTTTATTTATGATGCTTATTCCAACTGTTGATTAAAATGTTTACAAGATTACCTGCCAAAAATGTTTATGTTTTGTGTATTGTATCCTATCCATGAGATTGATATGAATGATATAAATGTTGTTGGGTAGCTCCCAACTTATGAATGAAAATCGATAATGGATCCTATGCCGGAAGGCTTATACCTGGCTAGAATTAACGTGTACACTAAGGTGACTGTGTGCTGTAAGGATAATTCACGGCCGGTCACGGCGTCGTAGAGGGAGGCCTCCTTCACGACGTTCGACTATGATGTTATGATGAAATGATGATAAGGGATATGGATCATACACACCAAGAAAAATGCTTGGCCAAACGATTTTATGAACTGTTGAAAATATTTTAGTAAGCACAAGGCATTTTCAACTAAAACCCTTGTGTCTTACCATGATGTTGGCAATGTAATTCAATTATGATAAAATGTTTTCGGCATGAGTCCACTGGGTGCATTCTTGTACTCAGCCCTGCATGTTTGTTTTTAAATGTGCAGGTTGAGCTCAGATGTTGATGATGGAGGAGTGTTGAGGAAGTCTAGTGTCTTTGATGTGTTGTTAAGAATTGTTAACCTTGAATACATATCGTCATATATGTATTCACACACTTTCCGCTGCAACTCTGAAATTATTTTATGCTATGTCTGATGATGAGACGATATGAACTGTGAAGCCCTTCAGATCGAAATATCCTTTGGAATCTGTTGGTCTAAACCTTTTGGTCCGATATGTTATAAATGTATGTTTTGTCTCAAGTATTATATCTCACATTTGATAAGCCCTTTTGTAATAGCCTTTCTTTATCCCTGAATACTATTCTTAGTATTAGTCCGCTCCAGTCCGGGTATCCGGAGTGGGGTCGTGACAATTTCATTCATAAGTTGGTAGCGAACCAACACATTCATATCATTTCATTCAAGGATAGGATACATACATAAAACATAAATATTTTTGGCAGGTAATTTCATAAACGTTTTATCATCATTTCTTGATATAAGCATCATAAACAAAATCATTTGTTTAGCATTTTATCATTCAAGAGTATAGTAAAGCCCACCTGGATTCTTGAACGTCTTAATTCGATTCTTCTTCAACGTCAAGTCGTCACGTCAGCTTCCACACCTTTAAGTAAAAACGATACGTCGGTCACGTTTTTCGAGATTTTCAAAGTTTAGAATAAACTTTGATAACTTATTCTAATATCATTCAATTCCTTAATCTAATTCAATACTGCTCAATCGCAGATTTTAAAACTAAACATTTCGTATTTTGAGATATGTTCAACTATTTCATTTTAACCTTTTAGGTTAAACGCTTAACGATTTACATGTTTTTCGATGCAAGGATTTCAATTATGAAATCTTTTCTCACTAATGAGATTTCCTTATATAAATAATACGCTTTACACGTATTAGCGATTTATCGAACGATTTCATACGTTGATTTCAAAAGTCAACATTTTGACTTTTCTTTATTAAATTCTTTAATAATTCATATTTTAATATCTAAATTAATATAAATCGATTTTCAATCGATTTCTTTTCATAAAGTCTTACTTCTCGATTTTTCACGAATCGATAAACTTCATTAATATTTTTCTTAAATATTAATTAACTTATTCTTTAAACATTATTTTTCATTTCTAACGTTATTTAATATAACGTCATTATAAACATAGTATTCTATATTTATAAATTTCATAAATTTTAATATATCTAAATAAATTTCTAGACATATAATGTATTATTTTTCTTGATATTAAGGATTTAAAATCCTTAATATATATTTACAAGCTTTCGGCTTTAAGCTTATTTTTTTCATTCTTCTTCCAAAAATTCTTCTAAATTCATATAGTGTACTATTTTATCATAGTATCACTAATATGTATTAACATTAACTATAGAAAAATTTGGGCATTACTTATTCATCCTCATAAGTCACGGTTTTTCTCCAAACCTTGTCCAATAAATTTTCTAAAATTCTAGTTAAATTATACAAGGTTCCAACATTAATCTATAACATATTTATAACCTATAGTCCAACATATGAAATTTCTACACCAAGGTATATGTACTCCATGGTTTCGGTTCTTCCAAACTATACATTAAACCTTTTTATAAAATTCCAATTAAATTACATTATGCTTACATACTATAGTGTAATACTAATACATCATAACATTGATCAAAAAACAACTAAATCATGCCTAAATCCATTCATGAACTCTCGGCCATTTGAACAAAAATAAGCATTTCATCTTCAAAAATTCTAGTTAATTCATGTAATACATAATCAATGTCCTAGATCACTAATATGCCATTACACTTCTCAAATTAAAATTCTACATCAACCTAGCATTTCTTATGCATTTTCGGTAATAATGAAATAATTAGCATAAGATTTTAAAAAAATTCCAACAATTCACTACAAGCTTCTACTACATCATATATCATCAATCCATTCTTAAATCTTCAAGAAAATTTTCGGTACACATGATACAATTTCATAGCATGTTAAATTTAATTCTAAACATGCTATATGCTTATAGATCAACCTTATACACATTATTAACAAACACATTCATAGGTTAACATAATTTCATAATTAAAACCATGCTCATAACATAAGATCAAGCCTTTGGAAAATTAAAAACTTAAGGTATAATCGAAGCTTGTTCGATTTCTAACCTTTTTAACGGTTTGGATTTTAAGTGCAAAGGCTATAGATCAAGCTTTGGTGATTGTAAATGCAAGAACTCTTAAGGTTTTCTCTTAGAAGCTTACGGTAGTTTTTCTTGTTCGAGAGTAAATGAGTTGGTTTTGTGAATACCAAGACTTAAGTATAAGTAAAGCAAATTAATTCAAGACTTGTATCACTTCTCTTTCTCTCTCGGTCATACTCTCACAACAATTGGAAGCCTTTTCCAATTTGCTTGGTGAGTCATAGTTGAATTACATCATCAACACTTACTACATCTTACACCAAATTATTTCTTGGATAAAACAAAGAAAATCCTTGGCTTTGGCTGAAAAATCGTTGACCATGGCTTGCAAGACACAAGGATTACCATTAATCAAGTGGTGACTCACTAAGCCTTATGTCATGGAAGAACTACATGAATAAAGTTTTGAAAGAAACAAATAGCTCGACCAATTTTTTTCTTCACTTGCGACACACACACATGAATAAGAGATAAAATCTGATTTTGCATGCCTCTTGCATGTATAAATATATTACACTCTATCTCAAATTTATATGCAATCATGTACAAAGAAAATCAAGTTTTCACCCCAAATTGAAGTCAAAATTTACGCCAAACACAAACAAATTCATCAACTTGTTTCATATAATTATTTTACTAGGTTAATGTGTACAATATATTACACTTGCATGATTAAATTCACAACTTAGCAAAGCATACCAAAATTAACGTGAATTAGCTATTGAACATTAAAGCTCACGGCTTTTTCATTCTAAATTGCTAACTTTTGATTTTTCATGCTAATTATACATATATATCATAATATATGTTTTAGATGATAAATTATATCATAGGAAAAATTATTGGTATTATATTTCATGCAAGAAAACTCTAATTTTCAAATTAGGGTTTTCGAAAATTAGTGCATTGTTCAATAATTAATCCTTAATATTCTAGCATTGTTTTAATGCTAAATAATACTCTAATTACATATAATAATCATAGGAATTTAAATACTATAATTCCTTGATCATTAATCTCATTTTTCTATTCATCTCTAAACGTTAACGTTTGAAAAGTCTCAAAACATTAATTATCGACTCATCTCAAAATGGTCGTAATAAAGTCGTAGTCACTTTATTAAATTATTCTCTTAATAATGGAATTTAATTCTAAGCTTCGTTGCTTAGAAAATTTCACAAAATTTTAACTATCGATTCTCAATCGACGTTAAAATTATACTGCCGAAACACTTTATAAGGTTCTATTCCTTAATTCACAATTACTTGTGAATATAAAATAGGAATTCATTACCTCGTAAATAATCGAAATCATTATTCAATATATTACTAATTCTATTATTTCGGCGAAACCCTAATTTACGAGCTTTTAATATCGTAATTAGGTATTTAAATCTTCGGAATATTACATTCTACCCCCCTTAAAAGAAATTTCGTTCTGAAATTTGCATACCTTAGAAAAATCTGGGGTATCGTTCTTTCATAGCATCCTCAAGCTCCCACGTGGCCTATTCTTGTCCATGATGTCTCCACAACACTTTGACTAGCGGAATGGACTTGTTTCAGAATTGCTTGAACTTTACGGTCTAGAATCGCAGTAGGTTCTTCTTCATAGCTCATATCTTGATCGAGGATCACGCCGCCTTGACGGATCACGTGTTTTGGATCGTGTACATATTTTCTTAATTGTGACACGTGAAAACGCTGTGTATATTCCCGCACTTGGCGTAAGAGCCAACCCATAGCCATCGGGCCTATCCTTTCTAGATCTCATAAGGTCCTATAAAACGGGTCTTAGTTTTCCTTTCACCCAAACCTTATAATCCCTTTGATGGAGAGACTTTGAGAAAGACTTTATCTCCGCTCTCAAAATATAGCTCGATCTCGCCAGACGTCAGCATTTACTCGCCTATCTTGAGCTTCTTTTATTCTTTACCTAATTTGTCCGACGATTTCAATCATTTCACTTATTCCTTCAGTGCCCTACGATTCTTCTTTCACCCACTTCATCCCAATAAAGCGGTGATCTACATTTCTTTCCATACAAGGCTTCAGACAACATATTAATCGTCGCTTGGTAACTATTATTGTAGGCAAATTCAATAAGGGTAAAACATCTTCCCATTTTGCACCTCGATCCAATACTACCGTTTTAGCATATCTTCTAATGTCTCGAATCGTCCTTTCTACGATCGACCATCATCGTGGGTGAAATGTCAGGTTGAAATTCAACTTCGCCTAATTCTTTTTGCAAGCTAACCCGTAATCTCGAAGTAAATTTGGAGTCTTTATCGACGTGATAGATTTTGGCACCCATGAAGTCGATAATTTCTTTTACATACAACTGGGCTAACTTATCAGATCCATGAGTGATCTGAATTGGCAAAAAATGCGCATATTTTGTGAGCCTATCAACAACTACCCATATGGCAGTGTTCCCTCTTTTCGATTTTGGTAGACCCATAACGAAGTCCATTGCTATCTCATCCCACTTCCATTCTGGTATTCCCAGAGGCTGCAACTTTCCGTAGGGGCGTTGGTACAATGCTTTCACCTGTTGGCAAACAAGACAACACTCTACAAAAGAGGTTACGTCTCGTTTCATACCTTCCCACCAGAAACTTTTTCTTAAGTCTTGATACATTTTCGTGCTGCCTGGGTGGGCGGTATAAGGTGTATCATGGGCTTCACTCATGATCTCGTTTCGAAGCTCGTCGTTGTTTGGAATACACATCCTTCCTTCAAACAACAAAGCATTGTCTGAAGCTTCTTTGAATTCTTTTAGCCCCTCGGTTCTTACTTTAACCCTTGTTCTTTCCAACTTTTTATCTTTTCTCTGCTCATCTACTATTCTCTTTCTTAAGTCCGACGTCAAGGTGAGTGTAGCAATACAGCTCGTGATCGTCTCTGGACTTTCAATCATTTCTATTCTCTTCCTTTCAAACTCTTAAACGAGTTTTTCTTCCTTGGTAAGGAGACATCCTAATTTGGTTTGATTTTTACGACTCAGGGCATCAGCTACTACATTCGCTTTACCCAGGTGATATTTAATACCACAGTCGTAATCCTTCACTAGTTCGAGCCATCTTCTTTGCCTCATGTTTAGATCTCTCTGCTCGAAAAAGTACTTCAAACTCTTGTGATCTGTAAAGATCTCACACCTCACTCCATAGAGATGGTGTCTCCAAATTTTCAAGCATGTACCATCGCAGCCTAGTTCCGTGTCATGAGTCGATAGTTTAGTTCATGTGGTCGAGTTGTCGGGATGCATAAGCTATCACTTTTCCTTCCCGCATCATCACACAACCCACCCATTCTTAGAAGCATCAAGATAAACTACATATTCTTTATCTCGCTTCCGAATCGCTAGATCGGCGCACTTGTCGCTTTTTCCTTAAGCTTCGAAAATTACCACATTCTTCAAATCCATTTGAACTTGATTTCCTTCGAGTAGCCGGGTTATTGGCCTTGCAATTTTGGAGAATCCTCGATAAATCTCCTATAATAACCAGCTAGTCCCGTGAAACTTCGATCTCGCTCGGGTCCTCGCGATTTCCATTCCTCAGACAGCTTCTACTTTGTCGGAACTACTTTAATTCCTTCACAGACACAATGTGTCCAAGGAACATTACTCCTTCACCAAAACTCGCATTTGCTAAACTTAGCAAAAGTTGTTCATCTCTCAAGGATTGCAACACCATTCTTAGATGATTCTTATGGTCTTCTTCATTCCTCGAATAGATGAGAATATCATCTATAAAGACCAAAACGAATTTATCTAAGTATGGATGAAACACTGCTCATAAGATCCATGAATACGGCTGGTGCATTTGTCAATCCGAACGGCACAACTATGAATTCATAATGGCCATACCTCATCCGAATGCGCCTCGATACGCCTTCCTACCGCATTTTGAGTTGGTGATAACCCGACTTGAGGTCAATCTTCGAGAATACACTCGCCTCGTAATTGATCAAACAGTCATCTATCCTCGATAAAGGATATTTATTCTTCGTCCATCTTATTCAGCCCCGATAATCTATACACATCCTCAAGGAACCGCTCTTTCTTTTGACAAATAGAATGGCGCCCCCAAGGCGAAACGCTAGGTCTGATCAAACCTAGGTCCAAAAGCTCTTGGATTTGGATCTTCAATTCTTCTAGTTCTTTCGGAGCCATCCTATAAGGGGCCTTCGACACTGGAGCCGATCCGGGTTCCAAGTTGATGGTGAATTCCAATTGTTTATCAGGAGGTAATCCTGGTAGATTTTCAGGATAAACATCTGGGAATTCGCAAACAATTTCTACATCTTTAGCCTTCATTTCCGTTTTATCTTCCCCGTTCATGTAAACAAGATACGCGTGGCATCCTTTCCTGGTTATCATCCTTCTCGCCTTCAGTGCTGATATAATCGGGACTTTCTTCCCCATGCTGATTCCGTGGAAATGCGTAGCTTCTTGTCCAGGAAAATGAAATGAAATTTTCCTCTCTTTGCAAAGAATCGTGGAATGGTTTGTAGCTAACCAATCCATTCCTAAAATTATATCTACGTCACCCATGGGTATTATGTTCAAATTGTTCGCCAGAACCTTAAGTGATCCTAAGTTCAACTCTAGGTTCGAGCAAATATGCGTAACAGTCGTAATCCCACCTATAGGTGAAGAGATTCTCATGTCCTGATTGGCCTTCTCAGATCTAAGTTCAAACATATCAACACATGTTCTTGATATAAAGAATGCGAAGCACCAGATCGAACAACAATATAACAGCGTGTTGAGAAGAATTCCCATACCTGCCAGGTTTCCCTGGTTCTGTTCGTTCTGCCTCCGATGTAGAGCATATGCTCTAGCCTGGGCTGGCTGAGGCTGACGGGGCGCTTGTCCTTGTTGATTATGTTGTCGTTGTTCGCGCCGTTGTTGCCGACGTTGTTCTTCTTGTGACGCCGTCGCTGTGGTTGCCGTCTCTGTTGCTGGGGTTGCTACCACTGCTGTTGCTGTACTTGCTGCTGAGGTTGGGGCTGGAACTGAATAGCCCTGAGCGGCTGGGCATTGCCGGGCTGATTCGCCTTACCATCGCTTTCCGGGCGTGTCCTGTGGCAATTGTTAGCGTTATGCCCTTTCACACCGCACTTAAAATAGCCTCACGCCCGCCATGCACGCTCCTTGTGCATTTTCCGCACTTTGACAAGGTAAAGCCCTAACTCGCTCTTGTGGACCTCTCACGGAGGAAAAGACCGCCTCTTCCATCCTCGCCCGAGGCGCCACATTCCTCGCCATTGCCGCTTGTTCACATTATCAAGATTTCCTGCTATTGCCACCAAAGTTTGGTTCCCACTTCCTTTACCTCTATCTCCCGATTCGGTCCGAGCTGATGTCGACTTATCATCCGCATCGCCTCAATATCTAAGGCTCGCCCAAGAGCCCCGGTATAGGTCAAGTCTCCATGGTCAAGAGACATCCCGATCTCGCCCTAGACCCGACCTAAACTTCTCGACATCTTCGTGTCTCGTGTTCACCGATCAGTGCATACCTCGACATGTCGCAAAGGTGCGATCATAGTCGATCACCGACATCTTCTCTTGCTTCAAAACGAAGAATTGCTTCTCCTTCCTTTTCTATAACTTTTCGTGATGTATTTGTCATACATCTCCTTTCAAGTCTTCCTGTAAATTCGCCTATTTGTTCTGGTGTGAAAATCTTTCTTCTGGCTTCCCACCAGAAGTCGGCAGGTCCGGAAAGCTGAAAAGTAATGCACGACAGTCGCTCCTGTGCGGTGCATCGTAGGAAATCAAAGATCTGTTCCATTGCCCTTATCCATTGTTCTGCCTCATCCGGATTTCCTTTCCCATTAAAGACAGGAGGATTATGCCTTAGAAAGAGTTCCTCTATCCTACGATCAGGTGGAGGTGGGGGTGGTTGAGGTATAATTTCTGGTTCTTGTACTGGGATTCTACCTCTTCCCCTAACTCTTCCCCTTCCTCTTCCTCTACCTCTAATCCCTTGTTCTGGATCTCTTCTAGGAGGCATTCTGTTATATAAGACATTCAATTAAAACCCATTATTTTCACAATTTAAACATACATAATATCATCATACAATCTTATTGTAAAACAGCTTTAATAAAAACATTTCATCTTTGTCATACACCTTTTTGCCGCAAAAGCCCATTCAGGGTCATATATATACATCATAAAATTTTGCCATAAGAAAGGTCGTTTCTATACAAGCGCTATCAAAGGAAGTTACATACATACAAGCTACATGTCATTACAAAACACTAAGTTTTCACTTCCACTATATACATAAGCAACCACACTATATACATACTACACTATACACGCCTTCAAAATCTACGCTCCGCCTTCGTCTCGAACTCTCTCACTCTTCCTCATCCTCATCGTGATCTTCTTCCTCATCGTGATCTTCCTCTTCATCGAGTCATCCTCTCGCACGAACCCCGATGGTCCCGCCCATCCTCTCCGATCGCATGGATGTCGTGCATCGGGCCATAATCCTCGCTACTGGACCGTAATCGCACGTATCGGATCAGAATAACACGCACGGATCAGTAGGCATCCCGAGTGTCCGACACTCATCATCGGCAGACGGCGATAGGGCTCACGGAGGTGGTGGAGCCGCCATCGACGGTAGGGGCGGAGTGGTGGACGAGAGGATGTCCAAAAGACAACGGTGGGAAACAGCGCCTGGGCAATCGGTCATACGCCTATCCACTGGGCAAGTCTCGCTCATCAAATAGATACCGGGCACCACCGGATTAACCCGCCTCGGAACCTCATGTAAAGCCACTCCGCGTGTCGTCACGCCATGTATACTCCCTCGGAGGAGGTAAGGTCCTCTCGGGCGGCTCCATAAATGCGTAAGACATAACTAAGATGGTTGATGAATCGCGGTAGGTCCGCGATCAAGTCATAGTCTCCGTCCACTCGGTAGATGTAATCACCGGACACTTCCCGGCCATAATCTTCCCAGTCATACGGAAGTCGGGTCAAGAGGCGCTTGATGCCATCGAAATCCGTCACACCATATTCTCGCATCCCTCCAATGTCCGAGGTATTGCATCAAGAACTCTCCCAAGTCATCGCCAGAACACATCCAATACTCCCGATAAGCACGAACTACTTCCTCGGGCGTAGCGTGTGGTCCTAGTCTCCTCCTAGCAGTATACATCATCTCCTCCATCTGCAACATACAAAACTAGCGTAAGTCAAACTAAACATTATCCGATAAATGATAAGATACACTTAAACGCATCTCATAAGCGGCTAGATAAACCGGACAATCTATAAAGGCGGATAACAATCCAAACACATCCGATAAATGATAAATGTTATAAGGAAATGTTTTCATGTACAACGCACGTCGTAGCTCTCTTATTCTCTCGGGAAACTTATTATCTAGCAAGATTCTAAAGTCTATGTTATACTATAAGGTCTTTGTACTAAGTAAAACTCGAACTAAAATTCTATAGACTCGTGAATTCTGGAGATAGAAACAGGGTTCAGTCCTTCATAACAAATGAAGTTCAGTGTGTTACGAGTACGCAGGCAAAAACCGTGCATAATTCGGAATTCAGACGAAAGTGAACGAGCTAAAACAAAATCACTGCACAGTGCAGAAAATTTTGCGCGCTCGTGACGAGATTTGTAGGCAATGCCGACGCCGAGGTCGTGCATGCTGTTGCCGATATCGGGGTAGTACAGGCTACCAAGGTTGACATGTCAAAGTCGATGTTATAAATTCCCAAAGTTTAAGTCGACGGTCGCACATGCCGAAGTCGAAGTCAAGGTCGCACATGCCGAGGTCATAGCCAAGTCGCACATGCCGAGATTGAAGTCGAGTCGCACATGCCGAGGTCGTAGCCGAGTCGCACATGCCGATGTCGAAGATGAGTCGCACATGCCAAATTCGAAGATGAGTCGCACATGCCGAAGTCGTAGACGAGTCGCACATGCCGAAGTTGTAATGATGGCGTCGACGCCGCTCGCTTCAAAAGTCGAGGTCCTAATCGCCTTCGATTTGTCTTTTGCCTTGAAGCTCGAGGCTATCGTTACTTTCGTTGTTCACGCTGCTCTTTTGTTTTTGTAAGGGAAAGAAGTTCGTACTTCTATGTTCTTTTGCAATATGTGATCATGCTTCTTATGTCATCTATGTTCTTCTTGTGATGACATATCATTTGTCATAATCAATCTTGAAAATTGAAACTAAAGTTTCAAAGAATGAAAACACAGTTCATTTATACATGCATATTTCTTTGAATTCCAAAGAATCCATTATTTCAACATTGGCCATTTACGTTCGTTTCAAGCGTATTTATCCATTATACGAAATCTTGAAATTTTAACGAATTTGATTATGAAAATCTGAAAATTTTATTCAATTTCATAATATAATCTATTAAAGCATGTATTAATCGAATGTTGCTAATTCGATATTTCATTTGTGGTACATAATGTCCATTATCGAACATAGGTATTCATTTCTAACATGATCACTTTGCATAGACTTCATTTCGTTTTCAACATTAATCGTCTAATCTTCCCAATCATTTGAATGACTTTCATTAATTTCAAAGAAAATAAGTTTTGAAAATTTCGTTCTCGTAACTTATATTTCAATTGCACATCATAACATTTCTTTCCTTTTTCCTTCAAACATGATGTCAAACTTGTTCATCAGTAAACTTTTCATTTCAAGAATTTGAGAAGGAAATCATTTACCTCGTCCCGGTTGAGCTGGATGTGATGGAGTGTTGAGCATAGTCAACTGATTTCTAGAAGTCTAGTGACTCAATCTAGACTCAACTTTGAAAGGAGGTTTTGGTTTCAAAGATAGAACTGCTCTGATACCACTCTGTGATAGCCCCATAATCCTTAAGGACGGACTAAGGAGGACTGATTACATCAAAGACATTAAACACTTGAAATAAGACGATTTGACATAATATACATTAATATTATAATGTACCAGGAAGGCTAAACCAGCAGATCCAAAAGAAACTAACGATCTGAAGGACTTAAGCTATAAACATTCAAACTTAGGCATGATATTCAAAAGCAGACATTGTTCAAAACATAGCGGAAGGCATGTGAATACACGTATGACGACGTGTACCCAAGGTTTCTAACTTAACATTCAAAAAGCGTTCAGACTTCTCAACACCCTCCATCATCACCATCAACAAATTTCAACTCGCACATTTAAAAACAAACATACGGTCGAGTACAAGGATGCACTCGGTGGACTCATGCCAAAACATCTTATCATATTTAAATTACTCGCCATATCATGGTAAGATATGAGGGTTTTTTCTTAAAACGCCTTATACTTACTAAATCATTTTCATCGCCATAAACATCCGTGTTTGGCCAAGCATTTTACTTGCATGTATGATCCATATCCTTATCCTTTTATCATAACTTTATCATTTAGCGTAGTAGAAGGAGGCCTCCTCTACGTCACGCGACCGCCGCAGCATTGTCCTTACAACTCCCCACAAATACTATTTTCAGGTACACGTTAATCCTAGCTGTATAATCCTTCCTAAGATAGGATCCGAATTCGATTTCATTCATAAGTTGGTAGCGAACCAACACATTCATATCATTTCATTCAAGGATAGGATACATACATAAAACATAAACATTTTCGGCGTGTAATTTCATAAACATTTTATCATCATTTCGATATAAGATCATAAACAAAATCATTTGTTTAGCATTTTATCATTCAAGAGTATAGTAAAGCCCACCTGGATTCTTGAACGTCTTAATTCGATTCTTCTTCAACGTCAAGTCGTCACGTCGGCTTCCACACCTTTACGTAAAAACGATACGTCGGTCATGTTTTTCGAGATTTTCAAAGTTTAGAATAAACTTTGATAACTTATTCTAATATCATTTGAATTCCTTAACGAATTCAATACGCCGTTCAATCGCGTATTTTAAAACTAAACATTTCTCGTACTTCGAGATATATTCAACTATTTCATTTTAACCTTTTAGGTTAAACGTTTAACTTATTTACATGTTTTTCGATGCAAGGATTTCAATTATGAAATCTTTTCTCACTAATGAGATTTCTTTATATAAATAATACGTTTTACACGTATTAGCGTATTTATCAAACGTATTTCATACGTTGATTTCAAAAGTCAACATTTTGACTTTTCTTTATTAAATTCTTTAATAATTCATATTTTAATATCTAAATTCAATATAAATCGATTTTCAATCGATTTCTTTTCATAAAGTCTTAATTCTCAATTTTTCACGCAAATCGATAAACTTCATTAATATTTTTCTTAAATATTAATTAACTTATTCTTTAAATATTATTTTTCATTTCTAACGTTATTTAATATAACGTTTCGTACTATGTTTATAAAATTTCATAAATTCTTAATATGTCTAAATAAATTTCTAGACATATAATGTATTATTTTTCTTGATATTAAGGATTTAAAATCCTTAATATATATTTACAAGCTTTCGGCTTTAAGCTTATTTTTTTCATTCTTCTTCCAAAAATTCTTCTAAATTCATATAGTGTACTATTTTATCATAGTATCACTAATATCTATTAACATTAACTATAGAAAAATTTGGGCATTACTTATTCATCCTCATAAGTCACGGTTTTTCTCCAAACCTTGTCCAATAAATTTTCTAAAATTCTAGTTAAATTATACAAGGTTCCAACATTAATCTATAACATATTTATAACCAATAGTCCAACATATGAAATTTCTACACCAAGGTATATATACTCCATGGTTTCGGTTCTTCCAAACTATACATTAAACATTTTTATAAAATTCCAATTAAATTACATTATGCTTATATACTATAGTGTAATACTAATACATCATAACATTGATCTAAAAACAACTAAATCATGCCTAAATCCATTCATGAACTCTCGGCCATTTGAACAAAAATGAGCATTTCATCTTCAAAAACTCTAGTTAATTCATGTAATACATAATCAATGTACTAGATCACTAATATGACATTACACTTCTCAAATTAAAATTATATATCAACCTAGCATTTCTTATGCATTTTTGGTAATAATGAAATAATTAGCATAAGATTTTAAAAAAATTCCAACAATTCACTACAAGCTTCTACTACATCATATATCATCAATCCATTCTTAAATCTTCAAGAAAATTTTCAGACACATGATACAATTTCATAGATGTTAAATTTAATTCTAAACATGGTATATGCTTATAGATCATCCTTATACACATTATTAACAAACACATTCATAGGTTAGCATAATTTCATAATTAAAACCATGCTCATAACATAAGATCAAGCCTTTGAAAATTAAAACTTAAGGTATAATCGAAGCTTGTTCGATTTCTAACCTTTAACGGTTTGGATTTTAAGTGCAAAGGCTATAGATCAAGCTTTGGTGATTGTAAATGCAAGAACTCTTAAGGTTTTCTCTTAGAAGCTTACGGTAGTTTTTCTTGTTCGAGAGTAAAATGAGTTGGTTTTGTGAATACCAAGACTTAAGTATAAGTAAAGCAAATTAATTCAAGACTTGTATCACTTCTCTTCTCTCTCGGTCATACTCTCACAACAATTGGAAGCCTTTTCCAATTTGCTCATGTAGTCATAGTCAATTACATCATCAACACTTACTACATCTTACACCAAATTATTTCTTGATAAAACAAAGAAAATCCTTGGCTTTGGCTGAAAATGCATCGACCATGGCTTGCAAGACACAAGGATTACCATTAATCAAGTGGTGACTCACTAAGCCTTATGTCATGGAAGAACTACATGAATAAAGTTTTGAAAGAAAAAATAGTCGACCAATTTTTTCTTCACTTGCATCGACACACACACATGAATAAGAGATAAATATCTTATTTTGCATGCCTCTTGCATGTATAAATATATTACACTCTATCCCAAATTTATATGCAATCATGTACAAAGAAAATCAAGTTTTCACTCCCAAATCAAGTCAAAATTTACGGCCAAACACAAACAAATTCATCCACTTGTTTCATATAATTATTTTACTAGGTTAATGTGTACAATATATTACACTTGCACGATTAAATTCACAACTTAGCAAAGCATACCAAAATTAACGTGAATTAGCTATTGAACATTAAAGCTCACGGCTTTTTCATTCTAAATTGCTAACTTTTGATTTTTCATGCTAATTATACATATATATCATAATATATGTTTTAGATGATAAATTATATCATAGGAAAAATTATTGGTATTATTTCATGCAAGAAAACTCTAATTTTTGAATTAGGGTTTCCGAAAATTAGTGCATTGTTCAATAATAATCCTTAATATTGTAGCATTGTTTTAATGCTAAATAATACTCTAATTACATATAATAATCATAGGAATTTAAATACTATAATTCATTGATCATTAATCTCATTTTTCTATTCATCTCTAAACGTTAACGTTTGAAACGTCTCAAAACGTTAATTATCGACTCATCTCAAAATGGTCGTAATAAAGTTGTAGTCACTTTATTAAATTATTCTCTTAATAATGGAATTTAATTCTAAGCTTCGTAGCTTAGAAAATTTCACGAAATTTTAACTATCGATACTCAATCGACGTTAAAATTATACTGCCGAAACACTTTATAAGGTTCTATTCCTTAATTCACAATTCCTTGTGAATATAAAATAGGAATTCATTACCTCGTAAATAATCGAAATTATTATTCGATATATTGCTAATTCTATTATTTCGGCGAAACCCTAATTTACGAGCTTTTAATATCGTAATTAGGTATTTAAATCTTCGGAATATTACAAGTAGCTAGACGAGTACAGGCTCCTCTCATGGTGCCTACAGCTAGGCCATGTGGATCCTCAATATCCACATAATTATGGTGCAAAGGTGCATACGGGGGTGGCGGCGGCTAGACTGGGGGAGAGCCGGCAGGTAGAGGTGGGTACGGGCATGGCATGACCGGCGGTGATGGTCTGGGCTGGCAATGACGAGGATAGAATCCTACTGGTGGTAGGACCGGAAAGGTGAGCTATCGGGGATGGGAAGGTCCAGCCTTGAACATGTTCCTGCACTGCCAGGCAAAAATACAGGCCCATCAGATGCCAAACGGGGCACACCTCCGGGTGAAGCCACTCGGGAATCTCATCGCGCCAGGTGTATTCCCGCTCGGAGAGATACGGCCCATATGGTACAGCTCCGTATACCATGAATACGTAGCTCAGGTGACTAACAAAGCAAGGCAGGTCCACCTCTAGATCGAAGCTCTCTCGGCGTCGATAGATATAATCCGCCGATATCTCACGGCATACCGCCACCGGGTGGCGCCTCATGATCGATCAAGCACACCGTCATAACGATGTACCACGGGCATGTGCATGCCCACCGACGCATTTACATACGCCAAGAACTCGCCAAAGTCGTCTCCTCTGCACATATGGTAGGAATGGTATGAGCGTACGACCTCCTGGGGTGTGGCCCTAGAGGATAGAGGGCGCCTAGTCGTGAAAACCGTCTGAGCCATATTAAAAGGAAAGTATCACTATAGGTCAGGCACGGTAAATATAACGGTATATGTAGAAGAAGGTATGTACACAATATACATATGTACAAAGAAGGTTATAGCAATCTATATTATCCTATGACCTACATTCCTAAATCCTTATGGCATTACTTTCATGGTTGTCTCCGAGAAGGGACGGTATGGTTTCTTAGAGTAGAGCAACGATCGATGTCTAGCCTTCAGGTAAAAGCTAAGCGATCACCCTATCTTATTGGGTTCTTGATTCCTTATTTTTATTCGTGTTATAACATCAGATCATATCCGTTCCCATAATGTACTTACAATTCATTATTTCTTTTTATACTTCCTTAACATTATACTTTGATTCTTTTCATTATTTTTACGATAAGGGCAACACGCATAGTGTTAGAAATTCTTTCGCGTAAAGAGGTTGGGACTCATAGCATTGCGAACCTCCAGTTAAGCAATAGCTTCGTCATCGTAGACTCATCGCATTCTCATCCTCAAATCCGTCCGGATTGTGATTCTTAAGATTTCTATGTCCCCGTTCGTCCTTAGTATTTCGTTCAATCAGGAATACCTTATGTTCTCATACTAGGTTCGGTGCAAAGGGATCATGCGTCTTAAGAGTCTATGTTCTCATGGGGAAACATACTCATTTGCATCCTGCTTCTAGCATGCTTTGCATATAGCAATAAACATAGATCATAACATGTATTGCGACAAACAAGTATTCTCATATTACTCCTTTACCAATCCTTAAAGTTTGTAACTTTCTTTCAAACAAATGACCAATCATTTGAAACAACTTTTCAATTTCAAAACATTCATTTTTCTAAAATATATTTCAACTTCCCAACAAGGCAATATTGTAAGTCTATTTCACATTTCATATACTTCCATCATTTCAAAATAACTTTTAGTTGAGATAGTTACCTTCTTCCTCGTTGTGCAGGACGACGATGGAGTGCAGTGCAGTGGCAGTTAAACACCAATAATTTCTAGACTCAACTTTCAACTTAGGATTCAAGGAAAGAGTTCCTAGGGTTCAGAGCGAACAAGTGCTCTGATACCACTTTGTGATGACCCAACTTCTCAAAGAAGTACGGATCATATGGATCGTCACTAGTATGATAATGCAGCGGATATATACATAACTAATCAATACAATTAACCATTAAATTAACTACTCATAAATGCATAGACTGAAAGGAATAAGCTGTTTCAATACAAACCCAAGTCACAGAAGGACTTATCAAAAGGTTCGATATCCAAATATAACCCAATCAGTGCGCAATTCAAGGAACGAGGTACGACCTCAAGTTCAATACGATAATGAAAAGCAGTTATAATCAAAAGACACCAAACAATATCAGAGTTTAGCAGCAATAAATGTGTGGACATGCATATGACGACTGAATACATGCCCAAGGTTCTAGAAACCTTTCTACTATAACAACAAAACACCTGTCATTCTGCACCACCTCGCACTCATCGTCAATCCCTGCTCAACCTGCACATCAAAAACGAGATGCAGGGCTAAGTACAAAAGTACTCAGTGGACTCATTGTCGAAAACATTTTCTTTGTAAAGTTATTGAACTGCCCACAATAGCGCATGAGGATTTTAGTTAATAGACTCATGCCTATCAAATATTTTATCATTTTCCAAAAGTGTCCGGCCGGCCTATTTCATCCACGTTATTCCATATCTGATCATTCATTCAATCGTGCACTATGGAGGTGGCCACCTACACATAGTCGCTGTGACCAGTCGAGGTGGCTAACCTTAACACACAGTCACACGTGTACACAATCCAAGTTAGTCCTCAACTAAGTCAGATTCGATCGTTACCCGTTTTTAACGTTTGGACTAAAACACATTCTCATACCACGTTGGATTACCAACCTCAGATAGGATCACAATAAAACATAAACATTTGGCAGTCAATAATAGTTCATGCAATAATATTTCATAAAACTTTTGTAAATCATGCATTGAAGTATGCATATCATTTTGTTTCTAGAGAGCTCAGCTGCTAGTCCGAAGCTATAAGTTCTAAGCGGGGCAGGGTGTGAGTGTTCTTCCTCGGCAACTACGTACAATCAAGCCCTTCATAAGGAAATAGCTTTTCTTAGATTCTTTCTATTGATCGAGGGTCGTTTATAAATTACGACTTAAAGTTCTCAATCAGGGTTTCTTTATGATTTCATGTGATGGTCTTAAGATAACTTCTATTATCTTACATTCTCAATTTCAGAACTATATTACTTCATCATTCATAGATGAACCTCAACTTATAAGTCATATACTCCGAGTCTATCCTCGACTCGAGCCTTAGTTTTCTTCTAAACGTTATTACGTTATAGATTGTTAGTATTCAAGTTATGATTAGTATATTATGATATCCTCAAGCCACTAACTAGACTTAACAATTATAGTTAAGTCCTAGTAGGTTATGCTTGACGATTTGTTGTATTAACACGACGGATGAAAAGGAATCTTGACTTATGATTTGAGATATCTCATGTCATCGCGTAAGTAAATACTTAGGAATTAATAGAGTTCTTTGTGTATACTAAGTCGACCCTTGAGACATAAGGATTGACATCTTATGCTTGAATTTTAGCTTACACTTTTCGACATTGTTTGTTTCTCTTAACTCATCGGAGATTGTGTACGTTATATAATCGCTATTCGTATCGAGTTGTCCTAATGCTCAATCTAACATCGTATTAGGTTGTCATTGTTGAGTATTAACGTTGTAACTCGGCTTTTGGTTTCTTTAACTTAGGAACTCACGTTTGAGTATCCTATTACTAATAGAAAACCCTAAATTTGTGTCTAACTTCGATTATAATTAAGTTATCGAAATTTGTCGCTTTCTTTTGGATTCTCGTACATAAAGTACTATGTTGTTTACGTTTGGGGTTTTGTTTGTCGGCACAACATAAATGTAACCATTCAACACCATACAACACCATACACAACATAAACTATACTAAAGCATTAGAAAATCCTAATTTCTAACATAATACCCAACTATTGTGTATGTGTGCATGAGTGTTCCATTCATTCATCACAATCACAACCATTCATTCTAAACTTATAGATTAACTACCATGGCATCATTCACAATTAAAATCAACTCATACTTAGCAATTTTGCTATATTTTCGATAATTAGCAATAATTACCATAAGTATCCAATAAATTCTAATAAAATCATGTTATGCTCCTATCATACCATAGAATTTATTTACCAACTCAATATCATCAAATAAAATTTTAAACCATGAGTTAAAATACCTAAAGTTTTCAGCAATTTAAATTTATTGAATATTGGTGTTCAATAAATTCAACAAAAATCATATCATGCTTATATCATATACTAAACATGAAATATCATCTCATATCATACATTAAAATTAAAACGCATGCTCATTACTACATATATATTTTCGGTAATATCACTATATATATATATACATTCAAATAAATTCTACCAACATCACAACATGTTTATAATATATACTAAACATATAATATTAACCTTAAACATAAACTAATATTTATAATATGAACTAAATGCTTGGAATTCTTTTTGCCTCACACATATTTTACATATGTGTTCAATAAATTCCCAACAATGTATAATATGTTCATATTATTTCTAAACATCATATATTATATTATTTTCAACAAATAAAAATTAAATAAATCTTAGAATATATATGTATAGGTTTGGCCCTTATGAAAAAAATAGGAGTAGTGTCTCAATAATTTCGAGATTAATATATGATGTTCATATCATATATTAAACACTATACCTCAACTATTTTCCAACAAATAAAATCAAAATAAACCTTAAAAATTATATACATTTCGGTATTTTTGAAGAAAATAGGAGAATTGTTTCAATAATTTCAAGATTAATATATGATGTTCATATCATATATTAAACACTATTTCTCAACTATTTTTCAACAAAAAAAATCAAAACCATGGCTTAAAAACACTATAATGTTTCGGCCTTCTTAAACAAATTACAAGAAAATTCCAAAAATTCTCATATTTATTCTACATACTCCTAACACATCAACAAGCAAGAATATGAAATAATACTCATAAAAGCATGCTTTATCTTCTACAAAAAGAATTATAACAAAAATAAAAAAATATCAAATATACTCCAAAAATTCTCAAACAATAAACACAGCCTTAGAACATATTTCTAAGCATATTTCATTCATGGCTTGAGAGCATTTGGTGGCTCAAATGTCATGAAGAAAATGAAGAACAAAAATTAGGGTTCTTCATGAAAGAATTAAAAAAAATTCTATTAAAAATGGAGAGAATGATGAATGCTACCATTTTATGGTCTTATAAAAAAATTTGGAGGGTTGGAATGGAGGATTTGAGGCTTAGAGAAGGTGAAGAATTTTAAAAACTAGAGAGAATTTTATGTTCCAAAGAGAGAGAGAGAAATGCACGAAATGCTACTGTATTGTGGCAGCAAATGGGCTGTATTAAGCCTATATAGAGTGTCCTTGGTGGTAGTTGGGAGAAAGACTAGTCAAATTGTCCGATTTGGCATGTTAATACCGGTTCTTTAAGTTTTATCGCGCTTTCGATTGATTTCTCGGAATCTTAAGGTTTCATTTTCTTAAATAGCCTTAAAAAGACTTATTTCATAGTTTATAATAATTTCATGAAGTTCGGATTACATCCGGTAAGTCAATTTGAATTATCGCGGAAAAACAGCGTCCGCGATTAAAATGCCCATTCAAATTTCTATTGAATTCTTGAGCTTTCATAATTAATTTGATTCCTATAAATCATTTCTTATTGATTTAGACCCTTGGTTGAGTTTCGGTTCGTTCGGATCAGTTTAGGGTTTTTCCGGTATATATTCTCGGCGTCGGTTAAGTTCTTTAGGAATTTCGTTCAGAAATTGATTCTTATGAAACCTAAATTCATAATAATATATTTCTTCATGATTTTGACTGTTATCATTAATTTCCATGATTAGCACGGACTGAAATTTGATCCGGCTCGTGAATAGTACTTTTGAGACTGATCAGACAAGCATGCCCGAAAATTCCAATTCTTTGGCTTCTCACATGTTTTCGTGAGAAGATTCTAGAAATAAAATCCTTTTGTTGAGATTCATTCTAGATCTTTCAATCTATGTTCGGGCTATTCAGGAAACCCTAATCTGGTTGGACTAGTCACTAGTTTTTGATTTATCTTGTTTTCGATCTCCGAATCGATTCTAATTCGTTTCGTTGGTTACCTTAAACATAATTAAGGTCTAAGCACCACAAGTAATTGGTTTAACCATCACTAATAAAAGTTTGAAATTTTTTGGGTTATTACAATATGTCTGAAGAATGCAGTGTTGTAATACCCCGTCCTTCCTGAGCATCAGGTTTGCATGGCACGTTTTTCGAGAAAAGTTAAAAGGTTGACTTTTTGTTTCGGTGATGCGACCATCACGAAACCTCGGCGTTAGAAGAGTGTCTTATGACGAATTCATAGACACTAAGTATGCAGTTTTCGACCACCCAAGGTTTGGCACTCAGGAAGTTATCGAAAACCGACTTTTCATGGGTCTTTAAAAGCATATCTTGTTTATAGTCGTTATGTCCGGTATTTTATTTCGAGTCCATGGGTACTAAGTTTGCTAAATTTGGAGTCATTTTGCAAAGTTACGCCGCTTTTGCTGAAAAGGGCGCTTGCATGGCGTACGCTGCACCCCTTTTCCTATAAATAGGAGGCTAGGGCCTTCATTTTCAACGTTCATTTCCTTCGTCTCTCTGTGTTAACGGACGAGCCGAGCAGCTCTAGGTACACTGCGGAAGCGCTGGAAGAGTGGGGATCGAGCCGGGGAGGCTCGGCGTCGGCGCCATTGCGCTGCCGCCGCCACCACCGCCGATCGCCCTCCCCAGCCCCTGCTCTGTTTTGTCCTTTTCTTGTTTTGATTCCGCTTTTAGTAGAACGATAACATAGTACTCGGGATTCTAAAGGACGGACGGAAAACGGCCGAGGCGCCAATTTGCCGCCGACCTCCACCGAATCGCCGCCGCCGTGAGCTTGTGGTCACGATTTGGTGGCCACCGTCCACCTTTTGCCACGGGTCCTTTAGGTTTTGAGTTCCGGATATGCACTCCACTAAAGTACCGATTCCGTTTTTCTGTTTTTCGCGTTTCTGCATGTCGGGATGTTTTCCGTTGCTTCGAGATTTCTAAAGGAAGTACATGCCCGGGTTATCCATTTTCAAGAACAGATATCCTCTTCGAAGGATCGACGATATGTTTGACCAGCCCAAAGGAGCAAGTGTCTTCTCTAAGATCGATTTGAGGTCAGGCTACCATCAGCTGAAGATCAGGAAGGAGGACGTTGCGAAGACCGCGTTCAGAACGTGGTATGGGCACTACGAGTTCATCGTGATGCCGTTTGGTTTGACCAATGCGCCAGCAGTTTTCATGGATCTGATGAATCGAGTTTTCCATCAGTATCTGGATAGTTTCGTCTTGGTTTTTATCAATGATATTCTCATTTATTCTAAGAATGCAGAGTTGCATAGAGAACACCTTCGTACCATTTTGGAAACATTACGAGCAGAGAGATTGTACGCCAAGTATAGTAAGTGCGAGTTTTGGCTCAAAGAAGTGATGTTCTTTGGACACATCGTGTCTGCAGAAGGAATCAAAGTCGACCCTGTGAAGGTTGAAGTAGTAAGTAACTGGAAGGTTCCGACTAATGCCAATGAGGTTCGAAGCTTTCTAGGCTTGGCAGGGTATTATAGACGTTTCATCGAACGGTTTTCAAAGTTGGCAAGGCCGATGACGCAATGTACCGTGAAACGGATCAAGTTTTCATGGTCCGAAGCTTGTGAAGCAAGTTTCCAAGAGTTGAAGAAGAAGCTAACAACCGCTCCAGTGTTAGCCATACCGGAAGGGAACGATGGGTTTGTGGTCTACACCGATGCATCCAAGCTTGGTTTAGGTTGTGTTCTTATGCAGAACGGGAAAGTTATAGCTTACGCATCTCGTTAGTTGAAGCCGCACGAGTTGAGCTACCCAACTCACGACCTGGAGTTAGCAGCAGTTGTTCATGCGTTGAAGATTTGGAGGCACTATCTCTATGGAGTTAAGTGTGAGATCTTCACAGATCATAAGAGCCTCAAGTACTTCTTTGAACAAAAGGAGCTGAACATGAGGCAAAGGAGAAGGCTAGAGTTGGTAAAGGATTATGATTACCCTATCAGCTATCACCCGGGAAAAGCCAATGTCGTAGCAGATGCCCTTAGTCGCAAGTCGAGAGCGAAGTTGGGATATCTTCTTACGCGAGAGAAGGAGCTTATTCGAGATTTTGAGAAGCTCTGCCTGGAAGTGATTCACCCAACAAATCAGTACAAGGATTCGTCGCAGCTTTGATAGTGAACCGACCCGAGAGAAGCCATCGTGAGCACGCAATGGCGAGACGAGTTCTTGGAAAGGATGCGTTTGAAAGCAAGGCTAGAAGATAGCAAGGGGTTCACTAAGCGAAAGACAACACGCTATTATTCCGAGGAAGGTTATGTGTGCCACTCAATAGGAATTGAGAGATAAGATCATGAGTGAAGCTCATGAGGCACCATATACACTCATCCCGAAGCACCAAATGTACTGAGACCTTAAGAGGAACTTTTGGTGGGAAGGGATGAAAAGGATGTAGCGCGTTTGTGGAACGTTGTTTGGCTTGTCGACAAGTGAAAGCGTGCACCAACGTCCGTCGTTTGTTGCAAACGCTACCAATCCCGTGAGTGGAAATGGGATCATATCGATATGGATTTTATGGTGAGTTTTCCAAGGTCGCCGCGAGGAAACGCCGCTATATGGGTTGTCGTCGATAGATCGATCGAAGTCGACTCATTTCACCGATTCGGATGACGTCGGGTTAGATAATCTTGCTCGACTTTACGTTAGAGATCGTGACGGTTACATGGTGTGCGGTATCGATTACGCCGATCGTGACTCGAGGTTTACGCCGAGGTTTTGGAGGAGTCTCGCAGAAGCCATGGGGACCAAGTCAATCTCAAGATGACCTTCCATCCTCGGACTAACGGTCACCGGAAAGGACGATTCTGTGTCTTGGAAGATATGTCATGGCGATCGTGGCCAACAGAGGAGGAAATTGGGAAGAGATACTACCTTTGGTGGAGTTGCCTATAACAATAGTTATCGCCACCATAGGAATGGCTCCCTATGAAGCGTTATACGGAAGGAAGTGTCGATCGCCGCTTTATTGGGATGAAGTGGGCGAGAGAAAGTTGTTAGACCGAGATGGTTCAACAGACGGTCGAGGTTATCGATCGACAGCGAAGGATCGAGGAAGCTCAGATGCGTAAGTCCCATGCGGACAAGCGTCGTCGGATCTTCGATTCATGATCGGAGATCGCGTTTTCCTTTAGGTTTCCCCGACGAGAAGAGTCGTTCGTTTTGGGAAGCGAGGTAAGTTGCGAGCATCAGGTTTGCATGGCACGTTTTTTGAGAAAAGTCAAAGAGTTGACTTTTTGTTTCGGTGATGCGACCATCACGAAACCTCAGGCGTTGTGAAGAGTGTCTTATGACGAATTCATAGACACTAAGTATGCAGGTTTTCGACCACCCATGAAGGTTTGGCACTCTGGGGAAGTTATCAAAAAACTGGACTTTTCATGGGTCTTTTAAAAGCATATCTTGTTTATAGTCGTTATGTCCGGTATTTTATTTCGAGTCCATGGATACTAAGTTTGCTAAATTTTGAGTCAGTTTGCAAAAGTTGCGTCACTTTTGTGTTTTCGAAAAGGCGGTTACATGAAAGCAAGCAAGACCGCTTTTCCTATAAATAGGAGGCTAGGGCCTTCATTTTCAACGCTCATTTCCTTCGCCTCTCTGTGTTTACGGACGAGCCGAGCAGCTCAGTGCACGCTACTAAGCACGGAGGAGTGGGGATCGAGCCGGGGAGGCTCGGCGGCGGCGCCATTGCGCTGCTGCCGACCACCACCGCCGATCAGCCCCTCCCCGGCAGCCCCGTTTTTCCATTTTTTTTCCTTTTCTTGTTTTGATTACACCTTTTAGTAGAACGTATAGCATAGAACTCGGGATTCTAAAGGGACGGGACGGGAAAACGGTCGGAGGCCGGCCAATTTGGCCGCCAACCTCCACCGAATCGCCGCCGCCTCCGTGAGCTTGTGGCCGCCGATTTGGTGGCCACCGAGCCACCTTTAGGATACGGGTCCTTTAGATTTTGAGTTCCGGGCTATGCATTCCACTAAAGTACCGATTCCGTTTTACATTTTCGCGTCGCATGTCGGCATGTTTTCCGTTGCTTTGAGTTTTCTAAAGGAAGTACATGCCCGGGTTATCCATTTTCAACGTAGTTTGTCATTCCATGTTCGTCGTTATGCATATTGCTTATGTTTCCATTTTCATGCATCGATTTTGGATGGTTTATCCTAGATCTGAGGATAGGCAACGATTTTTGAAGCTTCTTCGCTGCTAAGATTTGAGTCAACTTGCATGCATGCATATTTTGAAAGTACCCTATTATAGTTCTTGATGCCCTGAATATATTTCCCTTCTGCATCGAGTTGATTTGAAAACCCGGAGAGTGCCAAATGTGGGTTCAGAAAGTCGAAAAACCTCGTTTTGCTTTGATCTTCGTTTGGATCACGATGTTGCTTTGCTTTGTGGGATGTGACCCCAAAAGTTGTTCCGTCTTGTTACCTGGTACCTACCAGTGCGATCGGTGAAGTCATCGGATCCGTAGATACCTCCCGCCGACGTTTTAAATGCTCGAGTTGGGTTATATATGCTTATTTTAAGTTATTTACTCGATATTTCAAAATAAAACATGTGCGCCGTAAAATGTTTTGATAAAGTTATTACTGTTCTCTTATCCGAGATGTGGTTCTATTAAGATTGTGCACGGATCTCTATTCGGTGGGTTGATCACCATCTTGAGTATTGATCGTAAGGGGATAGACCCCGAACACGTGGTTATGGTTCTGAAGGGGATAGACCCCTGAAGTCCACACGGAAATGGTAATGAGGTGGTTATGGTTCGACGGATTTGACCCAAGTCCACACCGAGTTAGCCACCGGATACGCCCGGGCATGGGCTAAGTGGATATGTTTCGGGTCGAGATATTGTGGGCTGGCTGGATATGTTCCGGGCCGAATGAGATGAGATGGGCTGGCGGGATACGCCCGAGCCGTGGTTCTTTGGTTCTATGATGAGAACAACAAGAATAACGGATCGTGTTTCGAAAACGAAAATCTATTTTGCTTACTTAGAAGTGGATTTACGCTTTAAAACCTTCTAAGGTAAGTGCTCTGAATGAACACGGCATCATGATTATTTTGATTTATGATAAAACCCCAGCTGAGTGCGCTAGTACTCACCCCAAACTCTTTTTCAAATCTTTTCACAAATGGAAGAGGGTTGGACGGCGACGCCGAGGGTGGAGTCATGGTTCTTCATGCTATGCTTCCGCGATGTTGTGTTATATACGTACTCTGATGTTGATATATTCTTGTCCCTTGTTTTTCTTTCTGATTGGGAACAAGATTTGCTATTATGTTATTATGCTGTGAGTCTCGATGTGAGCATGCTATGTGATTGACCGGTCTAGTCAACAGGGTGTAATGCTATTTTGCTTTCTTGCATTACTTATTATAAACCAAGATCACGTTCATTGAAGTTATGGTATCGATATTATTACATTGGTGGATTGCTTGTGTATCCCTCCCTTCGTGATATGTCCTAATTATAGAGGAGATCTTGCCCGATTTCATGGTCACATCTTCTTATCGTGTATGTTATATGTATTCCCTTCTTCCCCGCTTCTTAACCCCCACCCCTAATCACACCCCGACATCCGTGCCTTTCCTCGGGAATTGGGCCGTGATAGCTTGGTATCAGAGCAGTGTTCTTGGCCCTGAAATCTATCTTTGTTATCTGATACCAGCTTGGTATCAGAGCTGTGTTCTTGGCCCTGACATCTATCTTTGTTATCTGATACCAGCTTGGTATCAGAGCAGTTTTTCTGGCTTTGGGTATGTGTCTATAGTGTTTGATATCAAAGCAGTTCGTTTGCTTTATATCTTGTACGTTCTTGAAATTGAGTGTTTAGAACTTGTTCTTCTAAACTGTTTATCGTGTCTGACTACCCTCAGCTCACCGTCAGGCCGCCTCCTATAAAAAGGGGATGAGGTATGTGTTTATTTGCTGATGCTTTATGTGGTTACGTGATGCTTGATATGATCTTGGTTTCATGTGTTTTGGCCTGGTAAGAGTTTACGTGATGTAAACGTGATGTGGATGAGATGTGGTTGGATGGTGATGTGGATGTGGAAGTGATTGTCGATGAGACGAAAGGGCCTGTGTGGCTGTGATATGGGAACCATTGATGTGGTATGATGTGATGTGATTGATATGATCATGAATGGATGATGTGAATCTATGTGTTTACATAGAAATATGTTACTGATTGAAAATCTTGTTTATTTTGATAAACGAGTGCTTGTAAGTGAATCCTGTATTTGCTTACGTGATTATTATTATGAATATCCATATCGATATTGATATGTGTTGAAAGTGAATATGTGTCTTGAGACATGATTACCCAGATGACTGGGGCAGAAAAAGGAAACGTGAATATTTGTTGTTATTTTGATGAACTAACATGTAGGTTTATGGATATTCAGTGGCCCAGACAACGCTGGTTAAGATCCCATAGGATGGATGAGCAGCTCCGTAAGTTCAGGGAATGTATCAGGAATGTCCATGAGCCGTTGGGAGTGTTTCTGGGGAGATTCGTTGGGTTGTGGAGAAAGATTCGAGATAGTGGAAAAGTATCCGAGTATGAGGCTTACTATCGGATGACAGAAAGGCTACCGACAGGTTGGCAACCATGGGCAAGAAGGCAAGGGTACGTAATGTTCCGTCAGGATCCTATCACCAGACACCTTACCTTGGATTTCACGGAGTTCGCTGCTCGAGTGTGGAGACAGTGGACCGATCATCGAGGTATACCATCTGAGGAGGATGTGATCATGAGGCACCCTCGAGGATCGATCCAGATTGATGACAGGGATGATGTTCCCGAAGAGCCTTTGGGAGAGCAGCCATCGCTTAGACGATCGCCAGTTTATCAGGATACACCAGTCACTACACCTCCATCTACGATCCTCACTTTCAGACGGACCAGGAATGATTTCGAGGCGTGACCCCCGGTGAGAGATGATCCACCCGACCGTGGCAGAGAAGAGGCCCAGAATCAGAATCATAGTACCACCGAACAGTATCAGGTTGGCCTCCCGGGAAGGAGATTCTGAGGAGGAGGAAGACCCGGAGGAAGACGAGGAGGACAGTGAGGACTCAGAGGACCCGGTGATCCAGATAGCGGATGACTCAGATGAGGTCGAGCATGTTGAGGAAGGGCAAGCGCCAGAGACTGGAACCCAGGAACAGCATTCACCTGAGACTCAGGCGATCAGGGCACAGCTTGGATGGGATCATACTCACGAGAGGCTTGCTTCCATGCAGGATCGCTTTACCGAAGCAGCAGCCCGAATCCAAGCCCTGATAGGAAGGGAGAGAGAGGATGAGGAAAGGCAGAATGGAACCATTGAAACAAGCGGAGAGTAGTGGACGGATATGGAGGATGAGATCCGGTAGTCGGTGTATGCAGTGGCGATCAGTAGTCTGCTATAAGCATGGACGAGCGGCATCTTTTGGCGATGAATCGAGTCGATTCTTTTGCTCATATCTGACCTTTTTGACTGACATACCTTGATCTTGTATTTTGACAGTCCTTTATGGACAATACTGATACTAACGCTGTCTATGACATGATGTTTATGTTTGATGCTTATATGTGATATGAGCTATGCCATGATGATATATGATCTATGTGATGTGTGATGATGATGTTATGTGAAATACATAACGATGATGTGTTGGCAGATTGCATGTCTATATGTGATCGTGATATGTGGCATATGTGATGATATGTGGTTATGGGTGATGATATATGTTATGCGATGATACCCGGTTATCTATGCGAAAGTGTTTCTAATGTTTCAAACGTCGGTACAGAATGCCGAGAACAAGGAACCAGAGGAACAATAACGTGGAAGAAGCCCAAGAACCACCTTTGGTTCAGCGGCATGCGATCGAGAGTTTTCGCAGGCAGAATCCCCCTACGTTCGACGATCTCGGTGAACCGATCGACGCTGAGAACTGGATACGACCCACCGAAAGGATCTTCGAATACATCGGCTGCGAAGAAGCACAAAAGCTAAATTGCGCGATCTTTCAGCTAACCGATGAGGCTGACTTCTAGTGGGAATCCGTGAGGAGAACCCTAACACCAGGACAGTGGGGAAGGTATACGTGGGAAGATTTCAAGGAAGAACTCATGGAAAAATACGTGTCTGGCGTTTACAGGCAGAGAAGGCAAAACGAGTTCTGGAATCTTCGTCAAGAGATAAGGACGGTCACAGAGTACGATCGCTCGTTCAATCATCTGTCGCATTATGCTACGTACCTGGTCGGTACTGAGGCTGCCAGGGCAGAAAGGTTCAGGAGATGACTCCGACCAGAGATCGGAATTTCGCCGTCGATCGTGGAGATTTGGCGATCGCGATCCCTGAACCGGCTTTAAACATTGAGTCAATGTTGCCCGGAGAGAACGATGCCACCCGGACAGCCAGCTGACGGAGGAAGAGGTAAGAGGAAATGGGAAGATCGAGGGAAAGGAAATCAGGTGTTCCAAGGGAACCAGAGCGGTCCAGTGATTCCGAGGAATCTGGATATTCAGGAAAGAGAAAGACAACTTTGGGGAAGGAATTTCCAACCCATGCGGCAGTGGGGGTAGGGTGTGGAAAAACCTTGGTGCCAGAAATGCCAGAGGAATCATTTAGGCAAATGCAGGCAAGGTAACGTTGAGTGTTATCGTTGTAGGAAGTCTGGACATTACGCCCGAGATTGTCCATTAGGAGGTCGGCGGTGCAACCGCCAAAGGAGACATCAGATCTCCGTGAGAGACAGAACCAAGCTCACCGAGGACGAACCACGGAGCAGAGGTCACCCTAGGCCAAGAAACCAAAGGCCACCACGACAAGCAGCGGTGTACGCTTGAATCGGCGGCGGCAAAGACAAGCTCCCTGGAAATCTTGCGGTATAATCAATATTAGTGATATACCCGTTTTAACTTTGTTTGATCAGAGCCTCACATTCTTTTGTTTCGAGAATCGCGTGTGAGAGGTTGGGTTTGGTACCCAAGGAATCACAGTACCACAAAATTAGCATCCCATCGGGGAAGTGCTAAAGGCAAAAGAGATATGCCCGAACCGGAGGTAGAAATCGTGAGCGTAAGGTCTTTGTCAATTTACATGTTATCGGAATGGAAGATTTCATGTCATCTTTGGCATGGATTGGTTGGAAAAGCACAGGCAACTATCGTTGTCTCGAGAGAAGTTGCTTTTCGAACAGCGAAGGAGTGGAAGTTTGTTTCACGGCATAAGGATGGGTGTTTGCGTGCCTATGATCTCAAAGACCGAAGGCGGTGAGGATGATCGGGAGAGGAAAAGGCTGTCAAACTTTCTTAGAAAGTTTAACAGGGCACGATGAACCGCGCAAACAGTTGCAAGAGGAGCCAGTGGTGTGTGAATATCCGGACGTGTTTCCCGAGGACTTGCCAGGCTTGCCGCCTAATAGACAAGTGGAATTCACTATTGATCTGGAACCGGGAGCGCGCGCCGATCAAAGGCACCATACAGAATGGCACATAAAGAATTGCAAGAACTGAAAGCGCAGTTGCAGGAGCTGTTGGATCTAGGTTTTATCCAACCTAGCATATCACCGTAGGGAGCGCCAGTTCTGTTAGTCAAAAAGAAGGATGGGTCAATGCGGATGTGCATTGACTACAGAGAGCTGAATAAGCTGACGATCAAGAACAGATATCCTCTTCGAAGGATCGACGATATGTTTGACCAGCTCAAAGGAGCAAGTGTCTTCTCTAAGATCGATTTGAGGTCAGGCTACCATCAGCTGAAGATCAGAAAGGAGGACGTTGTGAAGACCGCGTTCAGAACGTGGTATGGGCACTATGAGTTCATCGTGATGCCGTTTGGTTTGACCAATGCGCCAGCAGTTTTCATGGATCTGATGAATCGAGTTTTCCATCGATGTCGGATAGTTTCGTCTTGGTTTTTATCGATGATATTCTCATTTATTCCAAGAATGCAGAGTTTCATAGAGAACACCTCCGTACCATTTTGGAAACGTTACGAGCAGAGAGATTGTACGCCAAGTATAGTAAGTGCGAGTTTTGGCTCAAAGAAGTGATGTTCCTTGGACACATCGTGTCTGCAGAAGGAATCAAAGTCGACCCAGTGAAGGTTGAAGTAGTAAGTAACTGGAAGGTTCCGACTAATGCCAATGAGGTTCGAAGCTTTCTAGGCTTGGCAGGGTATTATAGACGTTTCATCGAAGGGTTTTCGAAGTTGGCAAGGCCGATGACGTAATAGCTCAGGAAACGGATCAAGTTTTCATGGTCCGAAGCTTGTGAAGCAAGTTTCCAAGAGTTGAAGAAGAAGCTAACAACCGCTCCAGTGTTAGCCGTACCGGAAGGGAACGATGGGTTTGTGGTCTACACCGATGCATCCAAGCTTGGTTTAGGTTGTGTTCTTATGCAGAACGGGAAAGTTATAGCTTACACATCTCGTCAGTTGAAGCCGCACGAGTTGAGCTACCCAACTCACGACCTGGAGTTAGCAGCAGTCGTTCATGCGTTGAAGATTTGGAGGCACTATCTCTATGGAGTTAAGTGTGAGATCTTCACGGATCACAAGAGCCTCAAGTACTTCTTTGAACAAAAGGAGCTGAACATGAGGCAAAGGAGATGGCTAGAGTTGGTAAAGGATTATGATTACTCTATCAGCTATCACCCGGGGAAAGCCAATGTCGTATCAGATGCCCTTAGTCGCAAGTCGAGAGCGAAGTTGGTATATCTTCTTACGCGAGAGAAGGAGCTTATTCGAGATTTTGAGAAGCTCAGCCTGGAAGTGATTCACCCGCCGAAATCAGTGCAAGGATTCGTCGCAGCTTTGACAGCTGAACCGGACCTGAGAGAAGCCATCGTGAGCACGCAACGAGGAGACGAGTTCTTGGAAAGGATGCGTTTGAAAGCAAGGCTAGAAGATAGCAAGGGGTTCACGGAAGCGAAAGACAACGCGCTATTATTCCGAGGAAGGTTATGTGTGCCACTCAATAGGGAATTGAGAGATAAGATCATGAGTGAAGCTCATGAGGCACCATATCTGACTCATCCCGAAGCACCAAATGTCTGAGACCTTAAGAGGAACTTTTGGTGGGAAGGGATGAAAAAGGATGTAGCCGCGTTTGTGGAACGTTGTTTGGCTTGTCAACAAGTGAAAGCTGTGCACCAACGTCCGTCAGGTTTGTTGCAAACGCTACCAATCCCAGAGTGGAAATGGGATCATATCGATATGGATTTTATGGTGAGTTTTCCAAGGTCAGCGCGAGGAAACACCGCTATATGGGTTGTCGTCGATAGATTGACGAAGTCAGCTCATTTCTTACCGATTCGGATGACGTACGGGTTAGATAAGCTTGCTCAGCTTTACGTTAGAGAGATCGTACGGTTACATGGTGTGCCGGTATCGATTACGTCAGATCGTGACCCGAGGTTCACGTCAAGGTTTTGGAGGAGTGCGGGAAGCCATGGGGACCAAGTGAATCTCGATCTGACCTTCCATCCTCAGACTAACGGTCAGTCGGAAAGGATGATTCAGGTCTTGGAAGATATGCTGCGAGCAGTCGTGGCCGACAGAGGAGGAAATTGGGAAGAGATACTACCTTTGGTGGAGTTTGTCTATAACAATAGTTATCAGGCCACCATAGGAATGGCTCCCTATGAAGCGTTGTACGGAAGAAAGTGTCGATCGCCACTTTATTGGGATGAATTGGGCGAGAAAGATGTTAGGACCGAGATGGTTCGTGAGACGGTCGAGGTTATCGATCGGATCAGCGAAGGATCGAAGAAGCTCGGGGCGAGCGTAAGTCCTATGCGGACAAGCGTCGTACGGATCTTCAGTTCATGATCGGAGATCGCGTTTTCCTTAAGGTTTCCCCGACGAGAAGAGTCGTTCGTTTTGGGAAGCGAGGTAAGTTGCGAGCATCAGGTTTGCATGGCACGTTTTTTGAGAAAAGTTAAAAGGTTGACTTTTGTTTCGGTGATGCGACCACCACGAAACCTCAGGCATTGTGAAGAGTGTCTTATGACGAATTCATAGACACTAAGTATGCAGGTTTTCGACCACCCACGAAGGTTTGGCACTCCGGGGAAGTTATCAAAAAACCGGACTTTTCATGGGTCTTTTAAAAGCATATCTTGTTTATAGTCGTTATGTCCGGTATTTTATTTCGAGTCCATGGGTACTAAGTTTGCTAAATTTGGAGTCGGTTTGCAAAGTTGCGTCGCTTTTGCGTTTTCGAAAAAGGGCGCTTACATGGCATTGCTGTGACCCTTTTCCTATAAATAGGAGGCTAGGGCCTTCATTTTCAACATTCATTTCCTTCGTCTCTCTGTGTTTCTGGACGAGCCGAGCAGCTCAGTGCACGCTACTGAGGCGGTGGAGGAGTGGGGATCGGCCGGGAGGCTCGGCGGCGCGCCATTCTTGTTCTTGCCGACCACCACCGCCGATCGACCCTCCCCAGCAGCCCGTTTTCCATTTTTTTCCTTTTCTTGTTTTGATTACACCTTTTAGTAGAACGTATAGCATAGAACTCGGGATTCTAAAGGGACGGGAAGGGATAACGGCCGGAGGCCGGCCAATTTGGCCGCCAACCTCCACCGAATCGCCGCCGCCGTCGTGAGCTTGTGGCTGCCGATTTGGTGGCCACCGAGCCACCTTTTGGCTACGGGTCCTTTAGGTTTTGAGTTTCGGGCTATGCATTCCACTAAAATACCGATTCCGTTTTACATTTTCGCGTTTACGCATGTCGGCATGTTTTCCGTTGCTTGAGTTTTCTAAAGGAAGTACATGCCCAAGGTTATCCATTTTCAACGTAGTTTGTCATTCCATGTTAAATGTTATGCATATTGCTTATGTTTCCATTTTCATGCATCGATTTTGGATGGTTTATCCTAGATCGAGGATAGGCATCGATTTTTGAAGCTTCTTCACCGCTAAGATTTGAGTCGACTTGCATGCATGCATATTTTGAAAGTACCCTATTATAGGTCTTGATGCCACGAATATATTTCCTTCACGCATCGAGTTGATTTGAAAACCCGGAGAGTGCCAAATGTGGGTTCAGAAAGTCGAAAAACCCCGTTTTGCTTCGATCTTCGTTTGGATCACGATGTTGCTTTGCTTTGTGGGATGTGACCCCAAAAGTTGTTCCGTCTTGTTACCAGGTACCTACCAGTGCGATCGGTGAAGTCATCGGATACGTAGATACCTCCCGGTTGACGTTTTCGTTTGTTCAGGTTGGGTTATATATGCTTATTTTGAGTTATTTACTCTGATATTTCAAAATAAAACATGTGCGCCGTAAAATGTTTTGGTGAAGTTATTACTGTTCTCTGATCCGAGATGTGGTTCTATTGTGATTGTGCACGGATCTCTATTCGGTGGGTTGATCACCATCTTGAGTATTGATCGTGAGGATAGACCCCAACACGTGGTTATGGTTACGAAGGGGATAGACCCCTAAGTCCACATGGAAATGGTAATGAGGTGGTTATGGTTCTAACGAGATTGACCCAAAGTCCACACCGAGTTAGCCTACCGGATACGTTAGGGCATGGGTCGACCGGATATGTTCGGCCGAGATATTGTGGGTTTGTTGGATATGTTCGGGCCGAGATATTGTGGGTTTGGTGGATATGTTCGGGCAAATGAGATGAGATGGGCTGGCGGGATCGTTCGAGCCGTGGTTCTCTGGTTCTATGATGAGAACAACGTAATAACGGATCGGTATCGAAAACGAAAAATCTATTTTGCTTACTTAGAAGTGGATTCGTTTTAAAACCTTCTAAGGTAAGTGCTCAAACACGACATCATGATTCTTTTGATTTATGATAAAACCCGGTGAGTGCGCTAGTACTCACCCCAAACTCTTTTCAAATCTTTTCACGGATGGAGGAAGAATTTTGGGCGGAGGCGCCGAGGGTGGGCTGCGGGTTCTTCATGCTATGCTTCCGCAATGTTGTGTTATATCGTACTACGATGTTGATATATTCTTGTCCCTTGTTTTGCTTTCTCGATTGGGAACAAGATTTGCTATTATGTTATTATCTTTGTGAGTCTCGATGTGAGCATGCTATGTTGTTGACGGTCTAGTCAGCGGGGTGTAATCTATTTTGCTTTCTTGCATTACTTATTATAAACCAAGATCACGTTCATTGAAGTTATGGTATCGATATTATTACATTGGTGGATTGTTTGTGTATCCCCCTTCGGGATATGTCCTAATTATAGAGGAGATCTTGCCGATTTCATGGTCACATCTTCTTATCGTATATTATATGTATTCCCCTTCTTCCCCGCTTAACCCCCACCCTAATCACACCCCGCATCCGTGCCTTCCTCGGGAATTGGGGCGTGACAAGTGCTATCATACAGAGGAAGTTGCCGCTCAAACAAAGGGATCCTCGAAGTTTCACCTTGGAATGCCAGATTGGAGAGCATACATTACCCAATGTATTGTGTGACTTGGGAGCGAGTATTAATCTGATGCCGCTATCTGTTTTCAACCGTTTGGAGATTGGCGAGATGAAACCGACCACAATTTCATTGTTGATGGCTGACAGGTCAGTTTCTTATCCTAAGGGAGTGTTTACTTTTCATGATTAGAATTTTGAAGGATTGATTATTTGATGGATTAAATATGTGATAAGATAATTTTTATCTAGCAATTCTTTGTTTACTACAAAGGATTAGTGGAGGATTAAAATTAGGATAAATAATTCTCCCTTTATTTGGAGGATTATTTCAATCCTACCTATATTGGTTGAATTAAAATTAATGGAGAATAATTCAAAGGATTAAAATAATCACGGGCTTTGGGATATCCTCAAATGTTAATCGTTAAAAGTAAACACTTGATTAAGTTTGATTAATTTTATCTATCCAATATAATCATGCAAAGTAAACACCTCCTAAGGGAATAGTAGAAGATGTTCTGGTAAGAATCCAAGATTTTGTTTTTCGTGCTGATTTTGTGATATTAGATATATCTGATGATAAAAATCAACATTTAATCTTGGGTCTACTGTTTCTAGCTACTGGCCGAGCTCTAATTGATGTGCAGGATGGTGATCTCACATTTTGTGTGAATAATGAGGAGCTGAAAAATTCAATCTATGATGCTATCAAGCGACACGATAGTTCAGAGCATGAGGATTGTTATTCGATCACCACTGCCACAGCTAGCCCAATCTCGCACTTGGATGTCAACCGACCAGTTGATGAGGATGCTACAAAAAAGAGTCGAATTCGGTATGGAACCCCGAATGTTTTGTTCAAGTTTGGGGGAGCCACTTCCACACACAGTGGTGGTCTGCTGTAAATGCTAAGTATAGGGACAAGCACAAGATGGTAAAGAAGTCAGTTGCCAAAATGCCATATTGATCGAGGTTGGTAGTGGTCTAGCTAAAGACATTTAAATTAAGCACTAGTTGGGAGGTAACCCAATCTTTTTGTTTTGTTTTGTTTGGTTTTGTTTGTTTTTGTTTTGTTTTTCTTGTTTTTGTTTTGTGTCTGTTTGGGGATGAGTTGAATGACGAGCAGCCGATGATGAGAATTGTTTTTATTAGAAAATTTGATTACAACTGATTTTGTGAGACGAAGCATGTTATGATTATTGTGAGTATTGAGCCTTTGAGAACTTGATCACATGTTTAAAACCTGTGAGACTTGAGCTTTTGACTGTCATATCTTTTCAGTCTTGTTTCTTTCTGTGTGAATTGTTTGAAATAGCATGTGTTTCTCTAGAACTTGCTCTGGATCTTTTTCGAGGTTACATTGATGTGCTTAAGAATTAGGAGATGATATTAGGCATTCTTTTCTTAGCCTATATACTATCCAAACACTAATCTGTTAATCATTTTATCCTTTGATGAGCCCATTTGAACCTACCTTATTCTTTCATATATCCGTATGTTGGGTTGTGTTCGTTAGTGCGAGGTTTGGTTGTGAGAATTGAGGGTTGAGAAAAAGAAAGAAAATAAATGATGAGAAAGTGATAATCAAAAATAGTTGCTTACCCATATAAGTTCAAATAAAAAAAGAAAAAAAAAGAAAAAGAAGAAGTTGACACCAGTGTGCGAAAAGAACATAAATGGGTAAGTAGCTAGTGCTTGAGATCAGTATATCACTTACATGATAAGTGTGAAGTTCTTAAGAGAAAAATGACTTTTTGGTGTGGAGATTTGAAATAAATTATTAAAGTTTGGGATTTATTTCTTGTGATACTTATCATGTTTTTCATCATGAGATTATTAGTCACTTAGCCTAAATATATCCTACCTTACCAAAGAGCCTACATTGTAACCTTTTATAAGACCTTTTTTATCTTAGTTATTGAGCACATGTTTGAGCAATGGAGAATTAGACGATTTGCAAGCTTATGGTAGATTCCGTGTGTTTTTAAATAAACATTGAGAGTATACACGTCCTCCTTGATACACTTGAGTGTTTGAGATTTCTTATATATATATCCATGTCGTGAGGATTTAAGTTTGAGAAGGCTTATGCTTATGATTTTTATGATATGTGGAGCTTAACGGAAGATATTGTGATTTGATTCATTTGATTGAATTTTTGTTGCTCATTGCTCTGAGGTTTATTGCTTTTGTCGTTCGACTCATTCGCTGTGCTTTTGGACATCTCTCTCTGTTGTTCTGCTTTGTTTGGGACAAACAAAAGGTTAAGTTTGGGGGTGTGATAAACCTCATTTCTGCCTAATTTATATGGCATGTTTTGTTCATTTTATAATTGATAAGTGATCTTTTGAGCTGTCATTTGATATATTTATGTTTACCTTGAAAGATATTATGCCGTGTGTATTTCGTGTCGTTTTTACACAGGTTTAGATGACAAAAAGGTGGATTAGAGATAAAGGGATTTTTGGACCGAGAGAGATCGCGACATAGCTCGCGAGTAAAATACAGAGAAATGGAACAGGAGGCTAGCAACCACCCTAGCGGTTGCTAGCCTGGTCGCGAGCACACTTCAGAAGTCTGTGCCGATACTAGCGACCATCCTAGCGGTCGCTAGTCTGGTCGCGAGCTCACTCCAGAAGTTTCTGTGCCGAGACTAGCAACCGTCCTAGCGGTCGCGAGCCTGGCCACGAGAAGAACAACGCCTCGCGAGATTAGCTCGCGACACTGTGTCGCGATGGAAGGTCGCGAGGATAGGCGGACGCGCGGAACAAGCAATAGCTTGCGACATTCGCTCGCGACCCTTGATCGCGAGGAAGACTCGCTAGCCAATGCTAGGTTTAGGGTTGTTATATAGGCGCAGTCAGAAGGAAGAGATGAGATATCACTGCACACACTTTACAGTTTACATCTTTGTGCACGTTTACAGAACGCGTTTTATTAGTTTAGCTTTTGAGAGTTTCTTTTATCATTCCAGTTTCGTTTTCAGTTTTATTCAAGTTCAGATTTATTTACGGATCGAAGTTGTTACAGTTTCCATCGTGTATTCATACGGTTTTATCTTTTCAATTCAGTTTATGTTTTATTTATTTAATTCTTGTTTTAGTATTTTAATTATGAGTAGCTAAATCCTGTATTGATCCTAGGGTTTGTATGTCTGACTAGATTTCTATGATTTATCTATTGATACTGTTTTACCTTCCTGTCATCGGTTTGTGATTCATGGAGCTTGATTTTATGTGTTAATTTCTGATCAAATTTAATGCATATCTAGTTTTCAATTGAATATTAACAGCTTTAATTGTCAATCGATCTTGAATACTGTCTGGGTAAGCCACGAGTCGTGGTGAGATAGGAACATCCGTAGGAAGCATATTCTTTGTGATCTATTTGGGTTACAAATTTCCACCTTGAGGCGTAATGTGATGTAGGTAAATTAGTAATCCACAACCATAGTTGTCGAATCGAAATTTATGGATACTTATGTGATCTTTCATCTTTGACTGGATTAAATTGGTAAACAGATTAATAGGTTAATTGCGTGAATCTGGTTAGGTTAAATACATCCCTAGGATCTGTCTTTCATATCTGAGTTCATTCTTATTTTATTTGTGTCTAGTTTAATAATTTCATCTCTTGATATTGTTGCCTGGATAATAATTAAGATTTTGTGTGAATTATTCACTATGTTTTTTATTATCAGTCTTTGTGGATACGATATAACACTTGATGTTTTTACTATCATTTATTTTGGTAGAAAATATAGCGATCACCTTCTTCTCATCAAGGTCAGCTTGGAAATCCGAGTTTGAATAACCCAAAGTAAGCATATGAATTCGGTCATCAATAGAAAGTTGTATGATAAGTTTATCATATAGTCCGCGTGAATATGTCAATTCTAAGAATTCGATTTCTGTGGTCAAAATTATGGTTAATGCTTAGGCATCATCTCAAGTAAAACTTCTCGCATGTTTTGTCACCTTGTGAGTCCGTGGTTCCTTTGAGTTTGCTACTGCACCTAAGTTATCATAGAACACTATGATACTCTTGGGAAAATGAGGTACCATATCTAGATCCAAGAGGTAGTTCTTGAGCCATACCGTCTCCTTAGCAGTGTTTGATATGGCTACATGTTCAGCTTCCATGGTGGAGTCTGCAATGCACCGTTGCTTTGCACTTCTCCAAGATACGGCTCCACGTTCCAAGGTAAACTCATAGCTTGAGGTAGACTTCTTCTCATCATGATCAGCTTGGAAATCGGACTCTGAATAACCTAAAGGCATTAGTCTATCTTCCTGGTAAACAAACATATAATCTAGAGTCATTTTCAGGTACTTGAGTATATTTTTTACCGCAGTCCAATGAGCTTGTCCAGGGTTAGACTGATATCCTGCCACTATGCCTACCACATAACAGATATCAGGCCTCGTACATAGCATTGCATACATGAGACTTTCTACGGCGGAAGTGTAGGGTACATGTCTCATTTTCTCTATCTCCTTTGCAGTCATTGACGACTGCTCCTTAGATAAAGGAACACCATGTCTGAAGGGTAGCAATCCCTTCTTGGAGATTTGCATGCTAAAAAGAGTAATTATAGTATCAATGTAAGACACCTGAGATAAGATCAACATTTTTCTCTTGCGATCTCGATAAGCCTTGATCCCAAGAATGTACGCTGCATCTCCTAAGTCTTTCATCTGAAACTGATCGGATAACCAACTCTTTACATCTGATAACAGCTTCACATTGTTGCCAAGTAGAAGGATGTTATCTACGTAAAGTGAAAGAAATACCACGTCATCATTGACATCTAAACGATACACGCAACTCTCGCTAGGAAACTAGGTAAAACCATAGGTCTTTACTACAAAACGTAAGTTCCATGATTCGGGAAGCTTGCTTATGTCCATAAATGGACTTCTTAAGCTTCCACACTAGATGATCCTCACCTTTCTTCACAAAACCTTCGGGTTGCTGAATATAGATATCTCGACCTTCCTCAAGGTAACCTTTTAAGAAAGCGGTTTTTAAATCCATTTGCCAAACCTCAAGGTTCAAGTGAGCTGCTATGGCCAGAAGAATTCTGATAGACTTGAGCATTGCTACAAGCGAAAAAGTATCATCGTAATCGATCCCCTCAATCTGAATCCCCTCAATCTGAGTGTACCCTTTCACCATAAGCTTGGCTTTAAAAGTTGAAACCTCTCCATCAGAATCTCTCTTCCTCTTCTTGTATACCCACTTACTACCTATGGCGTCCATGCCATCTAGTAGAGGTGTTTTCTCATATACATCTTTAGCGGTTATGGACTCAATCTCTAAGTCCATAGCGACGTGCCATGCTCCCGTATATATGTCTTGTATCGCCTCGTTGTATGTCCATGAGTCGATTGTAGCTTGTTCTTCTACTGGTTCTAAATCTTAATATTTTTTCCGACCTAGTTGTTCTCTAATTCGCTCGTAATTATACGAGGGCTTTATAAAGCATTAAGGTCAAACCAGTCATACTCTCAAGGAAGGCTTAACAAGGCTATGGTTTAATGTCAGGAATAAAAACAGAAAATAAAAAATAACATCCTAACATAAGGGGGGCTGTCACGGAACGGACGAAAGTAGAAAAAATGGTATACTTGAAAAACAAGAATGATTGGAAGATACACGGAATTGGAGATGGTGTTCTAGGGTTCAAACTCCATCATCGCTATCAATGAGCCAATTATCGGTGCCCAGTGCAGTAAACTAGCCTCTCGGCTCCGTCTATGCTACGACAAACTAGCCTCTCAACCCCGCTGTCATCAACTACGAAGGATAATCAGCACAAATGCACTTGATAGCAAACACCTATCCACATATATTAATCACTCAACAAAAACTAGTCTCTCGACCCCGCTTGTCATCACACTTATATTCAACATAAATCTTCTCTCGCGTTAATTCATAATCAAACATAAGCACTTAATCAAACTACACTAGTCTTTCGTGCCCGTGCATTAAGATCGTGAAATAACCAATTTATACAGATAAGAAATCGTAAATCATCAACACAACAATCACGTTTCAAGATAAGAACAAATCCAACATTTATTTCATTATAAATCGATAATTCGTTCTCATGGTATAAATTATTCCCATAGCAATTACATAGACATAATGAAACGAGAAAAACTTACAAACCATTCATTGACGAATTCGTCATCCAAAAATCTAGAATCACTCAATCCAAATGTTAATCCAAGCACAAGAATATAAAAGAAAGAGAAAAAGAAAAGAAAAGGAAAAACGAAAGAGAAAACCGTGAGTGTCGAATTCGTATTGGAGTTGTTTCTTCTTTACAAAACCCTCATTCAAAAGCCCATAATTAAGCCAAATTGGGCCTGAAAAGGCCCGCCCAATGCCGGACTGGATGAAGCCAGCATTGGGGGTAGTCCTCTATTTGGCCAAGTGCTTGCCCAACACCGGATATGGGCCGGCATCGGTTGAGCGGGATGCTTCATCTGGATAAACGGATGGCACCCAGTGCCGGATGCGGCCAAATGAGCACTGGGTGTGAGCATCTGTCTGGGCAAACGGATGGCACCCAGCGCCAGACGTGGCCCAACACTATTTGGCTAAACAGATGGCACCCGGGCCAGACGCAACCCAGCGAGAATTGGGTGTGAGCTTCTGTCTGGGAAAACATATTGCATCCAGCGCCGGACGTGGCCCAGTGAGCGTTGGGTGGTTTTTGCGCGACATTTTTGTTTCGCTCCGTTCTTCCTCGTCCGAATTCCGGATTACGATCCGTTTACATCTATGGACTCATATCGAGATTCTCTTCAATATAGTATAGTTTTCACATCCATCCTTTCCAGATCCATTTCATCCCATTTAATTTCATTTCCTATAAAAACTTTGAAACAAACCAAATAAGTCTGTATCGATAAATACTAATCAAAACAACAAATAAGTCTGTATCGATAAATACTAATCAAAAACAACAGCAGAAATAGAACAAAACACGAGAAAAGACATGCAAAAACACACCAAGAATAAGCACAAAATCATACTAAACAACTCCTCCACACTTAAACCTTTGTTTGTCCTCAAGCAAACATTATCACAACGACACGAGAAAAGAAATCGAGAAAATACACATTCAATTGGATCATACCACGACATCACGTCATCCTAGAATTTATAAACCGATACACTTCTCAACATGTTAAAGAATTAACAATTGATCGAGCATGTTACTTAGTCCAAGCAAATCACAAATCCGATCCACATGCACTTAATAATCGAATAACCGACTCATATAGACCCTTGCATAACACATCTCATTTTCAACATAGGATGTGAAGACTCAAGGAGAATTATAGGATAATACTCATTAAGTCAAACCATCGAGTTGTAAACCCGAGTATCTTAATATGATTTCCCATACTCATCATTTTTGAGATTCCATTCGAGAAGCAACATAAACGAGAGGAGTAGAGCCCCATATACCAACCTTAAGCTCACTTATTCAACCCATCAACAAATTATTCTAACTCTTTTTTCTTTTTCTTTTTTGTAACAAACTTTTTCAGATTTTCATAATTGTTTTTCGAGATAAGAAATTCAAGGGGACCATACAAGTAGCAACGATAATTAACCACACATATCACTTTATCACAATTTACTTTGACGTGCCCCACGACTAGACCAATCATAAAAAATTATCAAGTCAAGTCACGCATCGACATGAATTACTAGAAATTAGTTCGGACATGCATACCCAATCAAATCATGCTCACTCAACTCTACTCGCATACTAGACGATAAAGCATACTCAAATCCAAACAAAGATATAAAGAGAAGACAACACACCCAAGAAAACACAAGTACATGAAAACACACAAAGACGACAAACGCACCTACACACTTTAGACAACACACTACACTGAGTGTGCAAAAACCAAAAGGTAAAATGTAGAAGTGAACTTCCCTGAAATTGCGAGAGCATGTCAACAAGGTACGACGGTGGTGACGTCCAGTGGCTTGAGTGTTCTTCTATACAACTTGTCACAATCCTCATCTCACTATTTTAAAACCTAAAATGAAAAAGGATAGAAACAAACAAAAAAACAAATAAACTCGTGAGTTGCCTCCCACACTGCGATGTTTCTATGGCACGAGCTCTACCAGTGATAAACAAACTATACATAGTCCTTCACCTGCAGGAATACCATCTCAGCCAGAGCATCAGTAGTAACAATGTAAGCACAAAGGACATTCAAGAAACCAAATAATAAATCAATTAAGCTCAAATCGAAAATCCTATTCTCTTGAGCAAAATGGATAACATGAACTCCTAGAGCACAATACTTTGATGAGTTAAGAGATTGGTTGAGCTTGTATACAATATTTCATATTACCACTATTACAATCTCATATCTGAATTATTTACTTGATTGCATATGTATGTCCATTTATCTTATATATAAGTTAGATCATACAATGTGTAGAAGATCACAGAAGTCTGTATGATTGGTTAAGCTTAATGAGATATAAAAAGGATCACATCTGAGACAACATGATGACGAGTTGTCGGTATAGGCTGCGGTATAGATAAGAAGTGACTTGAATTGGTTGCTTATATATGCTGGTACTTCTCTAACGTATTGATGGATGAAAGTGAGATGAGTTCTTCTATCTAAACATCGTGAAGAACCTAAGTCTCGGTTACTTTACGTTGATCTAAACCTCGATAAAGTTTTAGGTGAGTATGAGTTGCTGACCATCACTTTAACTTGTTATGGATAAGGGTTAGATGAGATAACCCAATATTCTCCACATCTTGGGTGGTGACAGTGCTTGTATGTCATGCTAGTTACCTGTATCGAGTCACCGTATCCGTTTAGGATGATGATGTCCCCTTAAGAAGCTCAAAAGGTTTATTGTACTAAACCTTGCAGGTTGAGTTTAGCTCAAGTACAATAATAAGGTTGAGTGGTACTACTTAAGTAATTGAAGAGATTAATTATTTTAAGCAGACAGAATACTATAAATAATTAATGGACGTGCGATATCTTAGATTCATGAAGTCTAAGTGCAAGCCCGACTCAACTTCGGTAATGAAGGGGTAAGTCAACATTTATTCTCTAGTGGCATGAATGAATGTTATGAATTAATTTATGTACTGGGCTAAACATAAGATAATTAATTTATTTGAGGCAGATCATTATTCCTTGCATTTGATCCCTGGGCTGTCCCATCAAAGCCTGGTGCTGCTGGATAAAATCGCCCACTTCCCTGTAGAGTCCAATTAGGACTTTGTTCTGATTCTCCTATATCTAGATAGATTATATCTGATATCATTAGATATCAAATGATATTATTCTTGATATAATATATCTTTAAAGATAAGATTGTATTTATTAGATATGGAGAGATCATATCCTATTAGGATTCTAGGGATGTATTATAAATACAAGGTGAGAGAAAATCAGAAAGAACTATTCCAAATATTAGAGATTTTCGAAAATCTCAGTGTAATAACCCACTATTCCTAAGGACGGATTAGCAGGGACTATTACTTGAAACGGGAATTAAGAAGCGTAGAAAGAGAAAGAGGTATCGAATTGTGAGACATGTATCAAGAATACTTCTAGAACTTCAAAGCATTTGAGATTAAGCAAACATAATTTACATACTAGAGACTAGACCATCAGATCTTTAACAAAAGAGATTCAACTGATCTAAAGGAAATTGTAATATCCCAAAGTTTTAAAACTAAATTACGATAATATAAGTCGTTAATTAGGGTTTTTATTTCGATAATCGAAATAGTAATTTATCGAAGCTCAATTTTGATTATCCATAATACGAGAATTTTTATATTATATCCATAAACAATTAGTAAATTAAGGAATATATATATTATTCCTTCAAGAGAGTTTTTCCAACGTCGATTAAATTTTGATAGTTAGTCTTACGTTATTTTGTAAGCGACGAAGCTTAGAATTTAATTCCTTATTAACGAAGAACAAATAAGGTGATTACGACTTTATTATCAACGTTTTTGAGACGATTCAAAAACTTAGTATAACGTTTAAATAATTGCAACATTTAAAGTCCTATGATTATTTCATGAAACAAGAGCATTTTTTTATATATTCCTTCACTAAAATAATGTTAGTTATTAAAGAAATGAAGATTGGACAATTTACTCCTATTTTCTAGCTATAGTTCGAAAATTCCATCTTAGGACATAGAATTGTTCTTATTTATTTTTCTTATGATTTATTTCATCATCTTAGACCTATATTATATCATGTTACTATTAAATGGAAAAAAATAAGATATGTAGCATATTTATCTCATAATGGACGAAAATAGTGATTTAGTGTGAAAGGGAGAAATTTTTCATCTTTTATGATAGTGATGTGTATTTATTATGATAATGAGAGGTTATTAATGTAGAGATAAGGTGAATTATTAATAAATAAAGTGATGAGTATTATTTAGGGGTGATGACCGAAAATTTTAAGTGTAAGTGTGAAAAGAAGAAAAATCAAATTGTGTTGATAGTGATAGTTAATTATGTTGAAAATGAAAGGTATTTAATTTATGTATAAGATAACATGATCATTTAATGAAGTGATAAGGTGTATTTGTTTTGTAGTGAGAGTGTAGGATTTTAGGAGATAATGAAGTGTATTTTGTTGACTTTTAATTAGATATTTTTGCTAAAGGTTGATTAATGCATATTATCATCAAAAAATTAAAAATCATCTCCATTCTCATTCATAGTGGCTGAGAGTTTGAGAGAAAAAAAGAAAGTGAGTTCTTAAAATTTTCTCTTCAAATCTTAAGTTAGAAAAATGTTTTCTTTGCCGATCAATTCCGATTAAAAGGTTAGAAATTGTACAAGCTTCTTATATATGCAAAAATATTAGAAACTCATCCATGAAAATTTAAGTTATATTCTTTTGTTATTTCATGTGAAATTTGAGATATTTTGTTAAATGTTTAAGTTGTTAATTAAATATGTTTATATGATGTTTATAAACACGTATTATGAATTTAGTACAAAGTTGAGCATGTTAAAAATTTTCTTATTATATGAGAATTATATGTTGGTGATAATGAATTTTGATTGTTGTTTTAAGCATTGAAATGATAATAGTTAGTATTGTTTTAGCATGTATGAATTAATTCATAATTTTTGGAAAACATTGGATATTATTTCATAAAAATCTCGAAAACTATAGGGTATGACATATTGATGTGTGATTTGTGTATGATGGATATTATATTATATTTTTGATGTATGATGATTATAATGTGTTGTATGAATTAATTAGAATTTGTGAAAATTGTTTAATTGATTTGTCAAAAAATTGAAAACTTCAAAGTGTAGGGTTTTGATGTCAATTTTTTCTTTGTCTAATGTTATTAGATATTATTGATCCTATGTTAATATAGTGTGTTATGTGAATTTATAGGATTTTATAGATAAGTTTTGAAGATGTTTTCAAAAGGACCGAAAAAAAAGGGAAGTTAGAGTTTCAAATTTATTTTATTAAATATGATCACATATTTAGTCCCAAAAACATGTTTTAGATATGATATGAATTTATGTGATTTTTAAAACAAGGTATAATATTTTAAGTTGAAACGTTTTGTTAAGTGACGTAAGATTTTGAAAAAAATAAAGTATTATACTTAAGTTAGTTCATATATATGTATATTTTGGCATGATTAATTGATAAAGTTAAAAATCGAGATTTATGGCAATGTGATTAGAAATCTATTAGAATTGGAGTATATATATGCAAGTAAATAGTTCTAATTATGAATATTGAGAAATCTATGTATTTGAAGTTGAAAATGACTTGATAAGAGTATAAATATATGAAGTATGTTAGTGAGTAAGTAGAGTTATGTTTAACGCACAGAGTTATGTTTTACGCCTAGTATAAATATGGGTTTATCTGAATAGATATACTAGGACGTGTGAGACGCATTAGAGACATAAGAATATCTCTTTTATAAGAATCGATTTCATAATTGAAATCATTTTATCGAAAAATGTTAATATGAGTTCAACGATTGACCTAATTTATTAGTGTGTTATACTTAAGTTAGTTCATATATATGTATATTTGGGCATGATTAATTGTTAAAGTGAAAAATCGAGATTTATGGCAATGTGATTAGAAATCTATTAGAATTTGAGTATATATATATGTAAGTTAATAGTTCTAATTATGAATATTGAGAAATGTATGTATTTGAAGTTGAAAATGACTTGATAAGAGTATAAATATATGAAGTATGTTAGTGCGTGAGTAAAGTTATGTTTAACGCACAGAGTTATGTTTTACCCCTAGCATAAATATGGGTTTCTCTGAATAGATATACTAGGACATGTGAGACACATTAGAGATATAAGAATATTTCTTTTATAAGAATCGATTTCATAATTGAAATCATTTTATCGAAAAATATTAATATGAGTTCAACAATTGCCTTATTTATTAGTATGTGGTCTGAAGCTAGGTTTCGTCTCAGTTCAAAAACGAGAAGTTATAAGTTAAAATATTCGATGAAAAGACGTGCTAAATCGGTTAAAAGATAAAAAGGTTTTAGAAGGTTTATATTTTAGTTAATAAATCTTAATAATATTTAAAAGTTATCGAGTTGTATTAGATCTTGACGATTTCCAAAAATGTGACTAACGTACTAAATTAGTTTCTTACGTAAAGGTGGAGCACGAAAGTGAAAGCTGAAGTAAGAAGAAAACTGTTTTGAGAAGCAGAATATACCAGGTTGGCTTTTTCTCCTCAATGATAAAATGAAATGATAAATGTTTTATCTACGATGCTTTCTTTTGAGAAATGATGATGAAATGCTATTATTTAATTACCTGCCCAAAATGTTTATGTTTTATGTATGAATCCTATCAGTGTTGGTTCGCCAACGTAAGTTTAATCGAATTCGGATCCTATGCTAGAAGGATAATTCCTAGCAAGGGTTAACTTGTACACTAAGGTAACTATACTTCTGAAAGGTTTGCTCGACCGATTCGGTGATCGTTTTTGAAAGGTTTGCTCGGCCGGTCACGGCGTCCGTGGAAGGAGGCCTCCTTCTACGGTGCAAGATGAGATGTGATATGGATCATACAGACAGAAAATATGTCTGGCCAGACAAAGTTTATGGAAAATGACAGAAAATATTTAGTAAGCACGAGCATTTCAAATAAAACCTCGTGTGTTACTGATGGGGCAGTGTAATTTAAAGTTATGATATATGTTTTTGGTATAAGTCCACTGAGTCTTTGTACTCAGCCATGCATGTTTATTTTTAAATGTGCGGGTTGAGTTGGTGATGCGATGGAGCAGTGTTGAGCAGTAGGAAACTTTTGTCGCTGATAGTAGAACCTTGAGTGCACATCTTCATATGTGTACTTCACATGTTTTCCACTGCAAGAACATTAAGTTATATTTTGAGCAGAGAACTAATTTCCTTCAGATCAGTTGAATCCCTTTTGTTAAAGATCTGATGGTCTAGTCTCTAGTATGTAAATTATGTTTACTTAATCTCAAATGCTTTGAAGTTCCTAGAAGTATTCTTGATACATGTCTCACAATTAGGTATCCCATTATCTTTCTACGCTTCTTAATTCTCGTTCCAAGTAATAGTCCCTGCTAATCCGTCCTTAGAATAGTGGGCTGTTACAAAGTGGTATCAGAGCAGTTTGTTTTCCTTGAATCTAAAACTTCCTTCAAGTTAAGTCTAGATCGAGTCACTATACTTGTAAGAGGTCAGTCGACTATGCTCAACACTCCATCACAAAAGCAAAGATGGAAATGAGAACAAAAGCGAAGATGAAATGAGAATAATACGAGTTGACAAACGAGAACAACAAAAACAAAGTGAAGAAAACCAAAAGATCGAGATGGAAATGATGATGGCGACAATTGAAGGATGATTTTGAGATGATTAATGTCACTATGCCATAGTGACATGAGTATAGTCTTTCCCTTGGATGTTCACGCGTGACGGAACTCCAAATTGACTATGACTTTTTCGTTAGCAACGAAATAAAGATGTGATCAAAGAATTAGTTGAGGCTAGTCTTGTGATTTACATAGAATGAGAGATCCACAGTGTGATAGGAACATTAGAATGCTATTTGAGAGTAAGATTCTTCAGTAGTACAAGTAGAGATATGATGTGTGTTGTATGTAAGAACCTTTGTTGTTTAAGATATATCTGCTTATCAGATATGTTTAGATTGATTTATCTGCTTAACAAATATGTTCACATTGCTTTATCTGCTTATCAGATGTGTCCAGATTGATTTATCTTAGTACTGTCTATTTTAGATGGGGAGGACTCGATATACAGCAAAGAGGAGGTTAGGACCACGAGCTACACCAGAAGAGATTATCCGGGCATACCGTACGTACAAGATGGTGGGGGCGACAACGTAGGGGAATTTTGACACATTACCTCGGCCACTGGATTGCCGCCCAAGAGCACGACGTGACTGACTTTGACGGCGTCAAGCGTCTTCTGACCCGACTGCCCTGTGACAGGGAAGGATATGCTATAGAGATATCGGGTGACTATATCTACCGCGCGAATGGTAGCTTTGATCTGATTGCGGACCTTCCTAGGTTTATCTGCCATTTGAGCTATGTTTACAGTATTTACCGGGCTGCACCCAGAGGACCCTATCTTCCACCATGAGAGTACACATGGCGCGACGTCTCACTAGAGTGGTTGTATCAGGAGGTTCCCCTAGAGGTCGATCCTGTAGTACCGAGGTATCTGGAGGAAGAGGACCGACCTGCGCATGTGGATAGGGCATCACGACCGATGGCATTGGGAATACCGGTTTTTCCTCCACTTTCAGTTGGACATCCGACCTGACCACCCATTCCTGTTTTTCCACCGATGACGGTGCCACCACCTCCAGCAGAGCCCTACCCACAGACAGCACGTATTAGGGTATCTGACCCACGAGATGACTATGTCCCTATACGCGATGTGTTTGCTGTAGGAGACGAATGAGCGGGACCTTCTCGCACATATGCCAGTGACGAGGATCCAGAAGATGATGAAGATCCAGAAGAGGATCCAGATGAAGATGAGGATCCGAGTAGAATCCGGAGGATAATGAGGACCCAGATGAGGATATGGAGGATGGTGAGAACGACGAGTTTGATGAATGGTAATAAACCATGAGCGATAGACGTGATGGAATATTAAGTCGTGGAGTAGTATGTGAGTAGTATGCGTGTAGTGTGTTTAGTTATGTTATAGTAGTAGATACAAAGGCATAGTACTTTTTGTAACACTCTATAATCGAGTATGTCAGTTGATGATGGTTTTAGTTAAAGGAAGCATCACATTATGTACTTGACTTTCTTTTGAGTCTGATGACTTGTACATAACAGTCCTCTTCGAGGCATTTTCCTATATATATATGTGATGACCCTAGATGGGCTTTTGCAGCAAAATGAGTATGAAAATAATGAATTGTTTTACTAAAGCTGTTTTATGATGAGATCGTATAAAATTGCAATGTATGTTTAAATTCTGATCAACAATGTGTGGATACTAATTACATATTTAAAACAGCAGAATGTCGCCTAGACAAGAACCTGAGCAGGAAATTAGGGGAAGGGGAAGAGGAAGAGGCAGAGAAAGCGGTAGGGGAAGGGGTAGAATTCCACGACCCGAAGGTGAAGATATACCACTGCCACCCCCACCGCCACCTGATCGAAGAATTGAGGAGCTCTTCCTTAGACAAAATTCGTCTGCTTTTAACGAAAAAGGGAGCCCAAATGATGCTGGGCAGTGGGTAAGAGCAATGGAGAGGATTTTTCATTTTCTCTACTGTACAGCACAAGAAAGTTTGTCTTGTGTTACATTTCAACTCTCATGACCTGCGGATTTCTGGTGGGAGGCCAGAAGGAAAACAATGATACAGGAACAAATGGACTTTTTCTCTTGGGAGGACTTCAAGACAGAGATGTATGAAAAGTACATCCCTAAGAGTTATAGAAAGAAAAAGGAGAATGAGTTCTACAGCCTGAAACAGGAACAAATGTCAGTGACAGAATATGATCACATCTTTTGCGATATGTCTAGATATGCTCCAGATCAAGTGAATATTGACATGAAAATGTCAGAGAAATTTCGATCCGGCTTAAAGCATGAGATAAGAATGTCTCTTGCTAGTCACGGCGACTTGACTTATACTGAAGCTCTCAGCCGAGCTCTGGATATTGAGGCAGCAATGCCGGAAGATAAGCTGACACAAACTCAGTCACATAATGCTAGTGACAAAGGAAAGAGAAAGTGGGAAGGAAACTTTAATAGTTACAATCAAGGAAACTTTGGAAATCCGAGTAACAGGAGGCCATGGCAGGGGAATATGGCGCCACAAGGGCAAGGGTGGAAAAGACCGATATTTTCCACACAGATGGGAAGTCAATCCTTGCCCCAAATATCATAAACTGCACAAGGGTGTGTGTCTATCGGGCAGTGATGGTTGTTATAAATGTGGTTTGAGGGGCCACTATGCAAAAGAATGCCCAGGAGTACGCCCGGGAGGAATGTGAAGGCCAAATCAGCCAGGCCATGCCCAACCACTTAGGGCCATACAATATCACCCAGCACCACAAAACAACAACAATAGCGACCACGAAAAGAACAACAAGATCAACAATGACAACCACCCGCCACCACACTCCAAAGACAAGCTAGAGCTTATGCTCTACAATCAAGGCGAATCTAACAAAACCGGAAAACACGGCGGTATGGGAAAACTTCTCAACATATCTATAATACTTTTATTCGATACGGGTGCATCACATTCTTTCATCATAAAAGCATGTGTAGTTGCGCTAGAACTCAAATCAGAACAAGCAAACCAGGAAATGAGAATCTCTTCACCGATAGGAGGAATTATGACTGTCCCACATGTTTGCTCAAACTTAGAGTTGAACCTAGGATCACTTAAGGTTCTAGCAAACAACTTGAACATATTACCTATGGGGGACGTAGATATAATTCTAGGAATGGATTGGCTAGCCGAAAACTATTCCACAATCCTGTGCAAGGAGAGGAAGATTTCATTCTAATTTCCTGGCAAAGAAGCTACGAGTTTTCACGGAATCAACATAGGAAAGAAGGTACCAATTATATCCACACTACAGCCAAGGAGAATGATGAACAAGAAAAGATGTCGAGCATTTCTTGTCTACCTAAACGGAGAAGAGAAAGCAGAAATAAAGGTAGAGGATGTGGAAATTGTTCAGGAATTTTAAGATGTTTTCCCCGATAATTTACCAGGATTACCCGTGACAGGTAGCAAGAGTTCACTATCGACCTGGAACCAGGATCAGCCCCAGTGTCAAAAGCATCGTATCGAATGGCTCCAAAGGAACTGGAAGAACTAAAAATTCATATTCAAGAGTTGTTGGATCTAGGTTTTATCATACCTAGTGTATCGCCTTGGGGAGCACCTGTCTTGTTTGTCAAGAAGAAAGATGGCTCATTGAGAATGTGCATAGATTATCGAGAACTGAATAAACTGACACTTAAGAACAAATATCCACTGCCAAGGATAGATGATTTGTTCAATCCGTTAAAAGGAGCAAGTGTGTTCTCGAAGATCGATCTTAAATCAGGTTACCATCAACTCAAGGTACGACCAGAAGATGTACCCAAAACGGCTTTCCGAACAAGATATGGTCACAATGAGTTTATGGTTATGCCATTCGGACTAACAAATGCACCAGCCGTGTTCATGGTACTCATGAATAGAGTGTTCCACCCGTACTTAGATAAATTTATCTTAGTCTTCATAGATTATATCCTTATCTATTCGAAGAACGAGGAAGAACATAAAGAACACTTGAGAATTGTCTTGCAGACATTAAGAGCCGAACGACTTTTTGCCAAGTTCAGCACATGTGAATTTTGGCTTAAAGAAGTAATGTTTCTTGGGCACATCATGTCTTCAGAAGGAATCAAAGTAGATCCGGCAAAGATTGAAGCGGTGCAAGAATGGAAGTCGCCAACGACCCAAAATGAAATCAGGAGTTTCTTAGGATTAGCTAGCTACTATCGGAGCTTCATTGAAGGATTCTCTAAGATAGCAAGGCTGATGACACAGCTACTCCGAAAAGAAATCAAATTTACATGGACTGATGAATGTGAGGCAAGTTTCCAAAAACTCAAGGAAAAATTAACTAGTGCACCAGTACTGGCAGTTCCAGAATCGAACAAAGAGTATGTGGTCTATACTGATGCTTCCAAAAACGGACTAGGTTGTGTGCTAATGTAAGAGGGAAAGATGATAGCCTATGCATCACGACAACTTAGACCACATGAATTGAACCACCCAACTCACGACTTGGAACTAACAGCAGTAGTACACGTACTAACTATTTGGAGACATCACCTCTATGGAGTGAGGTGTGAGATTTTCATAGATCATAAAAGTTTGAAATACTTCTTCAAGCAAAGAGACTTGAACATGAGACATAGGAGATGGCTCGAACTAGTAAAAGATTACGACTGTGGTATAAATTATAACCCAGGAAAGGAAAATGTAGTAGCTGATGCCTTAAGTCGTAAAAGTCAGTCCAAATTGGGATGCCTCTTTACAATAGAGCAAAAACTCATTGAAGAGTTTAAGAAAATGAAGATAGAAATAGTCGAGCAACCAGAGACAATCATGAGTCGTGTTACCATACTCACGGTGACGTCTGATTTGAGGGAAAGAATAATAGGAGAATAGAGAAAAGATGAAAAATTGGAAAGGATACGGGTAAAAATGAGGACAGAAGTGCTGAAGGATTTTAAAGAAGCGTCTGAAAATGCTATATTATTTGAGGAAATTAAGGTTATGCATTCCAAACAATAATGAGCTTAGAAATGAAATCATGAGTAAAGCTCATGATACTCCTTATACCGCTCACCCAGGCAGCACTAAGATGTACTAGGATTTACGAGAAAAGTTTTGGTGGGAAGGAATGAAACGAGATGTAGCCTCATTTGTTGAGCGTTGTCTCATTTGCCAGCAAGTGAAGGCATTGCATCAGCGACCCTATGGAAAGTTACAAACTCTGGAGATACCCTAATGGAAATGGGATGACATAGCAATGAATTTTGTGACAGGGCTACCAAAGTCAAAAAGAGGTAACACTGCTATATGGGTAGTAGTGGATCGACTCACGAAATGTGTACATTTTCTGCCTATTCAGATTACTCATGGATCTGATAAGTTAGCTCAGTTGTACATAAGAGAAATCGTACGCCTACATGGGGTACCAAAATCCATCACATCGGATAGAGATTCTAAGTTCACTTCTAGATTTTGGATTAGCTTACAAAAAGAGTTGGGCACAAAGTTGAACTTTAGCACAGCTTTCCACCCACAGACAGATTGACAGTCAGAAAGGACAATACAAATACTTGAGGATATGTTGAGGACGGTAGTGTTGGATCGAGGTGCAAGTTGGGAACACGTTTTGCCACCTATTGAGTTCGCCTACAACAATAGCTATCAAGCAACGATCGATATGGCCCCATATGAAGCATTATATGGAAAGAAGTGTCGATCACCACTTTATTGGGATGAAGTAGGTGAGAGGAAAGTTTTAGGGTCTGATAAAGTAAGTGAGATGATTGAGATTGTCCGCCAGATCAGACAAAGAATAAAAGAAGCTCATGATAGACAGAAATCTTACGCCGATACGCGCAGATCTGAGCTGCAATTTGAATGCGGAGATAAAGTTTTTCTTAAGGTCTCTCCATCGAAGGGAATTATAAGGTTTGGAATAAAAGGCAAGTTAAGACCATATTTTATAGGACCTTACGAGATCATAGAAAGAATAGGCCCAGTAGCCTATAGATTGGCACTTCCGCCAAGTCTGGGGAATGTACATAATGTTTTCCACATGTCGTAGTTAAGAAAGTACATGTATGATCCAAAACACGTGATCCACCATGATAACGTTATTCTTAACCCATATATGAGTTATGAGGAAGAACCTACGACTATTTTAGATCGTAAAGTTCAACAGCTAAGAAACAAGTCCATACCTTTAGTGAAAGTCCTATGGAGACACCATGGACAAGAGGAAGCCATGTGGGAACTTGAGGATGCTATGATGGAAAGATACCCCAAACTTTTCTAAGGTATGCAAATTTCGAGACGAAATTTCTTTTAAGGGGGGTAGAATGTAATATCCCAAAGTTTTAAAACTAAATTACGATAAAATAAGTCGTTAATTAGGGTTTTTATTTCGATAATCGAAATAGTAATTTATCGAAGCTCAATTTCGATTATCCATAATACGAAAATTTTTATATTATATCCATAAACAATTAGTAAACCAAGGAATATATATATATTATTCCTTCGAGAGTGTTTTTCCAACATCGATTAAATTTCGATAGTTAGTCTTACGTTATTTTGTAAGCGACGAAACATAGAATTTAATTCTTTATTAACGAAGAACGAATAAGGTGATTATGACTTTAGTATCAACGTTTTTGAGACGATTCAAAAACTTAGTATAACGTTTAAAGAATTGCAATATTTAAAGTCCTATGATTATTTCATGAAACAAGAGCATTTTTTTATATATTCCTTCACTAAAATATGTTAGTTATTAAAGAAATGAAGATTGGACAATTTATTCCTATCTTCTAGCTATAGTTCGAAAATTCCATCTTAGGATATAGAATTGTTCTTATTTATTTTTCATATGATTTATTTCATCATCCTAGACCTATATTATATCATGTTACTATTAAATGGAAAAAAATAAGATATGTGGCACATTTATCTCATAATGGACGAAAATAGTGATATAGTGTGAAAGGGAGAAATTTTTCATCTTTTATGATAGTGATGTGTATTTATTATGATAATGAGAGGTTATTAATGTAGAGATAAGGTGAATTATTAATAAATAAATTGATGAGTATTATTTAGGGGTGATGACCGAAAATTTTAAGTGTAAGTGTGAAAAGAAGAAAAATCAAATTGTGTTGATAGTGATAGTTAGTTATGTTGAAAATGAAAGGTATTTAATCTATGTATAAGATAAGATGATCATTTAATGAAGTGATAAGGTGTATTTGTTTGGTAGTGAGGGTGTAGGATTTTAGGAGATAATGAAGTGTATTTTGTTTACTTTTAATTAGATATTTTTGCTAAAGGTTGATTAATGTATATTATCATCAAAAAAAATAAAAATCATCTCCATTTCATTAATAGTGGCCGAGAGTTTGAGAGAAAAAAAAGAAAGTGAGTTCTTCAAATTTTCTCTTCAAATCTTAAGTTAGAAAAACGTTTTCTTCGTCGATCAATTCCGATTAATAAGGTTAGAAATTGTACAAACTTCTTATATATGCAAAAATATTAGAAATCCATCCATGAAAATTTAAGTTATATGCTTTTGTTATTTCATGTGAAATTTGAGATATTTTGTTAAATGTTTAAGTTGTTAATTAAATATGTTTATATGATATTTATAAGCTTATATTATGAATTTAGTACAAAGTTGAGCATGTTAAAATTTTTCTTATTATATGAGAATTATATGTTGATGATAATGAATTTTGATTATTGTTTTGAGCATGAAATGATAATAGTTAGTATTGTTTAAGCATGTATGAATTAATTAATAATTTTTGGAAAATATTGGATATTATTTCATAAAAATCTCGAAAACTATAGGGTATGATATATTGATGTGTGATTTGTGTATGATTGGATATTATGGTATATTGTTGATGTATGATGATGATAATGTGTTTTATGAATTAATTAGAATTTTTGAAAATTGTTTAATTGATTTGTCAAAATTTTCGAAAACTTCAAAGTGTAGGATTTTGATGTCAAATTTTTCTTTGTCTAATGTTTTTGATATTATTGATCATATGTTAATATAGTTTGTTATGTGAATTTATAGATAAGTTTTGAAGATGTTTTCAAAAGGACCGAAAAAAAGGGGGAAGTTAGAGTTTCAAATTTATTTTATTAAATATGATCACATATTTAGTCCCAAAACATGTTTTAGATAAGCTATGAATTTATGTGATTTTTAAAACAAGGTATAATATTTTTACGTCAAAACGTTTTGTTATATATGTAAGTTAATAGTTCTAATTATGTATACTTGGGCATGATTAATTGTTAAAGTGAAAAATCGAGATTTATGGGAATGTAATTAGAAATCTATTAGAATTGGAGTATATATATGTAAGTTAATAGTTCTAATTATGAATATTGAGAAATGTATGTATTTGAAGTTGAAAATGACTTGATAAGAGTATAAATATAAAGTATGTTAGTGCGTGAGTAGAGTTATGTTTAACGCACGGAGTTATGTTTTACGTCTAGTATAAATATGGGTTTCTCTGAATAGATATACTAGGACGTGTGAGACGCATTCTAGATATAAGAATATCTCTTTTATAATAATCGATTTCATAATTGAAATCATTTTATCAAAAAATGTCAATATGAGTTCAGCGATTGACATAATTTATTAGTATGTGGTCTGAAGCAAGGTTTCGTCTCAGTTAAAAAACGAGAAGTTATAAGTTAGAATATTCGATGAAAAGACGTGCTAAATCGGTTAAAAGATACAATGGTTTTAGAAGGTTTATATTTTAGTTGATAAATCATAATAAGATTTAATAGTTATCGAGTTGTATTAGATCTTGACGATTTCCAAAAATACGATCGACGTACTAAATTAGTTTCTTACGTAAAGGTGGAGCACGAAAGTGAAAGCTGAAGTAAGAAGAAAACCGTTTTGAGAAGCAGAATATACCAGGTGGGCTTTTTCTCCTCAAGGATAAAATGAAATGATAAATGTTTTATTTACGATGCTTTCTTTGAGAAATGATGTTGAAATGCTATTATTTAATTACATGCCCAAAATATTTATGTTTTATGTATGGATCCTATCAGTGTTGGTTCGCCAACGTAAGTTTTATCGAATTCGGATCCTATGCTAGAAGGAGAATTCCTAGCAAGGGTTAACGTGTACACTAAGGTAACTGTACTTGCTGAAAGGTTTGCTAACCGATTCACGGTGTTGTGTCTTTGAAAGGTTTGCTCGGCGGTCGTGGCGTCCGTGGAAGGAGCCTCCTTCTACGGCGCAAGATGAGATGTGATATGGATCATACAGACGAGAAAATATGTCGGCGGACAAAGTTTATGGAAAATGACGAGAAAATTTTAGTAAGCACGAGCATTTCAAATAAAACCTCGTGTATTACTGATGGGGCGATCTAATTTAAAGTTATGATATGTTTTTGGCATAAGTCCACTGAGTCTTTGTACTCAGCCTTGCATGTTTGTTTTTAAATGTGCAGGTTGAGCTGGTGATGTGATGGAGCAGTGTTGAGCAGTAGGAAACTTTTGTCGCTGATAGTAGAACATTGAGTGCACATCTTCATGTGTACTTCACATGTTTTCCGCTGCAAGAACACTAAGTTATATTTTGAGAAAGGAACTAATTTCTGTAACAGTCCACTATTCCTAAGGACGGATTAGCAGGGACCATTACTTGGAACGGATTAACAGGATCCTAAAACATGTTTTGAAATTTCATATTGACACGTAGAATAAAACATGTTTATTTTATGAAAGTGAAATTGATTTGAGAAATATTCTTTTATGACCAACGTGTATATCGTGATTTGGATTGTGATACGATATTTATTGCATGCAGTGAGTATGCAAATGGAAAACCATGACGGTGAGTCATTGGCCATGTGCATATCTATGTCAGTGAGACATGATTTTTAAGCGGTTAGGCTGAGTTTTGACGGTGAGTCATTGGCTATGTATATATCCTATGTCGGTGGGGCATGATTTTTATTCCTGTGAGGCTGAGTCTTGACGGTGAGTCATTGGTTACGTGTATATCATATACTGCGGGATTTCTAAGCTGGTGAGGTTGAATATGATATTGATTGCATGCAGTGAGTATGCAAATGGACATGTCGGTGAGGCAGAATATCATTCCGGTGAATCAGAATATGATTGATTATTACTTTGTTACCATATATACACGTTTGGACAAAACTAATGATATTTCTTATTCCCTATAATTGAATACGTTTTTGTACTCACACCCTTTTATCTAAAATATTTTTAGTTCAGTGATCAACATTACAAATCACACAAGGTACGAAACGTTGAAACGAATAAAAAACAATAAATGTACCAAAAAAAAAAATGAAAACAACAAATAGTTGTTTGACTGAAGTGTTGAACACTAAATTTGAATAGAAACAAATTCGAAAATAGCAGCAGAATTGCAGAATGTCAGCAAGGGAAACTCAGTCCCGAAAGGTGGTGTAATTTGATAACAGATTTCATCACAGGCAACAGTTAAATCGAAACTGGAAAATAGAAAAAAGAAATTGAAAAATGATGTTTTTCTCATGGCCAATCCCAAGAGATAATGGCGGCAACCCGCTACCCAAGGCGATAGGATATGACAACGCTTGCCTCAGGAAATCTCCGGCGCCGCCGGAAATCTCGACAAAGGCGAAAGCTTTTTCTAGCGACGAATAACAGTTGAGTTATACGAACATCAATTACTGCTCGCCCCAATTTTAAATAAATCATCGCCAAATTACCGATCAAAAATCAATTTGAATACAACTCAAGCCAAGTAAAGTGCAAATTCACGACAAGAACATGTCCAAATTCTAATAATTTTCGGGGTGAAATAGACCGAAATATATAAGAGAAGCAAAAGGAAGGAACCATCAGAGACCAAAATATATCCACAGAAGCATTACACTGATGTGCGGTCCGCATCATGGTTTGAACTTTCTTTCAAAAGAAAGATCGCATCATTTGGCTCCTCATCAATTATCCGAAAAATAAATCAATAAAAAAGAAAAAGCAAGAAATAGATATTAACGGTCATTTAAAATGAAAATGAAGAAACAGAATTAAGGCTCAGAAATTGTATGGGTTGAGAAATTATCATCACTGGATCAGAGTGGTGCATGACATTCTCTAAATTCAATCACCGCCAAATACCTGTTCAATATCGGTGCAAAAATCTTCTTCAAAAAGAAAAGAGACGATAATTAAGAAGAGCATATTGAGAGATCGGTAGATCTGGAATATATATACACACTGTGATGTTGGGGTAAGAAACCCTAGTGGTTCATTCGGCCCATGAAAGCCTTGGGTCTTTGGGGCAGATGGTTTTATTATGACGTGTCAAATTGAAAGTACAATTCGACCAATTTTATGAAGGGAAAATATATAATTTTAATATAATAAATTGATTTTGTGATAATTTTATTTTAATAAATTAATAATACTTCAATCAAGCTAAATAAATTGATTTTCTGATAATTTTAGTTCGTAAGTAATTTTTTGCATCAAAAAATACGGTCGACATCGAAAAATGACATATAAAAACCACAAATTAGAAACTTAGTTAGAAATTATTTAAGGACTATTTATTATTTCCAATACCAATTATGTTTTTCGATGCCGAAAAATCATTTGCGAGCTAAAATTATCACAAAATTAATTTATTAGACTTGATTAAAATATTATTGATTGATTAGGTTAAAATTATCATAAAGTCAATTTATTAGGTTAAAATTGTGTATTTTTCCTTTTATGAATGGGTGATGTAATTTTTCTATTTTCATTTGTATAGATTGGATAAAATGGGCGTATTGATATATAAGGTGCATTTATTTTAATTAGATTTAGTAATTTTTATTCAAAATTTATAAGTTTCAATTAGGATCTAATAATTACAATTAGAATTTAATTAGAACGGACATCCCGTGCATCCAGATATACAAACAAAAAAAACGTAGCATAATTTAATTCTCTAACGACAGAAATTTGACGTTTATTCATTACATATAACTCACTAAACGATTAAAATCGAAATGATGTCCTCGAAATGAATTAAACATATCGATTTTGTTTCATATTAAAAAAATTAGGTAATATGCAACAATTGATAAATCAAAATTATTTCAAAATTCATGAATTATTAGCAATAGAGCTTAAAAATACGGGTAGAATTTTATGGGCCGAAAGGATTATCTGTGTAACACCCTAAACTCATAATTTAAAAATGCTATATTTTCTTAAATAGCTAAAGCGGAAACATGTCAAGTGATTTTTATTTTATTTTAAATATATAAAATCTCTTGAATAAAACTGTCAAATAATGAATCCAATAAACTCAAGTCTAAACTTTAAACAAGAACTGATGCCAACCAACGGCCCGAAGCAAACTACGCAGGACTTAATAACATGAGATAAGTTGGAGTTCTAGTAACTCAAATCCAACAACGATAATAAAGGAAAAGAATTTAAACAAACATAACACAAGTCTTGGAAGGAATTAAAAGCGACATAACACCACTAGGCATACCCATCCGTCACGCCGCTCCATGATCATTGACCTGAAAACATTTTAGATAAAAAGGGGGTGAGCACAAAAACGTACTCAGTGGTGGGGAACAAGGAATATCATTATTTTATTTGTCCAAACGTGTATACATCGCAAGAAAGTAATAGTCAATCATATTCAACCTCACTGGCTTAAAAATCCTGCCACACAGGCATAGGATATATACGTAGTCAATGACTCACCGTCAAGACTCAGCCTTATAGGCTTAAAAATCCTGCCACACAGGCATAGGATATATATACATAGTCAATGACTCACCGTCAAAACTCAGCCTTACCGGCTTAAAAATCATGCCACACAGGCTACGCCACACAGACAATGATACGCCACATAGGCTATGATTCGCCACACAGGCTACGCCACACGGGCAATGATACACCACACAGGCTATGATTCGCCACACAGGCAATAATACGCCACACAGACTTTCACTATGAATGTAACAAAACACAACAATGATTATCACCATAAACTTACAGATAGAGTAAATCCCACAATAAATATGTTTATTCCAAAACACATGTTTGCAATTTAAAGAGAATTTTACCCACCTAGTTTTTGTTGAGCATAACAAATCAAAATCAACTCAATTCTGGGACGAGGGTCCTAGTTGCACCGCACCTAGTTCAATAAATACAATAGTCTTATCAGGGCTTTTAGGAAAAATAAAAATGACAAACTCCTTAAACAAAACTAACTATTTAATACAGTCTAGGGCCATCAACAGAAGATCATAAAAGATTTTCTTTTTAAAACATAGTCTGGAATGTTTAAGAATTTAACTAATTAAACGGGTCATTTAAATAAAATTGTTGTATAGTATAGATTGATTCAAATCAATTAACTAGATCAAACTAATAACTTTACTGACAAGAAACAACCTTCATTTTTTTTTTTAAATTAGAAAATTAGACCACTCATTAATTTAATTGAATTAAAACATATGATTCAACTAAATCCTAATATGATCGGCAATTCATTTTTATTGTTTTTTATTTATTTGTTTATTCATATAAGTTAAATTTCCATTCTTTACTTAACTTATTCAAAGGCATTAGTCTTATAATACATAAAATAATATGAAATCATCAAAATAAATCTGATCACACACGTATACTTATATATCAGTCATAACTTATACAAAATTGTGTTAAAGAGAATTCAAATGCACATGTGTATATATATACCTCCTCGTTTAACTAAATAATTTAAAGGGGGAAAAAAAACAATCACCAGTAACTCAACCAATTAGTTTCGTAAGCCATAACCACAAAATTTGTGCACTAGAAAGCTTACCAGAAAAAAATAAAACACTTGATAGAAACTTGAAGCTAGATGCAGACTCCCAAGTCACATGCAACGCTTGAGGAGGCTATATTTTTTTTTACTGTTGTATATTGGTATGCAAAAGACGTGCTAGTGATTTTATTGGCATAAAAAGGTTAACTCTAATAAAGTCTTAATCCTACTTGAACTCTTATTAATTAAAACTTAATTTTACCTAAATATAAAATACAACTTGGGCTCAACAAAATAATATTCTACAAAGCCCAATTTGAGAATAAATAATACTATAATTTAACAATTATTTAAGCCCAAAACTTAATAACATAATTTGATAATTTTATAAGCCCAAATTTTATTTTATTACTTAGTCCATATTTTTTTTATATCTATGTAAAGTAATATTCGAAGGCCCTAAAATAAATTTCAAAGTTTGTGTTCTAGCTAGGGGCGCAACTACGGACTCCCTCAAGTCCAAGTTAAAATCGAACATGTCAAATATTCACAAATCCAACATAAAAGATTTAAAATTTAAAACAAATTAAATCAAACAAAAAAGTGGGGCGTTACAATCTGCATTTTGTTAGTCATGGGCTGGAACTGGAAAGTGTGCCCCTATAACGAATTTCTGGAGAAACCTACCCCTTGAAATGAACACAATTACCCTAAATTACCATCACTGCGCTCTGCTACTTCAGTTATTCCTGCTTCACTGCGAGTATCTCCGGCTATGGGTTTTACTACTTCGTCTTTCCCGTTTTATCCCTCCTCATTTCTGAATATTCCTCAAATGCCCCAAATTGCCTTTGCAAAGAAGAAGAGTTTTGTCTCGGAGGCAGTTCTGGGTCCGCCCATTGTTAGGATTCGTTCTCGACAACATCTAATGCGCAGCGGAATAAAACATCAAGAACTGATCTAGATCTATAATTAAGCATGCGATGAGCCCTAAAACACGAAGATCGAAGACTTACGTGTTTATTACGCTTCCAGGTAGTAGTAAAGCTTCCAAGGAATCCTTCGAGAGCGTTTCCACTACTATGGTATCCACGTGTCTTTAATCGATCGCAGGAACAATTCCACGATGTTAAAATTGAGCGAGAAGCGAAGAATCTCACATTCGATTTTGCGATGCGTTTTTAGTGTGTGTTACATTGCGGTCTAACGTTAATCTCAAAGATTAACTTCCATTATAAAGATAACCACCCACTATTTATTCTTTAATGGGCTTTAAGCTTAATTAATTAATGTCCAACATTTAATTAATTAAGCCCAATCTAATATCTAGTCCATTAATCTTTCAATCTCCCACTTGGACTAGCATTAGACAACATACCGTGCACTATGCATATACCCTTGAACGATTAACAATACACTTGATAGTGTGACCCAATAGGCCCCATTACAAGCGATGATCTAATCAAAGTCGCACAAAACTCTTGATTGCGTTGTGCGTGAACTCGATATATGACGGACGTTTACGTGGAAAACAATAAACAAACCTTTACATGAAGTTTATGTAATATCCTTTCATTCATGACACACTCGATTGAGCCTGGGGTTTTGCTATGTGTCTATCCCGATAGCTCAATCATTTTCTCATCTTTATTATAAGACCCGTATGATCATATTCAATTACTTTAATTGAATATATCTCTTCACATTAAATGACTTTATGATCGAATAATATAGAAAATGAGTGCTCACTCGAAAATCTAATCGAGGAATGAATCCCATTCTTGGCTCAACTACCATTTCATTTGTCTCATGATGCACCCAATCCAAGCCGTATCTTGCCACTCATAGCGTTGCCTTGGTCAAAGTACAGCACTCAACAAACAAAATGTATAATGACCTCAAGTCTAAGGACTATTACATACTCCACACACTAAGAAATCGTAGACATCAAACAAACGATTTAATAGTTGGGTATACCAATACTCTCCAAAGTATTCATGTGTCCATCACGAATATCAAATATCTCGTAGTTGTGAGAACCACTACATTCTCTAAGAATGTGATGCAGACCACATGCTAACCTATAACATATCATCAATATCCCATTCTTGATGATCATTGGTTAGGGCTATTTTAGAATTATACTATATCATTGATGTCTCACAGCAAAATGGCGATGATAATTCAAGGAACAAATAAGAGAATAACGACAAACATCAAAATAATTATTCCATTAAATGTACAAAACCCATAGATAAAACATTATCTTCGATTGTGATCAATAGAAAGTACGTCTCAACAAGGAGTTTCTAAAACATACAAACTATAAACTTCCACTGAATCAAAGCCAATTTCCCACATGTCTAACACCCAAGCCTTCAAAATGTTTGTTGTGTTTTTCTATACACAACGGCTTGGTAAAAGGATCAGCTAAGTTATCGTCAGTGGGTACTCTGTCTAATTTTACATGCCCCATTTCTATTATTTCTCTAATCAGATGATATCGTCTTGGAACATGTTTATTTCTGTTTGTGGCTCTTGGTTCCTTTGCTTGCGCGACCGCACGATGTTGTCACGAAACAATGGTATCGGACCGCTTGCACTTGGAACAACCTCAATTCTTTCACAAACTCCAGCAGGCAACCGCCTCTTTAGCGACTTCGGATGCGACAATATACTCGGCCCGGTGGTGGAGTCGGCGGTAGTAGTCTGTTTGGGCTGTTCCAACTCACCGCTCCACCATTGAGGATGAAAACATATCGGGCCGAGACTTATAGTCGTCATGGTGCATTTGGAAGCTAACATCGGTGTACCCGATCACCGATAGCTCATCGCCCACCATAGACTAAGTATTCTTTAGTCCTTCTAAGGTACTTAAGAATAGTCTTAACAGTTTTCAATGTTCCTCACCGGGATTTTCCTGAAATCTGCCCGTCATGCTAAGCGCATAGACCACATCTGGCCTAGTACATATCATGGCATACATGATTGATCCTATAGAAGAAGCATATGGGATCCTTTTCATGCAAGCAATTTCTTTGTCATTAGAAGGACAATCCTTCTTAGATAACTTGATGCCATGTCCCATAGGAAGAGATCCTTTCTTAGAATTTTCCATTGAGAAACGCCTTAGCAATTTGTCTATGTAAGTGGATTGTGACACCCCAACAATCTATTAGGTCTATCACGATAGATCTTGATCCCAAGGATGTGGAGGCCTCACCAAGATCCTTCATCATAAAGTTTTAGACAACCGGTCTTTCACGGATTGCATCATGGATCGGTCGCTCCCATAATCGAGAATGTCATCGACGTATATTACAAGGTGAACAACGTTTCCATTCTCGCTTACTATAAGCGCAAGGATCCTCTTTGCTTGACAAAATCAAACAATTTGATAGCTCTGTCAAAACAAATATTCCAACTCCTCGATGCTTGCTTAAGTCCATAAATGGACTTCTTTAGCTTACATCTTGCATTCGGCCTCTCTTTGGATACAAAACCTTCAGGCTGAGTCATGTAGACATCACCTTCTAGTTCTCCATTGAGAAACGCAGTTTTGACATCCATTTGCCAAATATCAAAATTGTAGTATGCAGCTATTGCAAGTAAGATCCTAATGGACTTGATTTTGGCAACCGACGAAAAGGTCTCATCATAGTCAATGCCTTCACGTTGACTATAACCCTTTGCCACCAACCTAGCCTTGTAGGTTTGTATCTTACCATCTGCATCTCTCTTCTTTTTGAAGATCCATTTGCAGCCTATGGGGTAAACCCCATCTGGTAAGTCATCAACTAGTTCCCAGACTAGATTGAAATACATCGAGTCCATTTCAGATATTAAGGCTTCTAGCCACATCTTTGAATCGGTGCGGACACGCTTCATTATAGGTCTTAGGTTCATCATCATCCGATTCGACTTCATCATCTTGGTTCTCAACCATTAGATTCAATCTATCGGGTGCACGACGAGTCCTCTGTGGCCTATTGAGTTGGGTTGTTTGCTTGAGTTCAAGTGTTCATTACGAGCGTGAGTAGGAGGCTCCTCCGTGTTGACTTCATCAACATTTTGGAGATTCTCAAGAACTTCCTCATGAATTTCTTGAGGTGGAGGTGGCACAACTATTGTGTCATCAGATGGCACAACTGTTATGTCATCTTGTATTTGATGAGTCTCATTGTCGTGAGGTGACCCTCTAAGAGTCATTTTCCCTCCCAATAGATCGTCAAATACTCCCACTGAATTCTTGTTCACACCATTGAACAATCTTTCGTCCTCTGTGTTGTTTTGTGGTTCTCGAATTTCTTCAAGATCTACCTCGTTGTGACCTTGTTCCTTGGAAACATAGGAGTCTTCAAGAAACGTCACATTCCTAGAAATGATCACCTTGTGATCTCGGTGAGTAAATTCATATCCTTTTGTTTCCTTTGGATATCCCACAAAATAACATTTCTCACTTTTTAATTCCAACTTATCAGTCTGCATCTTTCTAACAAAAGCAGGACAACCCCAGATCCGCATATGTTTAAGACTTGCTATTTTACCACACCATAACTCATATGGTGTTTTCTCGACTGATTTAGATGGAACCATATTCAGAATATAAACGGCAGTTAGTAAGGCATGGCCCCAAAAGAATAAAGGGAGACTAGCGAAATTCATCATGGATCGAACCATATCTAATAAAGTTCGATTTCTTCTCTCGGATACACCATTCATTTGTGGTGTTCCCGGAGGTGTCCAGTCTGACCGGATTCCATGTGATTTCAAGTAATCAAGAAACTCTCGGCTTAAGTATTCCCCTCCTCGATCTGATCGAAGATTCTTAATACTTTTACCAAGTTGTTTCTCGACTTCTAACTTAAACTCCTTAATTTATCAAGAGCCTCAGATTTGTGTTTCATCAGATACACATATCCATATCTTGAAAAATCATCAGTGAAAGTTATGAAGTACGAATATCCACCTCTTGCTTGAGTTGGAAATGGTCCACACACATATGAGTGGATTAACTCTAGCAATTCTTTGGCTCGTAACCCTTTCCCAGAAAATGGTTTCTTAGTCATCTTTCTTTTGAGACAAGATTCACAAGTACCATATGATTTAAAATCAAATGGTGTGAGATAATCTAATTTTCTCAGTCTTGCTATCATTTTCTCATTGATATGACCAAGTCTACAATGCCAAAGATAAGTAGCATTATTCGTATTACTTAGCTTAGGTCGTTTGTTTTGCACATTGAGAATATCTCGTTCACATTCAAGCATATATAAACCATTCGAAAGAAAGGCATTTCCATAAAACACTCCATTAAGCGAAAAAGTACAACGACTGTTTCCAAAATGGAAGGAAAACCCTTCTATGTCCAACATAGGAATGGAAATAATATTCTTTGAAATAGTGGAGCGAAATAACAATCATGTAAATCTAGTCTATAACCCGAAGGAAGATCGATCTATAAGTCCCCAGCGTTCGGCGACAACTCTTGCTCCATTTCCCACGCGTGGGTCAACCTCCCGAGATTCACCTTCCTGTCATCACTAAGCCCTCCACATTATTACAAATATGTGAGCCACGATCGGTATCTAATACCCGAGAATGTGAATTATTTATAGACATATTTATCTCAACGACAAATATACTCGAGCTATCACCCATTGCACCTTGTGCCTTAAATTTTAGGCGCCTCTTCCAAAGCCCTTCTCATGAAGCGTGCTCTTGGAGATATCTCAGAGTATCTCATACTCCAAGGCTTGTGCCTCCGAGACAAACAAACTCTCCAAGTGCTGAATCATTTCATAGGGTAGCATGCATTCATGTTGCCTTTGGAGTTCTAAACTCATAGAAGTCAACATAATGCTCTGAGCCGACATAGCATCCTCAATGTGCTTCTTATGAGCAATCCAGTCAAACGAGGCATACTCAGGAGAACACTCATTGGGGATGATATTGATTGGTTTGTCCAAGACATACTCAATCTTATCCGTCCTTAATACCAAACGCAGGCAACGTAGTCAATCCGGATAGTTTGACCCAGTCAACAAATTAGTTTCCATCAAACATTTATCTAACATAGTCGACATCGTAACTGAATAAAATTAACAGAAATTAGAACAAATTAGAACAAAGTAAACACAAATCACAATCGTATCACTAATCAAACAAGGGTTTATTGTATTGATTAGCTCCCACTAATTTTGACATATATTGCACCCCCAAAATGCAAAATACGGATTTATAACAATTATAAATCTTAGTAGTCCAAGATCCAAGTCAATATTATTACAGCCTCTGCTTTGGCTGATGACTGTACATAATATCACCGATGAGCCTCGAAGCGAATTGCAACATTAATTCGTAGTGATTCAAGTCTTATATTATTGTAGCCTCTGCTTTGGCTGATGACTATAGTAATAATACTTGGTCAGTTTCCAAAACCGATCGCAACAAATAAATTTGCAATTCTTGGTTTATTAATCCAATTAATATGCATCCACTAATTATTTTGATCGTTTTGGCTGTTTCAAAATAATTAAGCAAGTCAACCCCATCACACGATGCCAACCATGCATCTAGGAATGAGCATTTGCCTTGTCGATTTAGGAGTAAACACTTTGGTGTAATACCCTTGGTCGAAAGAGGCTAGGATCCTCATACAATTATGATGGACGATGCATTTGTTTCAAAAACTAGAATTGTATTTAGTGGGGATAAAACATGTGATACTAATTGTTTATTTTAATATCAAATATTAAATCAAAACAATTACTGGGTACCGCCTACCCAGGCATGAAATGCGGACCACATATATTGGGCGCCGTCTACCCAAACATAGTTACATGGACTACAAGTATTGGGTGCCGCCTACCCAAACAATAAAGTGGTCTCTAACTACTATAGTTAAAATAAGCATAAAATCAAATAACATGCTTATCACAGAAAACAGCAAATAGGGCTCAACGAATAAATTCATTAATCCAATTAATAATTTAATTCTCTAATTAAAAGTGGATTTAGGCATTTATATTAATTCCAAATTAATATAAATATTCATTTAGCATTATTATTTCTAAAATAATAATCTAATAAGATTTATTAATCTAATTAATAAATCAATTTTCTAATTATGAACACTAGTAAATTATATTAATTCTAAATTAATATAAAATCAAACTTTATACTATTATTTCAAAATAATAATAAATTTATAATTTATTAATCTAATTAATAAATTAATGTCCAAATTGTGATTAAATTATTTATTCTAAATTAATAAAAAAATCCATGTACATTGACAAATTATATTAATTCTAAATTAATATAAAATTAAACCTTATATTATTATTTCAAAATAATAATAAAGTTCAAAATTTATTAATCTAATTAATAAATAAATTTCTAAAATTATGATTAAATTTATTAATTCTAAACTAATAAAATAAATCCATGTACATTAGTAGATTGTATTAATTCTAAATTAATACAAAACAAAATTAATGTTATTATTTGAAAATAATAATATTAAACTAAATTTATTAATCTAATTAATAAATTAGTTGTGTAATTAAATTAAATTTTATTAATTCAAAATTAATAAAATAAAGCGTTTTTTATTAAGCTATGCAGACCCATGGGTGCCACATAAAATGAAAAAGGCCCAACACTCTATCACCGCCCGGCAACGAAACCCAGCAAAATTAAGACCAGAAACAGAAGCCTCGGCCCAAAATAGCGCCTCAAGCCGCGGCCCAGCGCTTCCCAAAAGCCCAGGCGTTCGCGCGGCCCATTGCGCCAAGCCGCAAGCCCTAGCCTGCTCGCGGAAGCCCACATACGCGAAGTCCAGCGCCCGCGAAGACCAAGCCCGCGACCCCGGAAGCCCAGCTCACGACGGGAAATGCGTTAGGGTTTTCAGGCGACGCGACATCTGCGCCGCCGCCTCTCGCCCTCCGATCGCCGCGGCGCGACCCGTCGAGAGGAAGACCACCACGCGCGCCGCGCCCGGTAGCGTCTTGAAAAACCAGCGCCGCGTTCTTCCTCTTCTCCCTCCTCCCGTGGCGAACGTGAGAAGAAGCTTTGCACACCCAGTGCTCGACGGGAGGTCCCAGCCAGTGGCGCAGCGGCGAGCGCGACGCCTTGCATTAAGACGTAATTACCGCCGACGAAGGAATCCCGGCGGCGTCGCAAAAGCGGTGATGAAGGAGGGGTTTCAAAATTTCCAGAAACACAATTATCAATTTCAATTTTCAAAATCAGATTTTCCAAAATCAGATTTCGAATTTTTTTAATTCAGATTTTCCAAAAATTAAAATATCAAAATCCACAATTAAATCAGAACATGAATTAATTATAAATCGAGCCCCGGACTCTGATACCACTGTTAGGATTCGTTCTCGACAACATCTAATGCGCAGCGTAATAAAACATCAAGAACTGATCTAGATCTATAATTAAGCATGCGATGAGCCCTAGAACACGAAGATCGAAGACTTACGTGTTTATTACGCTTCCAGGTAGTAGTAAAGCTTCCAAGGAATCCTTCGAGATCGTTTCCACTACTATGGTATCCACGTGTCTTTAATCAGTCGCAGGAACAATTCCACGATGTCAAAATTGAACGAGAGAAGCCAAGAATCTCCTGTTCGATTTTGCAGTACGTTTTTGTAGTGTGTGTTCTGTTCTGGTCTAACGTTAATCTCAAAGATTAACTTCCATTATAAAGATAACCACCCACTATTTATTCTTTAATGGGCTTTAAGCTTAATTAATTAATGTCCAACATTTAATTAATTAGGCCCAATCTAATATCTAGTCCATTAATCTTTCACCCATTACTGAGGTAGTGTTTATGGATCAAGTTGCTATGCTGCATCTATGTTGTGTCGAAAGAATTGCTTGTGACAATCAGTGTGAATGCTGAAAGATTGCGGCTTTTAGAACTAGATTTGAAACAAACGGATGCAATGAATAGTTGAATAATTATTGTTAAGGGTAAAGTCTAATTTTGAAATTTATTTATTATTCCGAAAATGATCAGTCTTGGTGCATGTTCAAAGGTTATGAATGATATGTAATTCTTTACTATCATTTTCTTCACAGTATTGCTGAATCATGCCAGTTTGTTTGAGTGAAGAAGTAGGTCAGATTTATGTTGATGATAATCACATTCAAGAGGGAAATTGTTGCTTCCTTTTATGGCAATATTCATTTGTTGAAGGAAAAAAATTCACATTTTATGTGGTTTAAAATCGTTCTTGAGGCGCGCCTCGTTTCGAGGGGCCGGAAAATCGCCTTTGAGGCTACGCCTCACCTGGTTCGGATGGGGCACACGCCTTGACCTCGTCGAGGCGCACCAAGGCTCTGAGGCGGACAGAAGCGCACGCCTCTTGAATTCTTCAGTTTATGTAATTTTTTTCCAGTTTTTTGGGCTTTGAAGGTCCGAAAATCAATGGGCTTTATTTATTTGGCCCCAATTTGTAGTATGCTGTTAAAAAACAGCCTTCATTAACAAATTAAAAGATAAAAAAATCTTAGAAACCTTTAGAAAACCTATCTCCCTCTCACTCTCTTTCTCTTGTTGGAAATCATGTATATATATATATATATATATATATGTGGTCAAGTTTCAGGAAGCTACTTTGACCAAGATTTTGAGTGAATTAACGTTTAATTTTATGAAATTAAATGGCATAGGATCGATCTACGTTTCGAGTAGATGATCGTGGTGTATTCACATTCTTAAATCCGAATTCCGGTGAGTGATAAATAATGGATCAAAGCTGGTCACTTAAACATGTAGTTATGTGATTAAGGGATAAGCATGGATTAATTAATCATTATCCCACATTGATTAATGTACTTTCATTAATTATCTATATAAGTGGTTCATTGAACACTTAGTATAATTATGTGCACAAGTGATGGTGGAAAGCCCACGTCTTGCCGCCATATACGCCCGCCGCCCGCAGTGCCGTGCCGTGCGTGCCCGGCTCCCGGCTCGGCTCGGTTCGGTTCCGTGGTCCGTGGTCCTTGGATCTTGGCAATTGGTCTTTGGGTGGTCTTTGGGCTGTTCTTTGGGCCTGTTCGTGGGCCTGGTTCCGTGGCCCATTGCCGTATATTTTGGATCAATGTTTGATCGAGCCCAAAGATGGAGTTGGTCCGAGGCCCAACTCGTGTGGCCCAATCCGTTGGGCCTGCTGTGCACTTGAAGAGACGTCCGGATACGTCCAATGAACACGGGCGCACGTGTTGTCCAGTTAAATCGTAACTATCGGTAACGTTCCAACATGATGGCTCTGCGGGAAACGTGCCCACGTTGTCTCCAGAAACCGCCGCGTAACCCCTCTGCACTCAATGGGGGACATAACTCCGTAACACCCGACATCAATGCGGTGTTGACTCCAAGATGCTCCCTTGAGGGGCGGCGCTATAAAGAGGATATGTCTCCCGGCATTAGTCACCCTCTCGTCTAAAGCATTCCAAATTCTCTCAAAGCACTCACTGCATACATAGCTCGTGTCCAGCTCGTCCTCACCTCCGTCCGGTTCGTCGGAGCTCGTTGGTTCTTGGCTGCCACTACGAGACGCCGTTTCATCTTTGGGGATGATCGCGGAGCCGAGAAACACTACCGGGCGTGTTGCGTCTTGCGAGAAAGAGGCCTCCTCGACTCGACATTAGAATCTTGTTTTCAATTTTCTCTGTTGTTTCTTGTTTTAATTCATTGTTAGGTTTGATCATCTCCTACATTTACATTTTAAGTTGTGTCGTCCGTGCAAGTTGTCTTTATTACGTACACATTTTCCAATAATCGGAAGATGAAATATTACTTGCCACGAAGGAGTTGAGACATTAATTAACTTAAAACTTTCGAAACTAATACCTTTGCTTGGAGATGTCATCTGTTCCTACCACCGACTCGCCTCTGCCTGCGCCTCTGCTGCTGCTGCTGGTCTGCACTATGGCTTCGGTCATGTTTGGTTCGATGCCTTACGGATCAACCATTGGGCCCTTTGAGTCATTGTTGGTTCCACTTTTAGTGGTTCAACAATTGGTTCCACTTTAGTGGTTCATTGGTTCGACGATTTGCAATTTTCGATGGGTTGTTGTTGGATCCATGGGATCTAACTGCCGTGGTTCTCATTCGAGTTCCATGTTTGACACACTTCAAGTGGTGCTTGGTGGATCCGGTTTGGATCGATCTCGCGTATGTTCATACCGCAAGGATGATGCCGCCACGAGAAGCCGCAAGTTTGGAGGATCCGACTTCAAGAGATGGCGAGAAAAGATGTTGTTCTACCTCACGGCGTTGGGCTTTGCCAACTTCTTGGTGGAAGATGAGCCCGCTGCCGTTCGGGGCGGTATGGACTTTCACGTCCGAGCAGCATATGATAACTGGCGCACTCACGACTATCTTTGTAAAAACTTTATACTTGGTAGTTTAGAAGATAGCTTGTATAGTGTTTATCTTTGTTATAACGACATCCAAATGTATGTGGGATCGCTAGAAAAGAAGTATCGTAGTGATGATGCGGTACTAAGAAGTTCATTGTAGCCAAATATTTGGACTACAAGATGGTCGATTCGACCGATCATAGACCAAGTCAAGAGTTTCAACTCATTGTACACGAGGTTCAAGCGAAGGGCATCTTGTTTGAGACGGCTTTGTCGTCGCTACGATTATTGAGAAACTACCCGGGGGTGGAGAGACTTCAAGGTCTACCTTAAGCACAAGCGAAAGGATATGGCGCTGAAGACTTGATCGTCAAACTAGCGCCGAGTCGATGTGAAGAAGCAAGATTTGAAAGAAGGTCGATCGATCACGAAGGCCAACTGTTGGAGGGCGGTCCCTCCAACAAGCGTGTTCGTCGATGTCAAAGACAAAGGAAAGGGAAGGTGGTTACCCGTAAGTTTGTGAGGGTATCACACATTGTGTGGCAAGCATGGCCACACGAGTAGAGCTAGTCGACCAAAGAAGAAGAAGGCTAAACAAGTTGCCAGCGTTGTCGAGAAGGACTTGACAAATGGGACAAGGATGACTTGGCTGCTGTGGTGACCGAAGAAGTCGACCGTCGAGAATCAAGGTGGATGGTTCATCGACAACGGTGCAATCACTAAGCGTCTGCGCCGAAAAGATGCGTTTCTCCACCTACAAGGCTGTTGAGGAAGGAAGCTCAACATGGGGAACCAAGCTTAAATGCGAGGTTGCGGAGTTGGTGATGTGGTGCTCAAGATGTCATCCGGCATTGAGATCACATTGAAGGATATCTGCATGTCGAGACATTCGTAAAAACTTAGTGTCAAGCTCTATTCTAGTTAATAAGGGTTTTAGACTAGTTTTGAGTCGGACAAGTTTGTCTTGACTAAGTTTGGAAAGTTCTAAGTAGGGTTATCTCACCGGGGTCTTTTCAAACTAAATGTAATGGTTGTCTTGTGTGTACCAAAAATTATGATGAATGAAAATGCATCTACTTCCTCTTACTTGATTGAGTGCTACGATTTATGGCATTGTAGATTAGGACATGTTAATCTAAATGCAATAAAAAGATTAGTAAATTTAGATTTACTAAAGTTAAATTAAATGAATACACAAACGAAATGTGAGGTTTGTGTGGAAGCTAAAATGGCTAAGTTACCGTTTCATTCGGTAGAGGCAGACACTAAACCTCTAGAACTTATTCACACCGATGTGTGTGATTTAAAGTTTGTCTGCACTAGAGGTGGTAAAAAGTACTTCATCACGTTTATTGATGATTGTACAAGATATTGTTATCTTTACCTTCTAAGAAGTAAAGACGAGTCTATTGAAGCTTTTAAAACTTGAGAACAGGCGAGAATCAACTAATTTGTCGAATTAAGGCTGCTCAAGTGATAGAGGGAGAATATGTAGCTCCGTTTGAGACATTATGCAACGAAAGTGGTATAATACATCAAGCGACAGACTCCTTATTCACCTCAATCTAATAGCATTCTGAGCGTAAAAATCGAACACTTAAAGAGATGATGAATGCTTTGTTGATTAGTTCGAGGTTGCCCGGAACTTGTGGGGAAAGCTGTTTTGACACCAACTACATCTTGAACAAAATTCCACCAAGAGTAAGGATGTCACTCCTTACGAGTTGTGGAAATGAAGAAAGCCATTGTACAAATATCTCAAAGTGTGGGGTGTTTGGCGAAGGTTGAGGTGCCTCTTCCTAAACAAGTTACAATTGGACCTAAAGCGATCGATTGTATCTTTATTGGGTATGCTGTGAGCAGCGGCGCTATCGTTTTCGATCCACGGTCGAGGTACGGATTGTTGTGGGGACGACGATTGAATCAAGGAATGCTATATTCTTTCAAAGTGTTTATCCTGTAAAGACAAGGATAAAAGTGAAGCCGGCTCTAGCAATAGAGCGATGGTGAAGCTTCGAGTTCTAAACCTTTGGAGAAAGAACCGATATCGCATAAGCGATCGAGTCCGATCGGAGGGTCGAAATCGAGACGAGGCGATGAAGTCGAACGCCAAAGTTTTGGTCCCGACTATATTGCGTTCATGTTGACGAAGAATCAACTTGATCAAAGTAGCTATGCTCGGCAGACGGAATGCTCGGCGAGAGGTCGTTCAAAGCGAGATTGATTCCATTCGCAAAACCACACTTGGGTCTTTGGTTGATTTGCGAAAGGTTGTAAGCCCTTAGGATACAAGTGGATCCTTAAAAGAAAGTACAAAGCGAGATGGATCAATTGAAAAGTATAAGGCTCGTTTGGTTGTCGAAGGGTTTAAACAAAGAGAGAGTGCGATTTCTTGATACCTATTCACTGTGACGAGGATTACGTCTATTAGGGTGCTTCTGCAATTCTTTGCTTTGCACAATCTTGAGATTCATCAAATGGACGTTAAGGCGTGTTTTTGAATGGTGACCTCGAGGATGAGGTATATATAGAGCAGCTTAGAAGGGTTTGTTGTACACAGTCGAGAGGGCAAGGTATGCAAACTCGTGAAGTCCTATATGGTTTGAAACAAGCGCCGTTGCAATGGCACTTGAAATTTGACAATGTAATGTTGGCAAATGTTTTCAAGATCAACGAGTGTGACAAATGTGTCTCGTTAAGAACAACGATAATGGTTATGTTATAGTGTGTCGTATGTAGATGACATGTTGATCATGGTAGTAATACTCAAGTCATTAATGACACAAAACGCATGTTAAATAGAAATTTTGACATGAAGGACATGGGTTTAGCTGATGTGATTCTTGAAATCAAGATTCTAAGAAGATCGACGGAATTGTCTTGACACAATCTCACTCGTCGAGAAAGTGCTTAAGAAATTCAACGCGTTTGATAGTTTGTTGCTAAGACCCCATTGAGCTCAATGTTCACTTGAGTAAGAACAGGGGTGAACTTTGTTGGGCAAGAAGACTATGCTAATGTCATCGGTGTTTGATGTATCTTACAAATTGCACTCGGCCCGACATAGCTTGTAGTGAACAAATTGAGTGGTTATACGAGCAATCGAGCAAGGAGCATTGGAAGGCTTTAGTGAGAGTTTTGAGGTACTTAAGTATACTCAAAATCATGGGCTGCATTTTACGAGATATCCCCGGTGCTTGAAGGCATGCTTGTGATGCCAATGGATATCGACACGAAGATTCACTTTCTACAAGTGGAGTGCGTGTTTACGATTGGGAGGTCTTTGTTTCTTCAAGATCCACGAAACAAGCGTGTATAGCCCGATCCACCATGGAATCAATTCATAGCTTTGGATAAAGGCGGTGAGGAAGCCGAGTGGCTCCGTAATTTTTGGAAGATATTCCATGTTGGTCTAAACACTGCCACCGGTGATGATTCACCGTGATAGCCAAGCGGCTATTGGAAGGCGAAAAGTGGTTTGTATAATGGTAAGTCTCGACATATACATCGGCGACATAATACCGTGAGGCTTTTGATCTCAAGTGGGGTTATATGAATTGATTATGTCAAGTCAATAGATAATCTGGCAGATCCGTTAACCAAAGGGTTGAACCGGGATCAAATGATCAAGTTGCTAGAGGGAATGGGATACTCGGTAAAGAATCACTTATGTAAGTGCGAAATGGGGCCGCTTCAAACAAAACACTTATTAATCCAAAGTGGATGTCCATGGCCAAATGGAATCAAGCGTGAGAATGTATGAGGTTGCGGTGTTAAAGTGTTAATATCATTGTCTCGATTGCACATTGTGGGGAATAGTTCAGGCATCGTGTCCACTAATCCGCTGTGTACTCGATGGTACTAACTATGGAAGGTTCAATGCCATAAACCACTGTCCAAATATTTTAACATCTCTTGAGGATCGAAATGTGTGCGCATACATGCATATGGCTATTTCCACTCATGTGGGGGATTGTTGGAAATCATGTATATATATATATATATATTATATGTGGTCAAGTTTCCAGGAAGCTACTTTGACAAAGATTTTGAGTGGCGTAACGTTTAATTTTGTGAAATTAAGCGGCATAGGATCGATCTACGTTCGAGTAGATGATCGTGGTGTATTCACATTCTCAAATCCAATTTACGGTGAGTGAGAAATAATGGATCAAAGTTGGTCACTTAAACATGGAGTTATGTGATTAAGGGGATAAGCATGGATTAATTAATCCTTATCCCACATTGATTAATGTACCTTCATTAATTATCTATCTAAGTGGTTCATTGAACACTTAGTATAATTATGTGCACAAGTGATGGGCTGGAAAGCCCACGCGCTCATGCCAGCCCCGCCGCTGCATGCCCGTGCGGCGCCCGCCGCCGCCGCCAGCCCGCGCCCATGCCCGCCCGGCTCGGCTCGGCTCGGTTCGATTCGGTTCGGTTTCGGTTCCGTGGTCCGTGGTCCTTGGATCTTGGATCTTGGATCTTGACAATTGGTCTTTGGGTGGTCTTTGGGGCATTCTTTGGGCTGTTCGGCCTTGCTTCGTGGGCACAGTTCCGTGGCCCATTGCCCGTATATTTTGGATCAATGTTTGATCGAGCCCAAAGATGGAGTTGGTCCGAGGCCCAACTCATGTGGCCCAATCCGTTGGGCTGCTGTGCTTGAAGAGGCGTCCGGATCGTCCAATGAACACGGGCACGTGTTGTCAGATTCATCGTCGCTGTCGATAACGTTCGATATGATGGCTCTGCGGAAACTTGCCCACGTTGTCTCAAGAAACAGCCGCGTAACCCTCTGCACTCAATGGGGACATAACTCCGTAACACCCGACATCAATGCGGTGTTGACTCAAAGATGCTCCCGTGAGGGACGACGCCTATAAATAGGACATGTCTCCCGATTAGTCACCTACTGTCTAAAGCATTCCAGCATTCTCTCAAAGCACTCCCTGCATACATAGCTCGTGTCCAGCTCGCCTCGCCTCCGTCCGGTTTGCGGGAGCTCGTTGGTTCTTGGTCTTTGCCACCTCACGAGACGCCGTCGTTTCATCTTTGGAGCGATCGCGGTAACCGAGATCACTACCGGGCGTATTTGCGTCTTTATGGAAAGAGGCCTCCTCGACTCGGCATTAGAATCTGGTTTTAAATTTTCTCTTGTTGTTTCTTGTTTTAATTCATTGTTAGTTTTGATCATCTCCTACATTTCAGTTTCAAGTTGTGATACGCCCGGCAAGTTGTACTGTTCTGTACATATTTTCCAACATCTCTCTCTACGACCACCTTTCACCGACGACTCGGCTGCCTTCTCCAACGACTTAGCTGCATCGGCAGCAGCAGCAACAACGACTCATCATGCCAACAGCAGTGAACATATATTTTTCTCTCTCTTTTCTCGCTATTATGCACCCAAACTTGACAAAATTCAAGTTAATTAGTTGGAAATTACAGATTTCTTATTTATTTAGTTGGACATTTGATTATGACTAATAAATTATTAGACTTGAGTTTAAGATTTTAAAGATTTTATTATAATTTATGAATAGTTAGGAACTTATGTTTTTATATGTGTTTTTATATTATACATTTACATGTTTTAGGTGTTTTATTATATTATTTATAATTTTTATGCGTTTTTATGATTTACGCCTCGTTCTTACGCCTCAGACCGCCTCAAGGCTTACGTCTCGCGAGGCTATTGGAAAATGCCTCGGTGCTTAAAATGTATATTTAAACTTTCGAACTATTTTTACGTTTTCCTTTATAGTTGAAGGTAGGGTGGTGGAATCTCACTTGCTGGAACAGGAACTCGATATATATGCATTGAGGACCATAATTATCAAACATGTACTATTGTAATGGATGCATCTTATAATTTTAGGCACATAATTATCTTGTCATTGGTTCTATGTTAGAGAAATGGAATTTGCCCAATCTAACTAACATGCTCATGATTTCTTTAAGTGCCTCTGCATCAAGAACCATATGTGCATCAAGAACCATATGTTGAAATATGTAATCAATTTATGGTTCTCATTTTGTTACTGAAGACCTCTAATTAGTACATCGCATTGGACTTATGATAATTTGCTTCTTATACTTACCAGAGAGAGCTTACAAAACATATGGATTCTATGATTGGATCTCTAGGCAGATTAAGACTGGTTAATACTTTTCACCGTAGTGATGTTAGGTCAATTAACTTTGATCCTCAAAAATCTCTTTACTTAGTTGTATTTCATGGCTCTAAACACCTCCCAAGATTTTCTGTATATGCCATCCTTGAAGACTAACTGATCTTCTTCACATTGTTTTTTCTGTTTTGATGCTCACAAAATCCTTTAGGTTCATGTGTTTTCGGTTCATTCTCGTGATTTATGTTGTGTGCATGTGTCTGTTTCTACGTGTACATTTATTTTCATCAAGGAATCTTAATCAAGTGGTTATCCTGATAACATATCACAGGTCTGGCTCTCCGAATATGACAGATAGTGAAGCTTTCACAAGAACATACAGAGCGCAGCTTGATGAAGCTGAAGCTACTGGAAATATTCCTCAAAACATCTCTAGAGGTCATTTATCGCATCTTCTTATACCACACATTATAGATTACCATTTGAATCCTCATCAAATGTTGCTTTCCCATACATCTTTTTTTACTTATTTCCTTAAAAACTTTCTCGACAAATGCAGTGTAATAACCTGAAAAATTTAAAACTTTTATTTGTGATGTTTAAATCACTTAATTGTGGTTCTTAGACCTTAATTATGTTTAAGGTAACCAACGAAACGAATTAGAATCGATTCGGAGATCGAAAACTAGAGAAATAAAAAAACTAGTGACTAGTCCTACCGGATTAGGGTTTTCTGAATAGCCTGAACATAGAATGAAAGATCGAGAATGAATCTTGACAAAAGGATTTCATTTCTAGAATCTTCTCGCCAAAACATGTGAGAAACCAAAGAATGAGAATTTTTGGGCATACTTGCCCGGTCAGTCTTAAAAGCACTATTTACAAGCCGGATCAACTTCCTGTCCGTGCTATCCATGATAATTCATGATAACAATTAAAATCATGAAGGAATATATTATTATGAATTTAGAAATTATAAGAATCAATTTCTGAAAGAAATTCCTGAAGAACTCAACCGAACGCCGGGAAAAATATACCGGGAAAACCCTAATCTGATATCGATAAAATATGATTTATAAGACTCAAATAAATTATGAAAGCTCAAAAATTCAATAGAATTTCGAATGAGCATAATTTAATCGTGGAACGTTGTTTTTCCGCGATAACTCGGAATTGACTTATCGGACGTCGTCCGAACTTGATGAAATTTTTATAAACATTGAAATAAGTCATTTAAAGGTTATTTAATAAAATAAAACCTTAAGGTTCCGAAATTTCAATCGAAAGGACGTTAAAACTTAAAGAGTCGGTATTAACATGCCAAAACGGGTAATTTGACCAATCCTTCTCCCAACTACCACCAAGACCACCCCAAATGAGTAATGGCAGCCCTTTAGGCTGCCAATACAATGGGTGAACCGTTCCATTACAGCCTCTCACTTGGGAACCAAAATTCTTTCTCATTTTCAAATTTTCTTCTTTGTTCTTCACACTTTGGAGCTTTTAATCCTCCATTTCAAACCTTTCCAACCCTAGTACTCATCATTCTCTCCTTTTGTAATGGTGTAGATTTTTGTTTTTTTTTTATTTATTTCAAAAACCCTAGTTTTGCTCCTTAATTTTTTCGTGACTTTTGTGCCATCAAATGCTCTCAAGCCATGAATAAAAAATGATTAGAATGATTTTCTAAGGCTGTAGTTCAAAGTTCAGAATTTTTGGAGCATGTTTAATATTTTTGAATTTATGCTTTATTTCTTTTTATATCTGATAAAGCATGCTTTTGTGAATATTATTTGATATTGTTACTTGTTGATGTATTAGGAGCATGTAGAATAAATATGGTAATTTTCAGAATATTTTTGGAATTTTCTTGTATTTTGATTTTATTTGTTGGAAAATAGTAGAGGTATAGTGTTTAATATATGATATGAACATCATATATTAATCTTGAAATTTTGAAACACTACTCCTATTTTTCAAAAATGGGCGTAATATATTTAAGTATTTTAAGCCATTGTTTGATTTTATTTGTTGAGAAATAGTTGAGATATAGTGTTTAATATATGATATGAACATCATATATTAATCTTGAAATTTTTGAGACACTACTCCTATTTTCCTTTGAATCTGAAAACTATATGTATATATCTAAGGATTTATTTGATTTCATTTGTTGAAAATGATAGGATATGTTATGTGTAGAAATAATATGAACCTAATATGCATTGTTGGGAATTATTGAACACATATGTAAAATATGTGTGAGGACAAAAGAATTCCAAACATTTGGTTCATATTATAAATATTAATTGATGTTTAATGTTAATATTACATGTTATTGCATAATATAAACATGTTGTGAAGGAATGAAATTTATTGAGTATGTATATATATATATATATATATATATATGATTACCGAAAATATATAAGGGTGAAAAGCATGGGTTTAAATTTTAATGCATGATATGAAATGATATTTCATGTTTAGTATATGGTATAAGCATGATATAATTTTTGAGGAATTTATTGAACACCAAAGCTCATTAAATGGTGATTGCCGAAAACTATATGTTTTAACATATGATTTGAAATTTTATATGATGATATTGAGTTGGTAATTAAACTCTATAGTAAGATAGGAGTATAATATGATTTTATTGAAATTTATTGGATACATATGCTAATTATTGCTAATTATCGAAAACGTAACAAAATGGCTAAGTATGAGTTTATTTCTTATGTTAAATAATGCTATGATAGTGAAATTATAAGCTTAGAATAAATGGTTGTGATTATGGTGAATGAATGGAATATTTATGCACACATACACAATGATTGTATATTATGTTAGAAATTAGGGTTTTCTATTGCTTTAGTATAGTTTATGTTGTGTATGGTATTGTTGGGTGTTGAATGTTTATGTTTATGTTGTACCGACAAACCAAAACCCCAAACATAAACAACATAATACTATATGTACCAGAATCCAAAAGAAATCGATCAATTTCGATAACTTAAGAATGAATCAACGAGAATCGAAGTTATACATAAATTAGGGTTTGCAACTATTAAAATGATACTCAAACGTGAGTTCCTAAGTTAGAAAAACCAAAAGCCGAGCTACAACGTTAATACTCAATAACGACAACCCAATACGATATTAGATTGAGCGTTAAAACAACTCGATAACGAATAACGATTATCGACTTATATAATCTCCGACGAGTTAAGAGAAACAAACAATATCGTAATGTGTAAGCAAAGATTAGAACATAAGATGTCGATCCTTATGTCCCAAAAGTCGAGTTAATATTCCCAAAGCACTTCGTTTATTCTTAAGTACTTACTTACATGATAGCATGTGCTCACTGAATCATAAGTCGATACTCATCTTTTATTTGTCGTTGCTAATGTCGACAAGTCGTCAACATAACCTACTGGGACGTAACTATAATTGTTAAGTCTAGTTGGTGGCTTGAGAATATCCTAATATATCAATCACAATTTGATTACCGACAATCTATAACGTAATAACGTTTAGAATAAAACTAAGGTTAAGAGTCGAGGATAGACTCGAATATGTGATTCATAATTAAAGTTCACCATGAGCGATGAAGTAATATAGCTTGGGAATTGGGAAAGCAAGATAATAGAAATTTTCTTAAAACAATCACATGAAATCATAAAGAAACCCTAATTGGGAACTTTAAGTCGTAATCTATAAGCGACCTTCGATCGATAGAAAGAATCTAAGAAAGGTTATTTTCTTATGAAGGGTTTGATCGTATGTAGTCGTGAGGAAGAATAACCATACCGCTCACTTAGACTTACTAGCTTTGGATTAGCGGTGGGCTTTCTTGAAACAAAATGTTTTGCATAACTCAAGCATGATTTACAAAGCTTTATGAACTATTATCACATGAAATGTTATTGACGCCAAATGTTTATGTTTTGTTGTTATCCTATCCGAGATTGGTATATCGATATGGTATGTGTATGTGTTGGTCCACCAGCGTTAAAAAAGGATAACGATCGGATCCGACTTAGTTAAGGACTAACTTTCGGATTGTGTACACGTGTGTTGTGTGTTAAGGTTAGCTACCTCGACCGGTCACGGCGACTATGTGTAGGTGGCCACTCCATAGTCTTGTGAATGAATTAATGAATGATCGGATATGGAAACAACGTGAATGAAATAGTCGAGCTGTGACTTTTGGAAAATGATAAAATGTTTGATAGGCGTGAGTCTTTTAACTAAAATCCTCATGTGCTATTGTGGGCGATTCGATAACTTTTGATAAAGAAAATATTTTCGGCAATGAGTCCACCGAGTACTTTGTACTTAGCCCTGCATCTCGTTTTTGATGTGCAGGTTGAGTAAGGATCGATGATGGGTGTGAGGTGGTGCGAGTAGCGATTGTTTTGATGCTTTATTAGAAAGGTTTCTAGAACCTTGGGCATGCATCGTCATATGCTTGTCCACACGTTTATTCTTTGCCTAACTCGATATTATTTTGATGTTTTGATTATAGCGCTTTCATACCGTATTGAACTTGAGGTCGTACCTCGTTCCTTGAATTGTGCCTGATTAGGTTATATTTGAACCTCGAACCTTTTGTGAGTCATACGTGACTCGAGTTGGTGATGAATAGCCTATCCCTTTTGAGTCTTTGCGTTATTGAGTAGTTAAATGGTTAATTGCATTGATTAGTTGTGTTTATATCCACTACTTTATCATACCAGTGACGATCCATATGATCCATACTTTCTTGGGAAGTCGGGTCGTCACAAAGTGGTATCAGAGCTCTTGTTCGCTCTGAACCCTAGAAACTCTTTCCTTGAATCCTAAGTTGAAAATCGAGTCTAGAAATTGTTTGTGTTTGGTGATGCTGCTGCACTCCATCGTCGTCACCGCTTTCAACGAGGAAGAAGGTAACTATCTCAACTAAAGTTGTTTTGAAATGATGGAAGTATATGAAATGTGAATTAAATTTCAATATTGCCTTGTTGGGAAGTTGAAAAATATTTTGGAAAGTGGAAATTTTTAAATTGAAAAGTTGTTTAAATTGATTGGTCATTAGTTTGAAAGAAAGTTACAAGGTTTAGGAGCTTGGTAAATGAGTAAATGAGAATGCTTGATTATCGCACAATGTGTCGCGATCCGTGTTTCTTGTTGTATCACGAGCATGATAGAAGCATGATGTAAATGAGTATGTTTTCCATGAGAACATAGACTCTTAAGGCATGATCCCTTTTATACCGAACTTAGTATGAGAACATAAGCATCCCCAATCGAGCGAAATACTAAGAAGGAGCGAGAACATCGAAATCGAGGAATAACAATCCGAGCAGTTCGATGATGAGAATCGACGAGTCTACGATGATGAGCGATTGTTAATCGGAGGTTCGCCTTGTTATGGGTCCCAACCTCTCTACGTGAGGAATTCCGAACACAGCGTATTGCCTCTATCGTGGCATAAGTGAAAAAAAAAGTATAACGTTATGAAGGTATAAAAAGAAATGATGAATCGTAAGTGCATAATGAGAGCGGATATGATTTGATACTATAACGTGAGTAGAAGTAAGGAATCGAGGACCCGATAAGATGGGGTGATCACTTAGCCTTTACCGAATGCTAGGGATCGAGCGTTTGTTACGTCTAAGGAACCATCGATCTCTTCCCAAAGACCAAACCATGAAAGTAGTTTCATAAGAACTTAGGAATATAAGATGGTTCGGACGGTTTTACGACTAGGCTCCTTTATCTTCTAGAGTCACACCCGAGGGCGTGCTGCGCTCCTACCGTTCCGACCGGATGTACCGGTAAAAGACATCGGCGAGTTCTTTGATCATTTTGTACGTCGTTGGGCTCTTGCACATCCAGTGATACGTCACATTGTGACGATGTGCTTCAATGATCGCAAGGCGCCATCCGATGGCGGTGGATATGCCCGTGAGATATCGGCAGATTACATCTATCGTCGTGAGAGAGCTTGATCTTGAGGCGGACTTGCCCATTCATCGGTCCCCGAGCTACATATTCATGATATCTGAGCTACACCATGGACCATATCTCCCGAGAGGTGTACACCTAGCGTGATGAGATTCCCGAGTGGCTTCACCCGAGGTGTCTCGTTTGGCATCGATGGGCGCATTCTTGCTGGCTGTGGCAAGAACATATTCGAGGCTGGACCTTCCCATCCCCGATAGTTCACATTTCTGGTCCTACCACCAATAGGATTCGAGCCCCGTCATTGCCCGCCCAGACCATCGCCGAAAATTATTCCATGCCAACTTCCATCTCTACCTACCGCCGCTTTCCCAGTTCAGCCGCCGCCATCCCCACACGGACCCCTGTGCCACGATAATATAGAGATTGATGATTCACGTGGCCTAACTGCATGCGCCGCGAGAGAAACATGTGCCCGTCTTACTGCTTCTCAATTTCCAGCCACTGCCTGTGAGGAGATCATGGCTGAGATCCGCGAGACCTAGGCGGGAAGAAGCTAGAGTCATTAGAATCAGAGGCCGTGGCTCTCGCACGACGCCGACGGGAAGACCCCGGGATGATCCATCACCGGCGATGAGATGGAAGGAGTGGAGAGTTCCCATGCTTCCGATCGACTCGACACATGGAGCCTGTTTTACACTCCGGCGATTATGGATCTAGTTCTTAGGACTAGATAGTGTTTTGTCTATATATTTTTGTATATGTTTGATCGTGCGGAAGCGATAGGTCGTCCGATATGAACCCTTATTTTGATGACCACGGTGGCGTTTAGATTTTTATATGCACCGTGACTACACCGAGTGATCTTGATATTAATTTTGGAGTATCATACTCCGTGCACAGCCTTTGTGGATCGTAAAGTGATGATGAAAGTCCTCGTATAGACATTTGATTTGATATGATGATAGCTACCCGAGAGCTTTGGTTTTGAGGTTGCGATATATGGTGTTCGATGGCGTGCTAGATTTATGGTTATGATTATATATACATACCGTGCTAAGATATCTATGATCTGACGGATGGTATAAGAAGATATCGATTACGTATATTTATAAAAGATAGAATGCCACTGAGAAGAAGAAACCGTGAGGTAACACCGAAAGAGATGACACCCTCCACCACCACCACCGGCAAGACGGATTGAGGAACTATTCCTCGAGACGAACACTCGCCCACTTTTAACGGATGGGAATCCGTGGATCTTGAACTTTGGAATCGCACGCGGGCGAATCTTTAACTTTCTTCACCGCACTCTCAAGAGCGCTTGTCATGCGTTGCTTTCGGATGATAGGTTCATGGACTTGGTGGGAGGCGAAGAGAAGACTCTATCGAGGAGGCTGGGAAAATTTCTCTGGAGGAATTTAAGGAGGAGGTATCTGAGAGTACATTCCTAAGAGTTCTGGGAAGAGGAAGGAGCATAAGTTTTACAACCTCGCGAGGAAGACCACGGTCACTGATTATGACCGTGCATTACTGAAATGTCGCGGTATGCGCCTCGGTTGGTCGACACCGACGAGAAGAGGGGCCGAGAAGTTTCGAGCGGACTCCGCCATGAAATCGGTGTCGCTAGTCTGGTCACGAAATCGACTTACCGTGAGGCCCTCGATCGGGCATTGGACATCGAGGTGTTATGCACGAGGGCGAGTTTGTTAGATTTGTATACTAAAAGCGGTTTGGTTGAGCTTGTATACAATGTTTCTGTTACCACTATTACAATCTCTATCTGAATTGAATACTTGATTGCATATATCGTGTCCCTTATCTCATATATAAGTTAGATCATACGATGTGTAGAAGATCACGAAGTGCATATGATTGGTCGAAGCTTAATGAGATATAAAAGTTTCACAAATGAGATAACTTGAGGACGAGTTGTCGGTATAAATTGCGGTATAGATAAGAAGTGACTTGACTTAGTTACTTGTCTATCTTTGATGCGTCTACGGCGTATTGAAGGATCACGATGAGATGTGTTCTTCTATCGACCGTCGTGAAGAACCAAGATCTCGGTGACTTACGATGATCTAAACCTCGATAAGGTATTAGGTGAGTATGAGTTCTTGACCATCACTTTGACTTGTTATGGGTGAGGTTATATGTTCTAACCAATTCTCCGCGTCTTGGGTGGTGGCGATCTTGTATGTCACGCTAGTTATCATGTCAGTCACCGTATCCGTTTAGGATGATGGCGTCCCTTAAGGAGCTCAAAGGTTTATTGTACTAAACCTGCGGTTGAGTTAGCTCAAGTACAATAATAAGGTTGAGTGGTACTACTTAAGAAATGAAGATATTAATTATTTTAAGCAGTCAGATTGCTATAAATAATTAATGGACATTCGATATCTTAAATACGGGGATTCGTAATATCTAAGTGCAAGCCCGACTCAACTTCGGTAATAAAGGGGTAAGTTAGCATTTATTCTCTAGTGGCATGAATAAATGTTTATAAATTAATTTATGTTCTGGGCTGAACATAAGATAATTAATTTATTTGAGGCCCATCTTTATTCCTTGCATTTGATCCCTGGGCTGGCCCATCCAGGCCCGTAAGCTCTTGGAAATCGGCGCCCCTATAGCTCACAATGGCAAGATTTTATTCTCTTTATCCTATAAGGATATTATTATATTTATGGGATATGCATAAATCCTTTCCTTGTGGGATTATGGTAATGCATTATAAATATAAGGTAAGAGATAAAGTCTAGGTTAATGCTCATTATTACACAAGAAATTTTCGTCCCCTCCTAGTGCAAGAGAGGCTCTCGAAAATTGTGCCAAGAGCATTGGGTGATTTTTCCGAAGCATTCTCCATAGATCGTCCTCACTCGACGTTGGAGATTGGGCAACCGGGATACAGTCCAGAAGGTCAAAGCACGAGTCCGATCCGTTCGATCCGTTCATCCCGTTTGACCGACCTCTACAGATCCAAAGGTAAACACGAGAAAACCCCTACGTGTTGCAATTAATTATTTAGACGCATGATAGGATTATAATCAATGTATGGTGAATTAAATATCCAAGATAGATCCTCGGGGAGAGGGCTTAACATATGTTTTCCCTACAATTGGTATCAGAGCGAGGTTCAGTATCTTGGCTCTGTTGGATTAATTCACATTTGATTATTACGTGCGCTTAATTAATTGTGGATCTGTCGTTCATCGTGGCTCGTTTTTGTTTTTGTTGGGTTTTGTTTTTCACCACGAGAAAATCCGTGGTTAGATTAGATTTATTTTCTTTAAATCTTATATGTAAAAGAAGAACGAAGACGAAAGCACGAAAGACGAGACGACGGGGAAAAACAGGTCTCGCGGGTGACCCCTGGACGGTTTCTCACGAGCGAGCATCGCGGTCGCTAGGGAGATCGCGAGGGGCACGGACGGACGGGCCTGCGAGGAGTGCGGCATGCGCGCGGGCGACGCGGGGCGCGCGACTTATGCGCGGGAGGCCCAGCGGCGCTCGACAAATAGCGCACGGGAAACCTCAACGCGTCTCGGCAGGCACGGGCGACGCGAGGCGTGCGAATAACGCACGAGGCCTCGTCGATGCTCGGCAACCTCAGCGCGAGACGCGCGCGAGGGAACCTCAAAGAACGCAGGCGTGCTCGGCGGCCTTTGGCGGCACGGTAGCGCGTTTTGTATGAAGCCTAAGCTGCGCTCGGCGCGTCGTGGGCACGGCTCATCTCGGCGGCTCGGCGGTGGTGCGGCACCTCGGCGGCTCCTCGGTAGGGGTGCGAATCTTTGGGGCTGCGGCGCGAGAATGGGCGGCGAATGTGTCTTGGCGGCGCGCATGGGGCATGCCCTGGCGCTGCCCAGCCCGATCTTGGTCGACCCGACCCAAACCCGCCCGAACCCAATTTTTCGCCCGATTCCGGTTTTAGGCCGACACGGCCCGTTCCACCGATCCGGCCCAAATCCAATTTTGTCGAATCCGGTCCGTGCCCGTGCACGCGAGGCCCGTTTTCGAAGTTTAATTCTGTACTTTGCAATTCTATGTAATAGATTAGGCAGGAAAGTGCAGGTTTCACGAGTGGGCCACGATGAACGTTTTTATTTTATTTTTATCGTTCATTGCATGTCGTGGATGTTTAAATAATGCAGTAGCATGCTATGTATGTTTAAATTACGTTGACAAACCTTTAAGTGTTTTACGTAATTGGATGCGCATAGTAAGCATGCTAGGTTTATCGCGTTTTCAAGCATATTTTAGAATTCTGCGAGCATGTTTTACATGTTGAGTTCTATGACAAGCATGCTAGGATTACGTGATCTGCATGGACAAACCTTTTGAACAAAAGACTAAGCAAGCAACCCGACAAATTAATTTTTCAAATTAAAATGTCAAGACCTCCACTTTTGATCTCTAAACAAAGTGATACGCCTTGTGAGTGGCGATCCACACGCGTGGCTTGCTTGCCTTGTTTATCATAAGTTTGTTAGATGAGATTTCTAAATAAAACTTTTAAATCTATTGAGAAGTGGGAGTTTCATGTGTAGCGCCCACACGCGTGGCTTGCATGTGCGATTTTCATAAGTTCTCTAGAGATAGATATAAAATGAGATAACAAAAGAATTTGAATTGGGCGGTATGGTCCGATTGAGTATGCCAATTCTAAGAATTCATTTATTTGTTAAAATGTGGTCATTGCTTAGACATCACCTCGAGTACAACTTCCCGAAGTCCTTCTTGCGATAGTGATGTGGTCAGTAAGGTCGAATCGTTAATTTCATTTGCCATAAGGATAAGTTGACATGGATTGAAATTAAGCGACTAAAGGTATATTTTAGTGCAGTCGGGGGTTCATGTGTGGCGTCCACACGCGTGGTTTGCATGTGGGATTCCTTGGGCGATTGGAGGTTTCAATTAATATTGTTTTATCAAAAGGTTACAATATTATTATTCACGAATTATATGCGATCGTATGCTTATGTGTTTTCATTATCGTTTCGGATATGTCTCTTACACCGATTATCAATATGCTATTACAAAATCCGTTATCGGTCCAAATTTTATCGAGTGGAAGCGAAACATGGAATATGTTCTTATCATTGAAGAACACATGTTTGTTCTCACTACTCCTAAACCCGATGCCCTTCATCGACGATCGACTAATGAGCGGCGAGTCGTCGGACTTTGGAATAAGTCGAACAATATGGCTAAATGCTATATGATGACTACTATGTCCAAAGGCTTGCAATTCAAACATCGATCGATGGTAGATCGATCGATATTTGGTCAAGTCTCGAGGTAAGTTTGGGCAATCGGATCGGACGATCCGCTTCCACACAATGAGAGAAATCTTGGCGTGTAAGATGGATGAAGGAAGTTCGGTCCATGAACATGTCTCCCATGACTCATCTCATGGATAGTCTTGATCGGTTGGGAGGAGGTATTGACGGCGAAGCCAAGGTCGATATCATCCTCAATACACCGCCCAAGTCTTTTGAGAACTTTCGGCGTGAATGCGATCATGAGCAAGACCGAGTTTACACTTAGTCGGTTGCTTAATGATCTCGTTCTTTGCGGAAGGAGTTATGGGAAAATGAGCACATGCTCTTGCTAGCACATCTAAGGGCCCAAAATTTTCGTTGCAAAATGGAAAAGAAAAGGGTACCAAAGGTGGAAGAAGCGAGACAAATAGTGGGAGTAATGGGAACAAGAACGTGGTTGCCAGGGAGGCTTGAAGAAGCGAAGGAGAAGGCAAGTGCTTCAAGTGCGGTAAGACCGGGCATTGGAAGGCAAAATGCCCTATGCTCAAGGCTCAAGTACGCCATTTGCTTTAATGTGAAACATGTTTAGCGACTTGTTCTACCCATTCTTGGGTAGTAGATCTGACGCAATCGATCATGTTTGTTACACCTGCGAGGGTTCTGCGGACAAGGGAGCTGTTTGATGGCGAGATAACGATCTCCATGGGCAGCGCGCGAAAGTCGAGGCGATTGCGGTTGGAGATGTTTCTTTATGTTTGGGACAACAGTTTTAGTTTTGAAAGGCGTTTTATATGTGCGGTTTTGGTGAAACCTTGTTTACATTTGAAATTATTTACTCATGGATATTACATTATTTTTGATAGTGGTGTTTCTATCATAAGAAATGACGAAGTTATCTCGTGTTGGCACTTTATATAATTAAGCTTTATACTATTTACGCAAAACATAATACCTATAACTATGTTGCATCTTCATCAAACCCTAAAAGAAAGTTTTCTTCGCAAGATGACACTACTTTTCTCGGCATCTTAGATTAGGTCACATCAATCTAAATAGGATCCAAAGGCGGCTAAGAATGGAGCGTTGGGTAATCTCACGGTTACTCCGTTCCCAGTCTGCGAATCCTGTATAGAAGGTAAGATGTCGACCAGACCCTTCAAAGCAAAGGGTTATAGAGCCAAAGAAATGTTAGAGCTAGTCCATTCTGACCTGTGTGGACCAATGTCCACACAAGCTCGTGGAGGGTACGAGTATTTTGTCACTTTCATTGGCGATTACTCAAGAGTGCGGATACATATACCTGCTTCACCGCAAGTCTGAATGTTTTGAGAAATTCAAAGAGTTCAAGGCGGAAGTGGAGACGAAGCTTGGTAAGAGTATCAAGTCACTGCGTTCTGATCGCGGTGGCGAATACCTCAGTAACGAGTTTATGGACTATCTAGTGAAGTGTGGGATTACATCCCAACAAGACTTCACCGGGCACACCACAGCAAAATGGTGTGTCAGAGCGAAGAAATAGGACTCTTTTGGAAATGGTTAGATCAATGATGAGTTATGCAACATTGCCTATTTCGTTCTGGGGGTATGCCTTAGAAACAGCGGCATACTTGCTAAATCTAGTACCATCCAAGTCAGTCGAAAAGACCCCTTTCGAGTTGTGGTTTGGGCGAAGCCCGTTTAAACCACATAAGGATATGGGCGATCCGGCACGTCTTTGAACAAGAAGGCGACAAGTTGGAGGCTAGATCCGACGCAAGGTCGTTTATTGGCTATCTAGAGGAGCGAAGGTGGTTTATTCTATAGTCTAAGGATCGGAAGGTCATTATTAGCACTAATGCTCGATTCTTAGAAGAGGACTACATGAAAATCATAAATCCAAAGTTGAAATCATTCTTCAAGAATTAGAAGATGATCGTATTCCACCACCGATTAGGCGAAAGGTGCGAGATGTCGAGTCTAGTGGGAGGATCGACACCAAATACTTCAAGAAATTGAAGTGGGTCGAGTTCCACCGGAGATACCGACCGTCATGTGGTACCTACCCGACAAGTTGTGCAAGATGAGAGAACCACAGTTTACGCACCCACCGTTGCCATAGTGCTGTAGAACCTCGTCGTAGTGGGAGGGTTGTTCGTCAACCCGAGTGATTTATGTTAGTGGGACAATCTTCGGATATAGTCCCGTGAAGCGAGCAGCAATAATCGACCCATGGACATACAAGGAGGCGATACAAGACATTGATGCAAGATCATGGCACACCGCTATGGACTTAGAAATGGAGTCTATAACGGCTATGGATGTATATGAAAAGACACCTCTACCGGATGGCAAGGAAGCCGTGGGTAGTAAGTGGATATACAAAGGAAGAGATTCCGATGGAGAGATTTCGCTTTTAAAGCCGTGCTTGGGCGAAAGGGTACACTCAGTTGAGGGCATCGATTTCGATGAGACCTTTTCGCTGTGCAATGCTCAAGTCCATCGAATTCTTCCGGCCATAGCAGCCCACTTGAACCTAGAGGTTTGGCAAATGGATGTTAAAACCGCTTTTCTAAACGGTTACCTTGAGGAAGGTAGAGACATCTATATCGAAAGAACCCGAAGGTTATGTGGTAAAGGGTGAAGAGCATCTAGTATGGAAGCTTAAGTCCATTTATGGACTTAAGCGAACCTCCGATCATGGAACTTACGCTTTGAGGTGGTAAAGTCCTATGGATTTACCCAGTTGCCTAGCGAGAGTTGTGTGTATCGGTTAGATGTTAACGGTGATGTGATATTTCTTGCACTTTATGTAGATGACATTCTTCTAGTTGGCAACAACGTGAAGTCATTATCGACGTAAAGAGTTGGTTATCCGATCGGTTTCAAATGAAAGACTTAGGAGATGCAGCGTACATTCTTGGGATCAGGTTTACCGAGATCGCAAGAAGAAAATGTTGAGCTTATCTCGGGCGTCTTACATTGATCTTGTGATTACTCGTTTTAGTATGCGCACCGCCAAGAAAGGATTGCTACCTTTCGGACATGGCGTTCCTTTATCAAGACGCAATCACCTATGACCGCAGGAGATAGAGGAATGAGACAAGTTCCTCACGCTCCACCGTAGGAAGTCTCATGTACGCAATGCTATGCACGAGGCCGATATATACGCTATCGGTGAGCATAGTTGCTGAATATCGATCTAACCTGGACAAGCTCATTGGACTTGATGAAGCATATACTCAAGTACACAAGCGGACTCGAGATTATAGGCTAGTTTACCATGCGAGATAGTCTAATGCCTTTGGGTTATCTGCACTCGGTTTACAAGTGACCGTGATGAGAAAAAGTCAACCTCGGGCTATGTGTTTACCTTGGGAGGTGGAGCCGTATCTGGCGGAGTGCAAAGCGGCGATGCATGCGGACTCTACCATGGAAGCCGAATATGTAGCCGCCTGGAGGCTTCTAAAGAGGTCAGATGGTTCAAGAACTACCTCATGGATCTAGATGTGGTACCTGGTTTGCCCAAGAGTATCATAGTTTTCTCGAGATAACTTTCGGTGCGATGGCAAACTCGAAGGAACCACGGACCCACAAGGCGACCAAACACATAGAGAGAAAGTACCATGTCATACGAAAAATCGTTAGACGGTGGCGTGCTGATTGAGAAGATTGATCGACGGATAACCTAGCGAATCCATTCACGAAGAGCTGCCGCAAAAGTCTACGACGGACACGTTAGAGGACTTAGATTGCGCTGATGGCACCCACTTAGAAAGGAAACTTTTGTATAAGTGGGAGATGTAAAGTGATGGTTTTGTTTGTAATAGCTAGTAGAGAGACACATTGTATACTAAAAGTTTGCTTTAGTATAAGTGGGAGATTGTTGGATTTGTATACTGAAAGCGGTTTGGTTGAGCTTGTATACAATGTTTCTATTACCACTATTACAATCTCCTATCTGAATTGAATACTTGATTGCATATATCTCGTGTCCCCTTATCTCATATATAAGTTAGATCATACGATGTGTGAAGATCACGTAAGTCCGTATGATTGGTCAAGCTTAATGAGATATAAAAGTTTCACACCGAGACAACTTGAGGACGAGTTGTCGGTATAGCTCGGTATAGATAAGAAGTGACTTGACTTAGTTACTTGTCTATCTTTGATGCGTCTCGGCGTATTGAAGGATCACGGTGAGATGTGTTCTTCTATCGACCGTTGTGAAGAACAAAGATCTCGGTGACTTACGATGATCTAAACCTCGATAAGGTATTAGGTGAGTATGAGTTCTTGACCATCACTTTGACTTGTTATGGGTGAGGTTATATGTTCTAACCCAAGATTCTCCGCATCTTGGGTGGTGGCGATCTTGTATGTCACGCTAGTTATCATGTCAGTCACCGTATCCGTTTAGGATGATGGCGTCCCTTAAGGAGCTCAAAGGTTTATTGTACTAAACCCCGCAGTTGAGTTAACTCAAGTACAATAATAAGGTTGAGTGGTACTACTTAAGAAATGAAGATATTAATTATTTTAAGCGATGATTACTATAAATAATTAATGGACGTTCGATATCTTAAATACGGGATTCGTAATGTCTAAGTGTAAGCCCGACTCAACTTCGTAATAAAGGGTAAGTCAAGATTTATTCTCTAGTGGCATGAATAAATGTTTATAAATTAATTTATGTTACGGGCCGAACATAAGATAATTAATTTATTTGAGGCCCATCTTTATTCCTTGCATTTGATCCCTGGGCTGGCCCATCCAGGCCCGTAAGCTCTTGGAAATCGGCGACCCTATAGCTCACAATGGCAAGATTTTATTCTCTTTATCCTATAAGGATATTATTATATTTATGGGATATGCATAAATCCTTTCCTTGTGGGATTATGGTAATGCATTATAAATATAAGGTAAGAGATAAAGTCTAGGTTAATGCTCATTATTACACAAGAAATTTTCGTCCCCTCCTAGTGCAAGAGAGGCTCTCGAAAATTGTGCCAAGAGCATTGGGTGATTTTTCCGAACCATTCTCCATAGATCGTCCTCACTCGACGTTGGAGATTGGGCAACCGGGATACAGTCCAGAAGGTTAAAGCACGAGTCCGATCCGTTCGATCCGTTCATCCCGTTTGACCGACCTCTACAGATCCAAATGTAAACACGAGAAAACCCCTACGTGTTGCAATTAATTATTTAGATGCATGATAGGATTATAATCAATGTATGGTGAATTAAATATCCAAGATAGATCATCGGGGAGAGGGCTTAACATATGTTTTCCCTACAGGATTGTCGTTGTGCATCCCCCGAATCACCAAGGAGATCGTGGAAAGAGAAAGTGGGAAGGACCCCACCAAAGTCAAGGATCCAAACTGTCCAGGCCGACAGGAGGCCATGGCAAGGGAACAACGTGCCATCTGGGCACGAGCAAGGAAATGGACGCCCCATGGTACCCGCACCTGGCGGGGGAAACCAGAAATTTGTGAGGCTCCCCATATACCCCAGGTGCCATAGGAGTTACAAGGGGGCATGCGCTTTTACAAATGACGGATGCTTCAAGTGTGGCCAGAAGGGCCACTACTCCAGAGACTGCCCTGGGATACGCAAAGGGGAAATGGCCGCCCCAATGTGTCAAACCGAGTCCAGCCAATCCGGGCTATCCAAGCTCAACCATTCCAGCAACAGCCCCCGATTCAGTACTTCCAACCAAATCAACGACCATATCAACCACTGCGCCAACGACAACAACAATGGCGACAGCCACAACAGCAGTACCGACAGCCCCAACAACAACAGCAGCAACAACCGTAACAATAACAACAACATCATCAACAACAGAAACCACCACCGCAAGCCAGGGCCTACGCCCTCCACCAAGAGAGGGAATTCCCGCAGGAGCCGCCAAGGAACCAAGGAAACTTGGCAGGTATGGGAATACTCCTCCAATTGCCTGTTATCCTACTGTTTAATACTGGTGCCTCACATTCTTTTATTACTGAAGCATGCGTATAGAACTTAGGATTAGATCCTAAACGCGCTGAACAAATCATGAGAATATCTTCTCCCGTATGAGGCATAAGAACGGTAACCCACATATGCTCGAACCTAGAACTTGGACTAGGCTCACTTAAGGTCATGACAGATAACCTTCACGTCATACATATGAAGATGTGGACATAATCCTAGGAATGGATTGGTTAACCGAACATAATGCGACCATCCTGTGTAATGAAAGGAAAATTTCTTTCCAACATCCCGGAGAGAAACCTACAGACTTTCACGGGATCAGCATGGGGAGGAGAGTCCCAATCATATTCACACTACAAGCAAGGACGTTGCTGAACAAGACCGAGTACCATGCCTACCTCGTCTACCTCCAGGAGGAAGATCAGAATGAGAGAAGGATAGAAGATGTCTCGATCGTGAAGGAGTATCCCGACGTATTTCCAGACGAACTACCGGGATTACCACCAAACCGACAAATCGAGTTCACGATCGACCTCGAACCAGGTTCTGCCCCCGTGTCGAAAGCTTCATACCGAATGGCACCAAAGGAACTTGAGGAATTGAAAATCCAGCTGCAAGAACTCTTGGAGTTAGGTTTTATTAGACCGAGTGTGTCTCCATGGGGAGCATATGTCCTTTTCGTAAAGAAGAAGGATTGCACTTTGAGAATATGCATAGACATCGAGAGTTAAACAAGATAGCTCTTAAGAATAAGTATCCTTTGCCCGAATTGACGATCCGCTTGATCAACTTAAGGGAGCGGAGTCTTTTCAAAGATAGATCTAAAGTCGGGATACCACCAACTAAGAATTAGACCGGAGGATGTACCTAAACGCGCTTTCCGTACAAGTGCGGTCATTTTAATTCATCGTTATGCCATTTGGACTTACAAATGCCCCAAAGATGTTATGGATATCATGAATAGGGTATTTCACCCATACTTGGACAAATTTTTCTTAGTATTCATAGACGATATCCTAATATACTCCAAGAATAACCGAACACAAAGAGCACTTGAGAACGTCTTGCAAACATTGAGGCAAGAGCAACTCTTTGCCAAGTTTAGCAAGTCGACTCGGTTAGCGGTGACATTCTTAGGTCACATCGTGTCCGCCGAGGGAATCAAGTAGACCCTCAAGATCGACACGGTTAAGTGAATGGGAGTCGCCAAGAACCCGAATGAAATTCAGAGTTTCTTAGGACTTGCCGGCTACTATCGAAGATTTATCGAAGGATTCTCAACCATTGCCCGACCCATGACCCAACTGTTGAGAAAGGGGATCAAGTACACATGGACCGCCGAGTGTGAGGCTAGTTTCAGAGACTGAAGGAGTTCTTGACGACAAGACTGTACTAGCAAGATGCGAGGCGTATAAAGAATACACAATCTACACGGATGCTTCATAGAATGGACTAGGATGTGTGTTGATGCAAGAAGGCAAGGTTATTGCTTATGCTTCAAGGCAATTACGCATACATGAGTGGAAATATCCTACGCACGACCTGGAATTAGCAGCGGTTGTACATGCCTTAAAGATTTGGAGGCATCACCTTTATGGAGTTAGATGTGAGATCTATACTGACCATAAGAGCCTGAAATATTTCTTTGAACAGAAAGATCTTAACATTAGGCGTAACAGATGGTTAGAACTAGTGAAGGATTACGACCGTGGTATCAATTACCACCCGTGCAAGGCTAATGTTGTAGCCGATGCCTTGAGTCATAAATCCCACCCTAGTTTGGGATGTCTCCTCGACCATGAGGAAGTACTTATAAAAGAATTTCGAGAATGAACATCAAGTCATGGACCCGTCTCGACAATCGAGGGTACATATTGCAACGCGTTGATTGCAATCCCAAACTTAAGAGCCCGAATCTTGGAAGCTCAGAGGAAGAGCAAGAAGCTAGAGAAAGTACGAGCCGAGATCAAGGACAATGACCACAAGAATTTCAAGGAAGCTACAGATAACATTTTGTTGTATGACGGGAGAGTGTGTGTTCCAGAAGACGAAGGGATTAGGAGCGAGATCTTGAAGGAAGCCCATGAGACTTCTTACACCGCATACCCCGGAAGCACCAAAATGTACCAAGATCTCAAGGAGAAGTTTTGGTGGGATGGAATGAAGCGAGACGTAGCTTGTCGTAGAACGTTGTTTGACGTGCCAACAAGTAAAAGCACTCCACCAACGATCGTATGGAAACTTACAACCGCTAGACATATCGGAATGGAAATGGGATGATTTAGCCATGGATTTTGTTACCGGGCTACCCAAATCACAAAGAGGAAATACCGCTATTTGGGTCATCATTGATCGTCTGACCAAGAGCGCGCATTTTCTACCCATTCCGATAACACATGGATCAGACAGACTAGCACAATTGTATGTTCGAGACGTCATACGTATACATGGAGTTTCGAAGACTATCACGTCTGATAGAGATTCGGAGTTTACATCCAGATTCTGGATGAGTTTACAAAAGGAATTGGGGACTCTACTACATTTTAGTACCGCGTTCCACCCACAGACGGACGGACAGTCCGAGAGGACCATTCAAACGCTGGAAGACATGTTGAGAACCGTTGTCCTCGATAGAGGAGAAAGTTGGGAACAAGTGTTACCACTGTGGAATTCGCCACAATAACGACTACCAAGCAATTATTGGAATGGCCCGTCACGAAGCTCTTTATGGAAAGAGATGTCGATCACCACTCTACTGGGATGAAGTGGGAGAAAGGAGAGTATTAGGACGACTGGGGAAAAATGATCGAGATTATGAGACAGATCCGCCAACGGATCAAGGAGGCCCAAGACCGACAAAAGTCGTACGCCGACAAACGTCGCACAGAACTGCATTTTGACGTAGGAGACAAAGTCTTCTTGAAGATTTCTCCGTCAAAAGGAGTCATGAGATTTGGAATAAAAGGAAAACTACGACCACGTTTCATAGGACCCTATGAAATTTTGGAAAGAAGAGGACCAGCGGCTTACCGACTTGCATTGCCGCCAAGTTTTGGAAACGTGCACAATGTGTTCCATGTTTCACAACTAAGGAAGTACATACATGACCCCAGCCACGTGATACCGCCGACAGATATTGTCCTCGATGACGATATGAGTTACGTAGAACTGCCTACAGAAATCTTAGACCGACGTATCCAAAAGCTAAGGAATAAAGAGATACCGTTAGTGAAAGTTCTATGGAGACACCATGGACAAGAAGAAGCAACCTGGGAAATGGAATCAGCTATGAAACAGAAATACCCAGATCTCTTCCGAGGTTAGCAAATTTCGGGACAAAATTTATTTTAAGGGGGATGGTATGTAATAACCTCAAAAATTTAAAACTTTTATTTGTGATGTTTAAATCACTTAATTGTGGTTCTTAGACCTTAATTATGTTTAAGGTAACCAACGAAATGAATTAGAATCGATTAGGGATCGAAAACTAGAGAAATCAAAACTAGTGACTAGTCCCTTACCGGATTAGGGTTTTCAAATAACCGAACATAGAATGAAAGATCGAGAATGAATCTTGACAAAAGATTTCATTTCTAGAATCCTCTCCTGAAAACATGTGAGAAGCCAAAGAATGAGAATTTTTGGGCATACTTGCCCGGTCAGTCTTAAAAGCACTATTTACGAGCCGGATCAACTTCCAGTCCGTGCTAACCATGATAATTCATGATAACAATTAAAATCATGAAGTGATATATTATTATGAATTTAGAAATTATAAGAATCAATTTCTGAAAGAAATTCCTGAAGAACTCAACCGAACGCCGGGAAAAATATATCGGGAAAACCCTAATCTGATCCGAATGATCCGAAACTCGAACCAAGGGTCTAAATCGATAAAATATGATTTATAAGACTCAAATAAATTATGAAAGCTCAAAAATTCAATAGAATTTCGAATGAGCATAATTTAATCGTCGAACACTGTTTTTCCGCGATAACTCAGAATTGACTTATTGGACGTCGTCCGAACTTCATAAAATTTTTATAAACATTGAAATAAGTCATTTAAAGGTTATTTAATAAAATAAAACCTTAAGGTTCCGAGAATTCAATCGAAAGCGCGTTAAAACTTAAAGAGTCGGTATTAACATGCCAAAACGGGTAATTTGATCAATCCTTCTCCCAACTACCACCAAGACCACCCCAAATGAGTAATGACAGCCCTTCAGACTGCCAATACAGTGGTTGAACCGTTCCATTACAGCCTCTCACTTGGGAACCAAAATTCTCTCTCATTTTCAAATTTTCTTCTTTGTTCTTCACACTTTGGAGCCTTTAATCCTCCATTTCAAACCTTTCCAACACTCAATAATTATTCTAAGACCATAAAAAGGTAGTAATCATCATTCTCTCCATTTGTAATGGTGTAGAATTTTTTTTTGATTTTTTTTATTTATTTTACAAAAAACCCTAGTTTTGCTCCTTTATTTTTTCATGACTTTTGAGCCATAAAATGCTCTCAATCCATGAATGAAAAATGCTTAGAATGATGTTATAAGGCTGTAGTTAAAATTTCAGAATTTGTGGAGCATGTTTAATATTTTTCGATTTATGCTTTATTTCTTTTTATATCTGATAAAGCATGCTTTTGTGAATATTATTTGATATTATTGCTTGTTAATGTATTAGGAGCATGTAGAATAAATATGGTAATTTTCAGAATATTTTTGGAATTTTCTTGTATTTTGATTTTATTTGTTGGAAAATAGTAGAGGTATAGTGTTTAATATATGATATGAACATCATATATTAATCTTGAAATTTTGAAACACTACTCCTATTTTTCAAAATGGGCAGAATATATTTAAGTATTTTAAGCCATTGTTTGATTTTATTTGTTGAGAAATAGTTGAGATATAGTGTTTAATATATGATATGAACATCATATATTAATCTTGAAATTTTGAGACACTACTCCTATTTTCCTTTGAATACCGAAAACTATATGTATATATCTAAGGATTTATTTGATTTCATTTGTTGAAAATGATAGGATATGTTATGTGTAGAAATAATATGAACCTAATATGCATTGTTGGGAATTATTGAACACATATGTAAAATATGTGTGAGGACAAAAGAATTCCACGATTTGATTCATATTATAAATATTAATTGATGTTTAATGTTAATATTACATGTTATTGCATAATATAAACATGTTGTGAAGGAATGAAATTTATTGAGTATGTATATATATATATATATATATATGATTACGAAAATATATAAGGGTGAAAATCATGGGTTTAAATTTTAATGCATGATATGAAATGATATTTCATGTTTAGTATATGGTATAAGCATGATATAATTTTTGAGGAATTTATTGAACACCAAAGCTCATTAAATGGTGATTGCGAAAACTATATGTTTTAACCTATGATTTGAAATTTTATATGATGATATTGAGTTGGTAATTAAACTCTATAGTATGATAGGAGTATAATATGATTTTATTGAAATTTATTGGATACATATGCTAATTGTTGCTAATTATCGAAAACGTAACAAAATGACTAAGTATGAGTTTACTTCTAATGTTAAATAATGCTATGATAGTGAAATTATAAACTTAGAATAAATGGTTGTGATTATGGTGAATGAATGGAACATTTATGCACACATACACAAAGATTGTATATTATGTTAGAAATTAGGGTTTTCTAATGCTTTAGTATAGTTTATGTTATGTATGGTATTGTTGGGTGTTGAATGTTTATGTTTATGTTGTACCGACAAACCAAAACCCCAAACATAAACAACATAATACTATATGTACGAGAATCCAAAAGAAATCGATCAATTTCGATAACTTAAGAATGAATCAACGAGAATCGAAGTTACACATAAATTAGGGTTTGCAACTATTAAAAGGATACTCAAACGTGAGTTCCTTAGAAAAACCAAATGCCGAGCTACAATGTTAATACTCAATAACGACAACCCAATACGATATTAGATTGAGCGTTAAAACAACTCGATAACGAATAACGATTATACGACTTATATAATCTCCGATGAGTTAAGAGAAACAAACAATGTCGTAATGTGTAAGCAAATATTAGAACATAAGATGTCGATCCTTATGTCCCAAAAGTCGAGTAATATTCCCAAAGCACTTCGTTTATTCTTAAGTACTTACTTACATGATAGCATGTGCTCACTTGAATCATAAGTCAATACTCATCTTTTATTTGTCGTGCTAATACGACAAGTCGTCAATCATAACCTACTAGGACGTAACTATAATTGTTAAGTCTAGTTAGTGGCTTGAGAATATCTTAATATATCAATCACAATTTGATTACCGACAATCTATAACGTAATAACGTTGAGAATAAAACTAAGGTTAAGAGTCGGGGATAGACTCGGAATATGTGATTCATAATTAAAGTTCACCTATGAACGATGAAGTAATATAGCTTGGGAATTGGGAAAGCAAGATAATAGAAATTTTCTTAAAACAATCACATGAAATCATAAAGAAACCCTAATTGGGAACTTTAAGTCGTAATCTATAAACGACCTTCGATCGATAGAAAGAATCTAAGAAATGTTATTTTCTTATGAAGGGTTTGATCGTATGTAGTCGGCGAGGAAGAACAACCACACCTTGCTCACTTAGACTTACTAGCTTTGGATTAGCAGGTGGGCTTTCTTGAAACAAAAATGTTATGCATAACTCAAAGCATGATTTACAAAGCTTTATGAACTATTATCACATGAAATGTTATTGACTGCCAAATGTTTATGTTTTGTTATTATCCTATCTGAGATTGGTATATCCAATGTGGTATGTGTATGTGTTGGTCCACCAACGTTAAAAAAGGGTAACGATCGGATCCGAATTAGTTAAGGATTAACTCGATTGTGTACACGCAGTGTTGTGTGTTAAGGTTAGCTCCTCGACCGGTCACGACGACTATGTGTAGGTGGCCACCTCCATAGTGCTTGAATGAATGAATGAATGAATGAATGATCGATATGGAAACAACGTGAATGAAATAGTCAGGCCTGACGCTTTTGGAAAATGATAAAATGTTTGATAGTACGTGAGTCTTTTAACTAAAATCCTCATGTGCTATTGTGGGCAGTTCAATAACTTTTGATAAAGAAAATGTTTTCGGCAATGAGTCCACTGATTACTTTTGTACTTAGCCCTGCATCTCATTTTTGATATGCAGGTTGAGCAAGGATCGATGATGGGTGCGAGGTGGTGCAGAGTAGCAGTTGTTTTGATGTTTTATTAGAAAGGTTTTGTAATACCCCGATTATTTAAAAGCCTAATTACGATACTAATTTCGTAAATTAGAGTTTTATTATGAGAATTTGATTATTAAAATATCGAATAATGATTTCGATTATTTTGGAATAATAAATTCATATGTATTATTCACAAATGAATGAGAATTAAGAAATACCATTATGTAACGTATTTCAACAGCATTATTTTCAACGTCGATTATGTATCGATAATTAAATGCTCGTGATATTTTCTAAGTTTTTAAGCTTAGAATTTAATTCCATTATTATTGGAATGATTTAATAAAGTGATTACGACTTTATTACGCCCATTTTAAGATGAGTCGATAATTAACGTTTTGAGACGTTTCAAACGTTAACGTTTAGAGACGACTTGAGAATCAAGTCTAATGATCAAGTAATTATGATATTTAAATTCCTATGATTATTTATGTAATTAGAATATTATTTATCATTGTAATAATGCTAGAAAATTTTGGAATAATATTTTTGATTATTTATGATTCTCGAAAACCCTAAATTGAGAATTAGGGTTTTCTACCTATGGATTAATTCCAATAATTTTTCCTATGATATAATTTATCATCTAAGATATATATTATGATATATATCTACTTATAGCATGAAGACCAATTTTTGGGCATTTATTCATGAAAAAGCCGTGAGTTCCCTATGTGTGTAACATAGGATTAATTTCATTTTTGATCTTCCAATTTGTGCTATATTTTAAGTGTAATATTAATACACACTTACCAAGTAAAATTTGTAAATGAAAAATACTCTAGCTTTTCATTTGTGTAATAGCCGATTATGTTGACTTATATTACACAAATTAAATCTTGATTTTATCTTACACTTGAGCACAAAATTTTTGGGATAGAGTGTATAATATACACTTGCATAATACATGAAAAATCTGAATTTCACTCTCCCTCCATGCATTGTCGACGGCAATGACTTAATGTGAGACAAAAATAGTTTTGTTTCAATCAAAAAAACTTTATTAAAGCCTTATGCAATACTTACTTCTTGTAAGAGACTTTTTTATTCATGACCTAAGCACTTTGACTCTGAAGTTGATTAATTGTCTTGCTTTTTTTTTTTGAGAAAGCCGAGAGATGTACATGTATGTGTATTCATTTCTCTTGCTTTTACTTAAGTGTATATTAAGTCTTGAACCCTACACTTAACACTTTACATTTCACTCTTCTTCCAAAAACCAAAAGGAACCGAGAGCATTCTTAAGAAAACCCAAAGTATTTTTCTTCCTTTCTTCTCCAAAAGCTTTGAGCTTTAAACACCCTACAACCAATCGAACACCGTTAACAAGGTCAGATATCGAACGAGCTTCGATAATACCTAGGTTTTTCAATAATCCAATGGTTCAAATTATTTTCCAAGCATGTATTAATTGTGAAAAATCATGCTAGCATGTTCTTATGCTTAGAAAATATGTTACATATGTTAATATGTCTACATTGATGATTTATTTCTTAAGCTAAGCATGTTATAAAAATATTCTAGTGATGATCGAAAATTGCCAGGGATGTTTTGATGATGGATTATTGATATATGTTGGTGTAGGAACCCTTAGTATTTATTTGGAAATTTTTGAAAATCATTTGTATGATGTTTCCTTTATGACCGAGAATGCCTAGGTTGTATACCTTGGTGTAAAATTTTTATTTGAATGATATAATAGCATATTGTTGATCTAGGGTATTAATTAGTTGATGTTGGAATTTATTAGAATTTTTGGACATATACCTAATTATTCTTGAAATAGCCGAGAGCTAGGGCTTTAGGTTTAATGGTTTATAATGTGTTATTATGTAATATTATGATGTATTAGTGATACATGATAGTATATAAGCATAGTGTAATTAAATTGGAATTTTATAAAAATGTTTAGTATGAAATTGGTAAGAACCGAAACCTTTGATCATGAATCCTTAATGTAGAAATTTATTATATTGGACTTTAGGTTATAATTATGTTATAAATTAATTTTGGGGCCTTATATAATTTAATTAGAATTTTAGGAAATTCTTTGATAATTATTGGATGATTTTCGAGACCTATAGTAATACATATGTGAAGTTCCAAAATTTTCTATAGTGATATAAATACATATTAATGATCCTAGTGTAAAATAATACACTATATGAATTTAGAGAAATTTTTGGAACAAGTTTGGAAATTATAGCACATAGCCGTGAGCTATAGTGTATTTATTAAGGATTTTTAAATCCTTTTTAATCAAGAGAGATAATACATTATATGTCTAAAAATTATTTTAGACATAATTGAAATTTTGAGAATTTTTAAACATAGTATATTATGTTTACGACGAAACGTTATACTAAATAACGTTAGAAATATAAAATAATGCTTAATGTATTAATTGATTAATATTAAAAGAAAATATTAATCAAGTTTATCGATTTGCGTGAAAAATCGAGAATTAGAACTTTATGAAAGAAATCGATTGAAAATCGATTTATATTAAAGTTAGATATTAAAAATACAAGTTATTAAAGAATTTATAAAGAAAAGTCAAAATTGTTGACTTTCAAATTAACGATGAAATCGTTCGATAAATACGCTAATACGTGAAAAGCGACAATTATATAAGGAAGTCTCACAGGTGAAAAGATTTCAAAATTGAAATCAGATATCGAAAACGTGAATACACGTTGAACGTTTAACCTAAAAGGTTAAAATGAAATAATTGAACATATCTCGAAATACGAGAAATGTTTAATTTGAAATAAGCGTTGAAACGACGTATTAAAATTTATTATAGACTTCGAGTTATTATTTTATTTTATTAAATATCAAAGTTGAATAAACTTTGAAAATCTCGAAAAGCATGTCAACGTACTAAATGTAAAATTTTGCGTAAAGGTGGGACGTGAAGGCTCACAAGCAACGAGGAAAGAACGCGTGCTTCGAGAATCAACGTTTGAAAGTAGAGGTGGGCTTTACTATACTCGAACTGATAAATCTTTGTCAAATGATTTATTTATGATGCTTTATTGCAAGCAATATTTATGAAATGATTTGTTTAATTACCTGCCCAAAATGTTTATGTTTTATGTATGTATCCAATCCATGATATTTGATGCATATTGTTGGGTAGCTCCCACTTTATGATATGCTTGAATTCGTATCCTTGTAAGTTCCCACAAGGATGATGGAGAATTCGTATCCTGTGCCGAGATGGCAAGGATTTTGTGCATGATTATTTGTATTTGTGTCTTTGAAAGGGTGCTTTCGGCCATCATGGCGTGCGTGAGAGGAGGCCTCCACGCGGCGCAAGATGAATTTGTGAGATTAATTATTGTGGTGGATATGGATCATACATATGAGGAAAAATGTTGGCAAACGATATTTATGGAAAATGACGTAAAATATTTAGTAAGCACGAGTATTTCAAATTAAAACCTCGTGTTATTCTTGTGATGGGCGAGTAATTTAAAATTGATAAATTATTTTGGCATGAGCCATCGAGTGCATTCTTGTACTCGACCGCATATTGTTTTAAATGTGCAGATTGAAATATGATGGTGATGGAGGAGATGTTGAGTAGTCGAAGTTTTTTTGGTATTTATTATGTTTTGAAAGAAACATTGAGTGCATATCGTCATATATGCATTCACATGCTTTCCGTTGCAGTTTGAATATTATTGTATGTTGATATTGACAGTTAAATCTGTCCAAATTATCGAATCATTTGTTAAAGGACTTGTAGCCTTTATATATGTAAATCACTTTTTCCTTGTAAGTAAGGTTTGAATTCCGTAGTTCGATTGGTGTTACTTTGAAATCTTTTGAATATTCCTATTGAATGTTTTGTAATCACTGTTCCAAGTTCTAGTTCACGCTAATCTGTCCTTTGGATTAGAGGGGCTGTGACAGAGTGGTATCAGAGCAGTTTGCTTTTTGAACCCTAAACTTTCTTTCAAAAAGTTAAGTCTAGATTGAGTCACTAGACTTCTAGAAATCATCTGACTATGCTCAACACTCCATCACATCAAGCTCAACTGGGAAAGAGGTAAATTATTTTTCTCATCTTTGAAAAGAGAAGTTTGAGAGTTATGAATTTGATTTGGTGTCGATAGAACATTATCGACAAATGAAATGAAAAGAGGAATGTTATGAATAACCATGAATGATTGGTTGAAAACTTTTCGCAGGAAATGCGTATGTTTAAAAACGAGCTATGTTCATCCTATTTGAAATGTTATTCTTCAATTCTCAATATTGTTTTTGATTAATGACTATGTCATCCCAATTGGAACATAGCCGTAATAAGGAGCATGATCCCTTATTGAAAAGAACATAGACGAATAAATGTACGAACTTTTCCCCTTCTTACGTGAACAAAAGAAAAGAAACGAGCTCAGAATAAAAGCTAAGGCTTTCCACCTCGTTGAAGTCAACCCAGAGATTACCTCGACTCGGCTGACCAGTTGATCGCCTCGGCACTGCGCGACCTCAATTAATCCACCCTGGTGTCGACCTGGGCGTTTACTTCGGTGTCAATCTCGACATCCACCTTGAGTTCGGCAAGTTTCATCTCGGCACTTCACGACGCCGAATTTTATCTCGGCAAATCCACTTCGGAAAGTCGACATCGTTACGACTAATACGAGCTCGGCCATTTATCTCAAGTTCGGCGATTCATTTCGATTGACCAGCTGACCACCCCGTCACCTTGTCACTTCGGCCTTGGCAGTCCGCCTCGGCAACGGCATGCACGACCTTGGTGTCGGCATTGCCTACGATCTCGGCGCGAACGCGCGAAAATTTCCTGCTTCGCGCAGTGTTTTTGTTTGGATCCGTTCTCTTTCGTTCGGACTCCGATTTATGCATGGTTTTCGCCTATGTACTCCTAACGGACTGTAATACATTTCTTATGAAGGACAAATCCCCTGTTTCCTTCTCCAGGATTCACGAGAGCCAGTAGAAGTTAGCTCGTAGTTTTATAGAACTAGAATTTAGTTATGTGATAAGATTTTTTTTTCCTCGCTGCTAGATAGTAAGTTTCCTAGTATGGTAGGAAAGCTACAACGTGCGTTGTATATGAGAACAACTTCCGTATAACATTTATCTGTTTATCAGAGGTGTTTGGATTGTTTATCTGCTTTATAGACCTGTCCAGTTTATTCTTTCGCTTAACAGACGCGTTAAGTTTATTTTTATCTATGTAACGGATATCTTATTTAGTTGTCTTATGCTCGTTTGTCTGTGACAGATGGCCAGGACCCGACATACTACTAGACGGAGGCTAGGACCGAGGGCCACCCCAGCGGAGATTCTTCATGCTTACCGTGAGTACCAGATGTGTTGGGGAGATGATCTGGGGGAGTTTCTCATGCACTACCTTCGTCATTGGAGGGAGGCGCATGAGCACGGCGTTACAGATTTTGATGGCGTTAAGCGCCTATTGACGCGGTTACCGGTCGATTGGAATGACTACGCACGAGAGGTGTCAGGAGATTACATCTACCGTGCCGGTGGTGACTATGACCTGATAGCGGATCTGCCGAGATTCGTTAGCCATCTGACTTATGTCTTCAGTATCTACGGAGTAGCACCGAGAGGCCCCTATCTCCCTCCGAGGGAGTACACGTGGCGTGATGAGTCACCGAAGTGGCTGTACACAGAGGTACCGCGACGAGTAGACCCGGTAGTACCCAGATTCCTTGAGGATGAGGGCAGGCTCGCAGAGGTAGAGAGAGCGTCTCGGCCCAGAGCTTTGGGGATGCCAGTGTTTCCCCCGTTGTCGGTTGGACACCCCATCCGACCACCGCTTCCGATGTTACCACCCATGATAGCGCCAGCACCGCCGATAGAGCCGTACCGACAGACGGCCAGGATGAGAATATCAGACACTCGTGATGACCTCAGTCCGATCCGAGACATCCATATGGTTGGGGATGATGGAGCGGGACCATCCAGAGTACGCCGACGTGAGGACGACTCGGATGATGATGACTCGGATGACGATTCCGATGATGATTCAGACGATGAGGAGGATCCTGAGGAGGATCAGTATGACTATGAGTGAGATACCTGATGAGGAGACTAGTGGATCTTAGTATATATGTATATAGTACTGTGTGTGTGTGGTTTGCTCTTTATGTTTTTAAAAAGGGAAGTGAACACTAGTATTTTGTATTATTATGTAATCCCGTATGTTGTTCTAGGGGTTAGGCTTTTGAAATGCCATCTTATGTACATTATTTCCTTGTATTAACTGTTTGTACAAAATAGTCCTCTTTGAGGCACAATTTTCTGATGTATATATATGATAACCCCGAAGCGGGCTTTTGCGGCAAAAATGATTATTGTGATAATGATGAATGGCTTGATTTAAAGCTGCTTTACAAAAGGATTGTATGATGATATTATATATGTTATTTGTGAAAATAATTTTCAATATTTATCGTATGTTTAAACAACAGAATACCGCCTAGGAGAGATCCTGCACAAAGAGGTAGGGGAAGGGGAAGAGGTAGAGGCAGAGGAAGAATTCCTGTACCAGAACCTGCTAATATACCACAACCACCTCCACCTAATCGTAGAATAGAGGAATTATTCCTTAGGCAGAACCCACATTCTTTTGATGGAAAAGGAAGCCCGGATGATGTCGAGCAATGGATAAGGGTTATGGAAAGGATTTTTGACTTTCTACGATGCACAGCGCAAGAGCGGCTGTCCTGTATTACATTTCAACTTACCGGACCTGCCGACTTTTGGTGGGAAGCCCGAAGGAAAATTTTACTGCAGGATCAGATGATTGAGTTTACTTGGGAAGAGTTTAAAGGGGAAATGTTTGAGAAATACGTCCCGAAAAGTTACAGGAAAAAGAAGGAACATGAATTTTACAATCTGAAACAGGAGAAGATGTCCGTAACAGATTATGATCGCACTTTCTGCGATATGTCCAGATATGCCCCTGATCAAGTGAATACGGATATGAAGATGGCAGAAAAATTTAGGTCTGGTTTGAGTTCAGAAATAAGAATGTCTCTAGCCAGTCATGGAGACCTGACTTACACCGAAGCTCTCGGACGAGCTTTGGACATCAAGGCAGCTATGCCAGAAGAGAAGTCAGTTCAAACACAGACATCGAATACAGGGGACAAAGGGAAGAGAAAATAGGAAGGAAATTTTGGTAACAACAACCGAGGAAGCTTTGATAATACCAATAACAAATGGCCGTGACAAGGAAATATGGCGCCGCAAGGGCAGGGATGGAAGAAGCCAGTTTTTTCCCCTCCGACGGGAGGACCACAAGAGCAGACCAGGGCTCTCCCTTGCCCGAAGTGCCAAAAGTTTCACAAAGGAGTTTGCCATTCGGTAAATTGCTTTAAGTGCGGAATGAAGGGACATTACGCAAATAGTTGCCCGGGGATACGCACGGGGACAGTGGGAAGGCCGAACCAGCCCGGCAATGCCCAACCCCTCATGGCTATTCGGTTTCGACCCAGCAAGCAACAATACCACCACAACAACAAAGGGCAACAACCTCGGCGAATAACGAACGACAACCACCGCAGCGGCGTAATCAGCAGCAACGCCAACAGCAGCAGCCACAGCAAAATCAACAGAGACAGGCGCCCCGTCAGCCTCAACCGGCTCAAGCTAGAGCATATGCTCTACACCGGAGGCAAAATGAACAAAACCAGGGAAACCTGGCAGGTATGGGAATACTTCTCAACGTACCTGTTATACTTTTGTTCGATACGGGTGCATCACATTCCTTCATAGCAAAAACATGCGTTGATCTATTAGAACTTAGACCAGAAAAAGCGAATCAGGATATGAGAATCTCTTCACCCATAGGAGGGATTATGACTATTACTCACATCTGCTCGGACCTAGAGTTGACTTTAGGATCACTTAAGGTTCTGACGAATAACTTGAACATAATACCCATGGGTGATGTAGATATAATTCTAGGAATGGACTGGTTGGCTGAAAATCACTCAACAATCCTATGCAAAGAAAGGAAGATTTCGTTCCAGTTTCCTGGTCAGAAAGCAACACATTTCCATGGAATCAACATGGGAAGGAAAATCCCAATAATATCAGCATTGAAGGCCAGAAGTATGATAAACAAGAAGGGATGCCATGCATTTCTTGTTTACTTGAATGGAGAAGATCGAACAAATGATAAAAGTCAAGATGTAGAGATTGTCGAGAGTTTTCGGATGTTTTCACGAAAATCTACCAGATTACCTCGATGACAATTAGAGTTTACCATTGACTTGGAACCGGATCGGCTCCGGTGTCAAAGGCACCGCATCGAATGGCTCCAAAGGAACCGGAAGAATTGAAAATCCAAACCAAGAGTGTTGGACCTAGGTTTTATCGACCCTAGTGTTTCGCCTGGGGAGCACCGGTGTTATTTGTTAAGAAAAGGATGGATCCTTGAGGATGTGTATAGATTACCAAGAACTGAACAAAATGACGCTCAAAAACAAGTATCCACTACTAAGGATAGATGACTTGTTTGATCAGCTACGAGGAGCTAGCGTGTTCTCGAAGATCGACCTCAAGTCAGGCTATCACCAACTAAAAGTGCGGCCTGAAGATGTGTCAAAGATTGCTTTCCGAACGAGATACGGCCACTATGAATTTATAGTTGTGCCATTCGGATTGACTAATGCGCCTGCAGTATTCATGGATCTCATGAATAGAGTGTTCCACCCATACTTAGACAGATTTGTCTTAGTCTTCATAGATGACATCCTCATCTATTCAAAGAATGAAGAAGAACACAAGGAACACCTCAGAACATTACTACAATCTTTGAGAGATTAACAACTTTTTGCTAAGTTTAGCAAATGTGAATTTTGGCTGAAAGAAGTAATGTTCCTTGGACACATTGTGTCGGCTGAAGGGATTAAGGTAGATCCAGCCAAAGTAGAAGCAGTGCAGGAATGGAAATCGCCAAGGACACAAAACGAAATTAGAAGTTTCTTGGGATTGGCGGGTTACTATCGGAGATTCATTGAAGGATTCTCAAAGATAGCAAGACCAATAACCCAACTACTCGTAAAAGGGATTAAATTCACTTGGATCAAGAATGTGGTAATTTCCAAACTCTTATGGAAAAGTTGACAAGTGCACCAAGACTAGCAGCCGAAGCATAAAGAATATGTAGTTTATATTGATGCTTCTAAAACGGACCGGGTTGTGTGTTGATGCAGAAGGAAAAGTAATAGCCTCGATCACGACGACTTAGACCACATGAACTAAACTACCCAACTCATGACTGGAACCGCGCAGATTGTACATGCATCGAAAATATGGAGACATCATCTCACGAGTAAGATGTGAAATCTTTACCGATCATAAAAGTTTGAAATACTTTTTCGAGCAGAGAGATCTGAACATGAGACAAAGAAGATGGCTCGAATTGGTAAAGGACTACGACTGTGGTATAAACTATCACCCGGGCAAGGCGAATGTTGTAGCTGATGCCTTGAGTCGTAAAAGTCAAAACAAATTGTCACACCCCGACCTATCTAATCTTGTATTAACTGACTAATCGAAGTGTGACGGGCGGAAGGAAATGAAATGACTAACTATTTCAAAAGATTCGCAAATATAAACAGTTGTCATTTTAATGAAAGACGAGTCATTAGACCTGTGATTAACCAAATGATCAAAGATTGGATATAAATCAATTTAGCAAAATGATGCCATGATCTTTGACATGAATTCATACATGTCTATCAAATTTCTAACCCATCAGGACTCTGTATCATAATACATCAAAATCATGTTAGAGTTGGCAGCAAAAGAGTAGCTGAGTTTATGTGTGAAGACATAAACCCGGGGCAGACATAAAACATGATAAAGTAGGTCTTCACTCAGCATTCAATCTCCGTTATCATCTCCTGCACTACCTGCACATTTAGAGATACATGCAAGGCATGAGTACTTGATGCACTCAGTGGTCAATTGCCGAAAACAACTGAAACATGCTCTTAGAGCTATATAATCGACTTGCCACTTCTTAGATTCACAGGGGTTTTAAGAAATAACCTATGAATCAAACTTTCTGAAATCACTTACTTCATGATCAATGCACATGCTAACAATTCTAATTATAATATGTCTGCAGACAATCATAAATGAACACCATATCTACGCACTCTTGTGTTGAGAAGTAGGCCTCCTTCTCAAACACCTTGGCCAAAGGCCACCTGTGTACACAAACCCTTACTAGCAGCTCGTCTAGCATAGGGCCGATATCGTCAATCTCGTAGATGGGTAATATGCGGTATGCTCAAAAACAGTAAGTCGATTAACTTTATAAAATTCACATGCTCATTTTCATAAACTTGTGCAGAAACATATTTTAGTTTAGAAAGCCCACCTGGAATCTGGCTTACTCGACTTTCTGCCTTTCCTTTTCTTGATCTCAATCTCGCTTCCACTTGTTCCTTGAAAAGAGATAAGAGGAATAAATACGAGAAAGAGGAACTAAGAGTTTCTAACTCTTGAGCCTCTACTAAGACTTTCTCGATACTCTATGACTAAGCTAAGCTGCTAGGTCAATGCATCCAAAACTGAACTATTAAATGTATTGATAAAGCATTTTATAAGAGCGTTAATCTTTTCAATTCCTTATATATATATATACGGGATATCATATTACTATAATCAAATCTTTAACTTTCACATCTTTTCCTTTGGAAACTTTGATCATGTAAGTCTTGATCAAGTTATATACTCACAAGAATCTATGTTTTGAAATCAAACTTTAAATATCAAGTCAAAATCACAAATTCCTTTGGAATACGCAAACTAACGAAATCTAACTTTTTCGTATAAGCATAGAAAAATCTCAATAATTCAAAATATGCTAATTTTATATACTAGATCATACTTTTGAAATCAAACAACTCAAATAAAATCAAGATAATAAGTTCTTAACATTACATAAGCAAAATAAATTAGGGTTTTTCTCATTAGTTGGATTAGATCCCAATTTCTTTCACCAAACTCTAACATACATATATAATCGCATATATACTAACGTATTTTAAACAAAACAAAGCCAAATCATCTCAAAATAGGAGCCTTCATTTTCGGTCCTCATATGAAAATTCATAGGGTTCGATTTTTATTTCCGAAATCGACTCTAAACATGCTCAAACGTCTTTAATTACATGAATACAAGCTCAATTTAAGAAATCATCAACTATTCTTCAACATAATAATTAGGGTTCTTGATTGGAATTTGGGTTTTTCTTGAAAATAAGCAATTAAACCATAGATCAAGTATAAATCATCTCTAAAAGGGATAGATCTAAGCATATCTCAACTAAAGATCGAAGAACGAAAACTCTTTGGAACAAGGCCAAAATGGCCGAACATATAGGAGCATGGAGATGAAATTTTTCTTTGATTTCTTAACATAATATCACTCATAATAGGTAGATCTATGTATACATGTACTAAAAATCGCAGAACAAAACCCGTAAGAAAAGGGCCCAAAATGGCCGAATATATATATGGGGTTTGGGGATGGTTTTCTCTTTGATTTTCACTTCAAAACTTGAAATAGGTTAGAGATATACCTCTTGAAGACGTTGATCTATCAAGTTGACGAAGATTAGAAGTCCGGATCTTGAGCTTGGAAGAGAAACTTTTCGGTGGTTTGTGGTGTGGTGGCTCTCGAAAATTTTGGGAGTTTGGAGGAGAATTTGGTTTATGAAAAGAAAATGAAACCTTTGGAAGCTAATATATATATTCTTAGGGTACTATTTAAAGCTTCCTTCACAAGCCTTTAAATGGCTTCTAGAATAATCTAATCTTTTAGCTTTTTTAAGAAGCTTAATGGTTCTAGATAATTCCATTAGTCTTGAATAAGCTATGTTCTTGAATTTTCTTTACTAAAAAAACAGTAATAACATGATATAACTTTTGAAATTATTAAATCAATATAAAGAAATTGGAAATATAGAAATTTCTAGCAAATTGAAACTTTCGCAAATCACTTTTTCTAAATAAACACTGAAATAAAATACTAATTGAAAGATTTATCATTAAATCAATCAACTGTAAAATTCTAAAATAGATCTTTGAGTTAAAACTTTATAAAATCTTATCTGAGGATGCATTATCCCTAGTTACTCACATAATTAATTTTCTAATTAATTACGTACTTAGCACTTAATCAGAGCTATGAGAATTTGGGGTATTACACAAATTAGGATGTCTCTTCACAGAAGAAGAAAAACCCGTTGAGGAGTTTGAAAGGATGAAGATCGAATTGATTGAACAACCAGAGACGATCACGAGTTGTATTGCTACACTCACATTGACGTCTGATTTAAGAAAAAGAATCCTTGAAGGACAAAGGATGAAGGAAAAGTTAGAAAAAACAAGAGCCAAAGTAAGGACGGAAGGGCTGAAGAATTTTCAAGAAGCACTAGATAATGCTTTATTATTTGAAGGAAGATTGTGTATCCCAGACAACAACAATCTTCGGAATGAAATCATGAGTGAAGCTCATGACACACCTTATACAGCCCATCCAGGCAGTACTAAAATGTACCAGGATTTGAAGAAAAAGTTCTGGTGGGAAGGTATGAAAGGAGACATAGCCTCTTTCGTAGAGCGCTGTCTTGCTTGTCAACAAGTAAAAGCATTACACCAATGTCCTTACGGAAAACTACAGCCTTTGGGGATACTCGAGTGGAAATGGGAAGACATAGCTATGGATTTTGTTACGGGTTTACCAAAGTCTAAGAGAGGGAACATTGCTATATAGGTAGTAGTGGACAGACTCACCAAATGTGCACATTTTCTGCCAATTCAGATTACTCACGGATCTGATAAGCTAGCCCAGCTGTATGTAAAAGAAATTGTATGCCTGCATGGAGTACCGAAATCTATCACATCTGATAGAGATTCAAAATTTACTTCAAGATTCTGGACTAGCTTGCAAAAAGAATTGGGCACAAAGTTAAACTTCAGCACAACTTTTCACCCTCAGACCGATGGACAATCGGAAAGGACGATCCAAACACTCGAAGATATGTTGAGAACAGTAGTGTTGGATCGAGGTGCAAAATGGGAAGAGGTTTTACCCCTCATCGAATTTGCCTACAATAATAGTTATCAAGCGACGATCAATATGGCCCCGTACGAAGCTTTATATGGAAGAAAATGTCGATCACCGCTTTATTGGGATGAAGTGGGTGAGAGAAGAATTTTAGGGCCTGATGCGATAAGCGAAATGATTGAGATCGTCCGCCAAATTAGGCAAAGGATAAAAGAAGCTCAAGATAGACAGAAGTCTTACGCTGATACGCGTAGATCTGAGCTACATTTTGAAAATGGAGATAAAGTCTTTTTGAAGGTCTCTCCATCTAAAGGGATTATAAGGTTTGGAGTAAAGGGAAAGTTAAGACCCCGTTTTATTGGACCTTATGAAATTCTAGAAAGAATAGACCCAGTCGCCTATAGGTTGGCTCTTCCGCCAAATTTAGGAAACGTACACAATGTTTTTCACGTGTCACAACTTAGAAAGTATGTGTACGACCCGAAGCATGTAATCCATCAAGACGACGTGATCCTCAATCCAGATATGAGTTATAATGAAGAACCTCGGCCATTACGGACCACAAGGTTCAAAAATTGAGAACAAGTCGATTCCACTAGTCAAAGTCTTTGTGGAGGCATCATGGACGAGAGGAAGCCACGTGGGAGCTTGAGGATGCAATGAAAGAAAAATACCCCGATCTTTTCTGAGGTATGTAAATTTCGGGATAAAATTTCTTTAAGGGGGGTGGAATGTAATACCCCGATTATTTAAAAGCCTAATTACGATATTAATTTCGTAAATTAGAGTTTTATTATGAGAATTTGATTATTAAAATATCGAATAATAATTTCGATTATTTTGGAATAATAAATTCCTATGTATTATTCACAAATGAATGAGAATTAAGAAATACGATTATGTAACGTATTTCAACAAAGATTATTTTCAATGTCGATTATGTATCGATAATTAAATGCTCGTGATATTTTCTAAGTTTTTAAGCTTAGAATTTAATTCCATTATTATTGGAATGATTTAATAAAGTGATTACGACTTTATTACGACCATTTTAAGATGAGTCGATAATTAACGTTTTGAGACGTTTCAAACGTTAACGTTTAGAGACGACTTGAGAATCAAGTCTAATGATCAAGGAATTATGATATTTAAATTCCTATGATTATTTTATATAATTAGAATATTATTTAGCATTGTAATAATGCTAGAAAATTTTGGAATAATATTTTTGATTATTTATGATTCTCGAAAACCCTAAATCGAGAATTAGGGTTTTCTACCTATGGATTAATTCCAATAATTTTTCCTATGATATAATTTATCATCTAAGATATATATTATGATATATATATCTACTTATAGCATGAAGACCAATTTTTGGGCATTTATTCAGGAAAAAGCCGTGAGTTCCCTATGTGTGTAACATAGGATTAATTTCATTTTTGATCTTCCAATTTGTGTTATATCTTAAGTGTAGTATTAATACACACTTACCAAGTAAAATTTGTAAATGAAAAATACTCTAGCTTTTCATTTGTGTAATAGCCGATTATGTTGACTTATATTACACAAATTAAATCTTGATTTTATCTTACACTTGAGCACAAAATTTTTGGGATAGAGTGTATAATATACACTTGCATAATACATGAAAAATCTGAATTTCACTCTCCCTCCATGCATTGTCGACGACAATGACTTAATGTGAGACAAATAGTTTTGTTTCAATCAAAAAAACTTTATTAAAGCCTCAGCAATACTTACTTCTTGTAAGAGATTTTTTATTCATGACCCAAGCACTTTGACTCTCAAGTTGATTAATTGTCTTGCTTTTTTTGAGAAAGCCGAGATGTCTTGTATGTGTATTCATTTCTCTTGCTTTTACTTAAGTGTATATTAAGTCTTGAACCCTACACTTAACACTTTACATTTCACTCTTCTTCCAAAGACAAAAAGGAACCGAGAGCATTCTTAAGAAAACCCAAAGTATTTTTCTTCCTTTCTTCTCCAAAAGCTTTGAGCTTTAAACACCCTACAACCAATCGACACCGTTAACAAGGTTAGATATCGAACGAGCTTCGATAATACCTAGGTTTTTCAATAATCCAATGGTTCAAATTATTTTCCAAGCATGTATTAATTGTGAAAAATCATGCTAGCATGTTCTTATGCTTAGAAAATATGTTACATATGTTAATATGTCTACATTGATGATTTATTTCTTAAGCTAAGCATGTTATAAAAATATTCTAGTGATGATCGAAAATTGCTAGGGATGTTTTGATGATGGATTATTGATATATGTTGGTGTAGGAACCCTTAGTATTTATTTGGAAATTTTTGAAAATCATTTGTATGATTTTTCCTTTATGACCGAGAATGCCTAGGTTGTATACCTTGGTGTAAAAATTTTATTTGAATGATATAATATCATATTGTTGATCTAGGGTATTAATTAGTTGATGTTGGAATTTATTAGAATTTTTGGACATATACCTATTTATTCTTGAAATAGCCGAGAGCTAGGGCTTTAGGTTTAATGGTTTATAATGTGTTATTATGTAATATTATGATGTATTAGTGATACATGATAGTAAGCATAGTGTAATTAAATTGGAATTTTATAAAAATGTTTAGTATGAAATTGGTAAGAACCGAAACCTTTGATCATGAATCCTTAATGTAGAAATTGATTATATTGGACTTTAGGTTATAATTATGTTATAAATTAATGTTGGGGCCTTGTATAATTTAATTAGAATTTTAGGAAATTATTTCATAATTATTGGAGGATTTTCGAGACCTATAGTAATACATAGGTGAAGTTCCAAAATTTTCTATAGTGATATTAATGCATATTAATGATCCTAGTGTAAAATAATACACTATATGAATTTGGAGAAATTTTTGGAACAAGTTTGTCAATTATAGCACATAGCCGTGAGCTATAGTTTATTTGTTAAGGATTTTTAAATCCTTTTTAATCAAGAGAGATAATACATTATATGTCTAAAAATTATTTTAGACATAATTGAATTTTTGAGAATTTTTAAACATAGTATATTATGTTTACGACGAAACGTTATACTAAATAACGTTAGAAATATAAAATAATGCTTAATGTATTAATTGATTAATATTAAAAGAAAATATTAATCAAGTTTATCGATTTGCGTGAAAAATCGAGAATTAGAACTTTATGAAAGGAAATCGATTGAAAATCGATTTATATTAAATTTAGATATTAAAAATACAAGTTATTAAAGAATTTATAAAGAAAAGTCAAAATTGTTGACTTTCGAAATTAACGTATGAAATACGTTCGATAAATACGCTAATACGTGAAAAACGTATTAATTATATAAGGAAGTCTCGTTGGTGAGAAAAGATTTCAAAATTGAAATCTTTATATCAAAAAACGTGAATACACGTTGAACGTTTAACCTAAAAGGTTAAAATGAAATAATTAAACATATCTCGAAGTACGAGAAATGTTTAGTTTGAAATACGCATTGAAACGACGTATTAAAATTTATTAAAGACTTCGAGTTATTATTTTATTTTATTAAATATCAAAGTTGAATAAACTTTGAAAATCTCGAAAAGCGTGCCAACGTACTAGACGTAAAATTTTGCGTAAAGGTGGGACATGAAGGCTCACAAGCAACGAGGAAAGAACGCGCGCTTCGAGAATCAACGTTTGAAAGTAGAGGTGGGCTTTACTATACTCGAACTGATAAATCTTTGTCAAATGATTTATTTATGATGCTTTATTGCAAGCAATATTTATGAAATGATTTGTTTAATTACTTGCCCAAAAAGTTTATGTTTTATGTATGTATCTAATCCATGATATTTGATGCATATTATTGGGTAGCTCCCACTTTATGACATGCTTGAATTCGTATCCTTGTAAGTACCCACAAGGATGATGGAGAATTTGTATCCTGTGCCGAGATGGCAAGGATTTTGTGCACTGATTATTTGTGACTGTGTGCTAAAAGGGTGCTCGGCCGGTCATGGCGTCTGTGAGAGGAGGCCTCCTCCACGGCGCGAGATGAATTTGTGAGATGAATTATTGTGGTGGATATGGATCATACATATGAGGAAAAATGCTTGGCCAAGCGATATTTATGGAAAATGACAGAAAATATTTAGTAAGCACGAGTATTTCAAATTAAAACCTCGTGTGTTACTGTGATGGGGCAGAGTAATTTAAAATTGATAAATTATTTTGGCATGAGCCACTGAGTGCATTCTTGTACTCAACCCTACATATTTGTTTTTAAATGTGCAGATTGAGCTGATGATGGTGATGGAGGAGAGATGTTGAGTAGTCAGAAGTCTTTTTGGTATTTATTATGTTTTGAAAGAAACCTTGAGTGCATATCGTTATATATGCATTCACATGCTTTCCGCTGCAGTTTGAATATTATTATATGTTGTTATTGACAGTTGAATCTGTCCAAATTATCGAATCATTTGTTAAAGGACTTGTAGCCTTTATATCTGTAAATCACTTTTGCCTTGTAAGTAATGTTTGAATTCCGTAGTTCGATTGGTGTTACTTTGAAATCTTTTGAATATTCCAATTGAATGTTTTGTAATCACTGTTCCAAGTTCCAGTTCTCGCTAATCTGTCCTTTGGATTAGAGGGTTGTGACAGGTTTCTAGAACCTTGGGCATGCATCGTCATATGCATGTCCACACGTTTATTTGCTGCCTAACTCTGATATTATTTTGATGTTTTGATTATAACTGCTTTCATACCGTATTGAACTTGAGGTCGTACCTCGTTCCTTGAATTGTGCCCTGATTAGGTTATATTTTAACCTCGAACATTTTGACGAGTCCTTCTGTGACTCGAGTTGGTATTGAATAGCCTATCTCTTTTGAGTCTATGCGTTATTGAGTAGTTAAATGGTTAATTGCATTGATTAGTTGTGTTTATATCCGCTGCTTTATCATACCAGTGACGATCCATAAGATCCATACTTCCTTGGGAAGTCGGGTCGTCACATGCAGCTTGCTAAATTTGGAAATGATATGGTGTTCTTTTACTTTTGTTAGTAGTTATCAATTCTTAGCAGCCAAATTTTGTTATGATCTTGTTATGGGTTTTCACTATTATGAATAGTGGTTTAGAGCTTTTGTATGTTTTGTCAATGTGAAATATCAGTAAAATTTGAGGCTCATTAGGTGCATCCATCCTAATTGAATTCTAATTATGATTGATAAATTCTAATTAGGGATTGATAAACCCTAATAGGGGATTGGTGCACCCTAATTGGGATGGATGCACTGTACATCCCGATATACACAAGTTTGCCAAAAAATTATCGTGCTCTATATGTTCTGGTAATGGGAGTTTCTTCACCGCTCGGATGATGTACTATGAACCTCGCTTGCTCAAAAGGCGAAATTGGAGCATGTACTCACTCGAAGAGTACCCTATCGATACGGTCCAGGGTTGGATGATATATGAAATTTTATCCTTGGTTACTTTCTCTATCACTATCAGATGCTATAATCACAAATACATGTGTAAATGGCAAAATTGTCATTTTACATTATGTAGCAAGTAGCAACCACACTATTGCCATGAAATGATAATAGGTTTTGACCCATTTTGGGCTCCTTGACATCGAATGTGGGTGCAACGAACACAAAAAAGTTGAATGAAGGGGAAAAAAGTAGCTTACTATTGCAAATTATTGTGTATATTTTTTAGGAGCTAAGTAGGAAAATCTAACTTCCAAATTATTACACAAGAAAGCTACAAATTTTTATTTATTTTATTTTTATTATTTGAGAAGGTTACAGACGATTTTGCTTCTTTATTTTCTTATATATTCTGTTGGAGTTTCCTGAACTCTAAACTGAGCCTCCTCTTTTTATTGAATTAATTATTTTAAGGTTTTGCCATTCTTCACCTTGATGTGTGCAGGCTGGATGCTATTGTAATATCCCGAAGATTTAAGGCCTAATTACGTTATTTAAATTTCATATATTAGGGTTTCGCCGAAATAATTGAATTAGTAAATTATCGAATAATGATTTCGATTAATTATGAGATAATGAATTCCTATTTTATATTCACTAAGGATTGTGAATTAAGGAATATAAATATATAAAGTGTTTCGGCAGTAATATTTTAACGTCGATTGAATATCGATAGTTAAAATTTCATAAAATTTTCTAAGTGACGAAGCTTAGAATTAAATTCCATTATTAATGGAATGAGTTAATAAAGTAACTACGACTTTATACTCATAAAATGAGTTTCATCTATCTCCATACTTTAGACATGTCCAACCTACTAACGAGGTCTTAAGGACAAACAACTATTTCTCAGATAAGTTATAATCTTTCTCATTATGACGTAAATAGGAAGGGGTTATATCTCAAGGATATCATATACTTTCTTTTACTTCTACTCTGGCAATCAATGCTAAAGAGTATCTCGCTTATGACTTAATCATCATAACCCTCACGTGGAGGTATAACTTTACTGTTATCAGTACTGGGAAAGCCCATCAAGGGTCGATCCACCTATGAGTATCATAAAATATATCTAGTCTCATTGAGAACTTACCTACATCATATCTTGAGGTCTATTATCTTACTGATCTGAAACTCTTTAGGTGACAAGATACGTCAACCTACGTCAAACTTATTGATTTCATGGATCGAAGAAAATTTCATCATAACAACTTTCAAGAGGTATGGTTTCATCATTCAAGATGACAACTTTAAAGGTTTGAATCAACATGTTCTTTGAACTGAATAATTGGGAGATAGGGTCCGAAGACCAGAATAACGAGTACTGAAATTTCTTTGGTCATATGGGGTGGCCAGGCCCGTCACAAATACTTTCTCAGTCACATGAAGGCTTGGTTTCAAAGAACAATGTATAAACTTTTCGGTTTGCAAACTTCTTTCAGAGAAAAGTGAGAAACGTAAGTGATTTCTCAATTGGAACTAGGTCATAGAGTTAAACTCGATGACGAACTTTAAATATGAATAAGATTTGAAACCTTATACAACTCTTTTAGTTGTCATCAAAGGTTTTCATGTACACATTTGTTACAGTTCCCCCTGAACTATTGGGAATCTTGCTTTCTAGTAGCATTCTAAGATTCTTGTCACACTATAGAGTTCTCGTTCTATATCGTCAAGATCGATGATCAACTGTTTCTTTGATCACATTCTTATTTCGTTTCTAACGAGAAAGTCATAGTCGATTTGGTTTCCGTCATACGTGAACATCCAAACAAAGACTATACTCATGTCACTGTAATATAGTGACATTCATTATCTCCAAATCATCATTCTCGTCTTTGCTCTTTGACTTTCTGCTCTTTGTTCTCATCATTCAGCTCGAGATTCTCATTTCGATCTCGTTTTTGTCTCATGACAGACTAAAATTCTCATAGTTCTTTTTCTATGTTCTTTCGCAAAAGGGATCATGCGACTTAAACAGTCTATGTCTTTGGGATAACATATCTATCATCAAAATAACTGGAAATTTCATAACTGTAAACATTCATAACATAGCTCTTTCGTAATAATCATGCTCATTGAATTTCATGAATTCAAAGATTTCACTTTTGACATATCTATGTTAACACTTTCTTCATATAATATCATCATAATATGATCATATGTTGGTAATGAACCAACAACTTTCATAACATAAATTCTCATTGAATTCCATGAATTCAAAGGTTTCTCTTTTGACATATCAATGTCAATACTTTCTCATATCACTTTCAACTCTTCACAACATAAAACATTATTGCAACATTTGCAATTACTTTCACTTTCAACAATCCTCATAACTTTAATTTCTCTTGAAAAATCATTTCAATCATCATTCGCTACTTTTATTCTCAAATATCTTTCATAACTTTCATCTCTTTGAAAATATCATTTTCCATGTTCAAACTTTTCATTTCAAAATTTTGAGAAAGAGGCATTTACTTTCAAACTCTTTCATTTTCAAAACTGAGAAAATCATTTTCCTAACGCATATAAAATCCTTTAAGTTTTCCATGAATATGCAGTCCCATACCTGCATATTCTTGGAATCTCTTTTATTTCAAAACTTTCATTTTCTTGAAAAAAATAATTTCACTTTAATAACTTTCACTTTCAAACTTCTCATTCTCCTTCTCAAAACTTTGAAAAAATCATTTACCTCTTTCCCGGTTGAGCCTGATGTGATGGAGTGTTGAGCATAGTCAGCTGATCTCTAGAAGTCTAGTGACTCAATCTAGACTTCACTTTGAAAGGAAATGTAATATTCCAAAGAAACGAACATACGATTACGGTATTTTAAACCCGTAAATTAGGGCTTCTGACGTATTCTATTTCAGTAAGACATCGAATATTGTAATTTCGATTCAGTACCCTAATAATGAATTCCTTTTTTGTAATAACCCGTAATTTTAAAAGCCTAATCACTGTTTTTAAAACCCGTAAAATAGAATTTCGCTGTGAAATCAAATTAGCCTGAGATCGAATATGAATTCGATCTATCTTACAAAGGAATGAATTCATGTTATAAATTCACTGAAAATCGTGAAATTAAGAATCGAAATCTATAACGTTTATCAGTAGTATATTTTAATGTCAGCTGCAAATCGACAGTCGAAATTTCATAAAATTTTGTAAGCAATTAAGCTTAGAATTTTATAACTTTATTAATGATTTATATTAGTAAAGTGATTACGAAATTATTACGACAATTTCGAAGATGAGTCGATACGTAACGTTTTGAGACGTTTTCAAACGTTAACGTTTTGAAATAAAACGAAAGATGGTTTTATCGATCTATAAATTATAGGAATTTATTTCCTATGATTATTAAATTATATTACAGTATTATTAAGCATTTAAGTGATGCTTGAACATTAGAATTTATAAAAATCACAACTTAGGTTTGAAAACCTAGATTTTCAAAACTAGGGTTTTCATTATGCAATAACATCTTTTAATTATCCTATGATATTAATTATCATCTAAATCACATACCATGGTCTATATACCTATTAATGTCGTGAAATAAAAATTTTAACCTATGTTTTAGTACAAGGGCGAAAGCCCTATATAATTGTATATGTTGGTACCGAAAATTTAAGTGTTCTATCTTCCCAATTTCTTTTCATATATCTCTTATGTGTTATATATTTTATATATGAACTCAGCCATTAGTGGGATATATTAGCTATTTTCAAGGTATATTTTATGTAAGACACTCATGATTAGTGTCCACTAGCAACATAAAATATTACTAGATAATTGAAGAGTCTCTCTTGTGTAAGAGAGAGAGGGCTGGGACGTGGGGAATAATGGAGGGGAGGAGTTCAGATTTTATTCATTTCACTCATTTTCACACTCAACACTTGAACTCTCTCTCTCTCTCAAACACTTTCTTCTTCCCCAAGCTCTCCCCATTGCCGAGAGCTTATCTCTCTCAAGTCGTAATTTTCTTCTTCTCACCTCCATACATCACCTTAATACCTTGTACTTTGTTCCATCCATCCATATCACAAGGTAGGAGTTGAACAAGAGCTTGTTTTGTTCTTGAAGCTTTCGAAAATTTTGAAATATGGCTTAGCCCATTGCATGTGTATTAGATGATCCTTGTTGGTGATACTTTGCTATTGCATGTGTTTTGATGATGAGAAAATAAGTAGATGTGTACTCTTGTTCTTAAAAATGTATTGCATGTGAAATGTTAGTTCAAAATCTTTTGAATCTATGAGTATATTATGTTCTAAGAATGTATAGCATGCTATTTTAAAGCTTGGTTCATATTTTAAAAATTTAATTGAACATGTATGAGAAATGTTTGAAATGGCCGAGAGCTTTGAGAGATTATTTGAGCATGAATTTGTGATCTATGATGTAATATGTGTCTATTGTATTTGTTTGAAAAATTTAGAAAAATCCATGCTATTTTTCTTTTTAGAACCGAAGCATGTAAACTTATATAAGTGGGTGTATGATTTTATTTTTGTACATGCAATGTGATATTATTGATTTATGATGAATTAAGAGTGCATAACAATTTGTTGGAAATTTTTAGAAGATCAATGCTATTTTTCAAAATGACCGAGACTAATATGTAATTATATGGATGAATGATTTTATTTTATGACATCTGATAGCATATTATTGTTCTAGGATGTAAATTATACACTATATGTTTTAAATAGAAATTTTGAAAATTTCTATGTGGGATATTGAAGAAGACCGAGAGCTATGCTTGAGATATGTTGATATATGAATTTAATTTGTAACATGCAATGATGTTTTATTACTCTAGAGTATGATTTATACACCCTATGATTTAATTGGAAATTTTAGGAAAAATCCTACCTATTTTTAAAATGACCGAGACATATATATATTTATGTGTGGATGTGTAATTTTATTTAGAACATGCAAGTACATATTGTTGATTTAAGATGATATATAAATCCTTGTGAATTATTGGGAATTTTAAGAAAATCTTATCTAATTTTTTTTAAGAATGCCGGGCTTATATATATATATAAGTTGATGTGTGATTTTATTTAGTACATGCAATGTTATATTATTGGCCTAGAATATGTTTTATGCATCTTATGTTGTTGTTAAAATTTTCGAAAATCAACTACCTATTTTTATTCAAATAAACCGAGAGCTAAGCTCACTATGGTGATGAATAAATTGGTTTTGATATTTATTATGATGTAGTGTTACTACAATATAGTTTATGAGCATGTTATTATTGTTGGAAAATTTTATAAAAAAATGTTTGGTTAATATTATGAAAGAGCCGAGAGCTATGATACCATTTTTATGGTATGGAAATGTATATCATGGATTATATGACATAAATATGTCATGGACTAATGTTTGGACCTTGTATTAATTTAGTAGAATTTTAGAAAAATTGTTGGGCATTTTTCAAAAATGTCGTGACCTTATAAATCAAATAAGGTGATGTTTGAAAGTTGATAGGTTGATATTATAGCATATTAATGACCATAGTGTATAATAATACACTATATAAAATTAGAAAAAAATTTGGACACCATTTGGTAATTTCTAATAATTACCGAGAATGTTTAAGGATTTTTAAGGATTTTTAAATCCTTTTTAATTAAGTTTAATAATAAATTATATGTCTAAATATTATTTTAGACATATTTGGATATTATAAGAAATTTTTGAAAATATTTAAGATAAAATTTAAAATAGCCGTGAGCTATTTTTAAATTTGAATAAGGATTTTAAATCCTTAAATTCATTATTTATAATGAATTATATGTTTAAAAATTATTTTTAGACATATTAATAAGTTTATAAAAAGAAATCAATTGGAAATTGTGTCACAGCCCCTAAATCCTAAGTACGATTTAAAAGGGATTGTAACTCTAAACAGGGATAATTATACAGGGAGATTCTTTTTAACAATAAACTATAAAACATATGTCAAGTATATTCTTGGACTTTAGTACATAAATTTTAGGTTCTTGCAGCGGAAAACATGTGATAAGTACATATGACGATGTACTATCAAGGTATAAACTTTTCAACGACAATAATCCTATTGCTCAACACCGCCCCATCCATCATCTCGCTCAACCTGCACATTTAAAACAAACATGCGGTGAGTACAAGAATGCACTCGGTGGACTCATGCCAAAATATTTTATCATTTGAAGATTACATCGCCACATCATGGTAAGACACAGGGTTTTAGTTGAAATGCCTTGTACTTACTAAAATCATTTTCATCATTTCTCAAAAATCATCGCCTGGCCAGGCATTTTTCTGGTGTATATGATCCATATCCCTCAACATCCTTTCATCGTAACATCATAGTCGAACGTCATGAAGGAGGCCTCCCTCTACGACGCCGTGACCGGCCGTGAATTGTCCTTACAGCACACAGTCAACTAGGTGTACACGTTAATCCTTTCTGGTACCATTGATGGCACATGACGTGGGGCGGCGTTTGGAACATCAGGGTACAACCATTCCTTTATGCCGTGCTGTGTAACTTGCCGAGGTCCGGGACAAGTACTCGTAGGTGTCGTTTCCTATGCGGTATAGGTATACTTGAGCACGCTGACAAATCTCGTAAGTCATCCCACGCTTTGGAATTTTTATCATGGAGAAAATATTCTCTCGATACTTCTTTTGCAAAAATTACGCGATCTGTTGGCAAATGACGATCGTCGTTGGGTACCATCCTCATTCGACACTCTATAGTTACGAGTATCCATCCGAGGTGCAAAAATTTTCTCCAAAACTGTTCTAAATTCATTCCTAGTTCATATTAAAAGAGCCGATATGCTCGTGAGTTATAACCTTGTAGGCTTGGGTTAAATCCTTCTTTTTTTTTTTTTTTTACCGTGAGACCCCTTTTTTTGTCATCTGTAAGCATATAGTTCTAGATAAGTCCTACTTAATTTAAGCAATGGATGGAATTTTTAATAAGAAGGATCTCTTAATGAATTATACACCTTAAGACGTATATAACCTGTAGACTACTTGTGACACGACTCATGACACTTATCTTAATACTCATTTTACGTTTTACATCTTCAGTCGTATGTTGCCTTAAAGATATTCGCATAGGCGAACAGTGGGTACTGATATTCTGTCATGTAAAACCCCTAACGAAAAGGCTAGGCCCAGGTCACTAATCACATGAATGACAGCCATTTCCGAAACTTCTTGTCTCTAAAATTATATCTACGTTCCACATAGATATAATGATCCAAATCATTGGATAGAACTTTAGGCGATTCTAGGTTCAATTCTGAGCTTAAGTAACACTTGCGATGGTCAAAATTCTCGTATAGGTAAGGGGATTTTCATTTCTTGATTCGCTTACCCTGAATTGGGTTCTATCGCTTCTACGCACACTTGTGCGATGTTAAAAAGCGAAGCACCTATATCGAACAAGATCTTACAGGTATTCTGAGAAATTTTCCTCACACCTATCCTGCCTTTTGGTTCTGTTTGATCTGTTTTCGGTGCGAAGTATAGGCTTTGGTCAACGGTCTTCCCGTTTATTCAAGTAAATGTCTATTTCATATGTCATTGTCCTTTCCATTGGGATATTATGTTCCCTTGCTATGGTCTTCTGTTGCCTCATTCACCCTATACTTCTCGGGTATCCGTAACATTATGCTTTTACCAATAGCATTCGTGGTTAGGTCTACATCAACCTATCCTTTGATATTGATATTTCGATAATTAAATCTTATCGTAGAGATCGTCATTTCTCTATTACTATCATTCATTCCTAATCCAGTATGAATGATTTAATTCCCTTTTTCACTTTATCGATCTTAGAAATATATTTCTCATATATCCTTACTTTGAACTCTTTTCCAGAGAAATCCTTGTACTGGCTTTTAGTGCCATCGTTCGTAATATCCCTTTTTGGATATACGTCATTTCTTCTTAATCTTTTATTGATTCATCATGAAATTTTGCATAAGATAAAATCCTTTGTCCACTGGGGATGTATTATACTTTTGCCTTGACGTCAAATATCTTTACCATTTTTTTCAACATTCAATGAATGCTTCATTCCCATGTTAGAGATACTTAGTATCCCATTTTATTGATCGTCCCAAAAGTATGAGGGATAATCGTCCAATTGGATTCACCTTAAAGTCCCTTAATGTGAATCTCTTCCTGTGTTCTCTTGGATGTATTTCCTTTGCAAGATCTATAGAAGCTATCTTGCTTGTTAACTATTAAGTTACACAAGACAAACGTTTTGGGTGATCATAACTTAGGGTATTAAGATTTATTTCAAAATAATGAATCTATTTCTTTACTTCAAAGGAATTACCTTACTCATCGAAGTCATAACATTTACAAGCTTATGTCATATCATGAACTATCTACTTGTATAGTTCGTAATTTCTTCTATTTGTTTTTACTTTTGTCCATTTTCTTGAGCATGGTATCCGAAAGTAATCTTACTTTGTTATACTTGGTTCCCACTTTCGTGACTAGAACCGTTATCATCGTCATATGGCTTGGTAGGGTATTAAATTAGCATCCATAACTTAAATTCTAAGCATCTTATTTCCATGTCTTGGCCTTGGAGACATTTTCTCCATACTGCTTACATTCTAGGGCTATCCTAGTCGCTCACACAATCTCGGGGTTATGATTTCTCAATCTCATTATTATCTGTTTAACCAAGTTTCAATTACTTGGAATCTATTATGCTCAAGCATAATCTCATTAACTTAGGTATAAGGCGAGATTTATTTCACGAGATGCTATCATTTCTTCATATATATATTCTTTAAAAGAATATCTTGCATGCATCTTTATTCTTTTAACGTGTCTAACCTACTAGCGAGGTTTCAAGGATATCCAACTATCTTAAAGATAAGTTGTAATCGCTCTCGTCATGACATAATAAGGAAATTCATATCCCATGATATCTTATACTTTTCTTTGCTTTTATTCTTGCATTCAATGCTAAAGGGTATCTTATTCATAACCTTGTTATCATAATACTCATATGAAGGCATAACTTCACCGTCATCAATCTTTGTAAAGCCCATCAAAGGTCATCACCTCCGTGTGCCATAGGAAGAATATCTCGCCTCATCGAGATTTTCTTTACATCATAATTTCTTGATGTCTATCACTTTACCGATCCGAAACTTTTAGGTGGTGAGATAAGTTAACCTATTTCATGCCCGACATTTATCGCTTTACTAATTCGCTCTTGGGTGACAAGGTAAGTCAACTTTCATCTTACTTGATGGTTTCAAGAGTCGAGAAGAAATTATCACGACTACTTACGTGAGGTCTTGTCTCACCCATCAAGATAACATCTTTTCAATGTTTGAATCAATATGCTCTTTGAATCAAGAAATGGGGATCTAGGGTCCGAAGACCAGAATGACGACTACTGAGATTTCTTTGTTCATATGGGCTGGCCAGACCCGTCACAATTATATTCTCAGTCACATAAGGCTTTGGGTTCAAAAGGACACTTTGTAAAAAAAAAATTTGGGTTTGGAAATTTTCTTCAGAAAAAGTGAGAAACTCGAATGAATTCTCAATTGGAACTAGGTCATAGAGTTAAACTCAACGACAGAAATTGGGTAACAAATAGAATTTTGAAAACTCATATACCCGTAATAGGTCATCAACAAAGTTCTCATGTATGTTAAGGTTCTACTTGTATTACTGAAGATCTTACTTTCTTAGTAACATTCTAGGATTCGTATCATACTATAACGTTCTTACTCTATACAGATCATAGATCTAACTTCAACTGATTCTCGTGAATTCTGGAGTAGGAATCAGGGATTTGGTCCTTCATAAGAAATGAAGTACAGTGCATTAGGAGCACGTAGACGAAAACCGTACGTAAATCGGAGTTCACACGACCGAGAACGAGTCAAAACAGAATCACTGCACAGTGCAGGGAAATTTACACGCGTTCGCACCGAGGTCATAAGCGATGCCGACACCAAGGTCGTGCATGCCGTTACCGATGCCGAGGTAGTACAGAATATTGCCGACACCGAGGTCAGACAAACTACCCCAGTCGACATGTCAAAGGCGATGTTATAAATGCCGATTTCGAAGTCGACAGTCGCACATGCCGATGTCGAAGCCGAGGTCGTACATGTCGAGGTCGAACAATTTCGTATAAATCTTTCACTTTTCTTCACTCAAGATGGAATGAAGTTCTCAAATCCATCACTAATCTTGTTCTTGTAATTGAAGGAAATTCTTACTTCTATGTGTTCTTTCGTAAAAGGGATCATGCGTCCTATAAAGTCTATGTTCTGTTTGAACTAGCATGCTCATCATCATAATCAACTTTGTGGTTTGAAGTAAAACTTCAAATATTCGTACGTAGCTCATTTGTACGCATGTATTTCGTTTAATTTCAAGAATTCAACATATCGTATTTGACAAATAAATGTCCAATCTCAATCATTTTAAAACATGAATAATCATAACTTTGTTCATAATAATGAACACTTATTACTTTCCAGAAATTCAAACATATCATCTTTGGCATATCATGCCAAAACTTTCTCATATCATTGTCATCATCTTTCTTATATCCTCCTTCTTTTCATAACTTTCTTGACAAATCATTTGTCACAACGTTCATTCTCAACCCTTCTCATAGTTTTCATTTCACTTGATAAAATTTTGTTTCACTTTCAAACTTTTCGTTTTCAAACCAAGAAAAATAATTTCATAAACATTCGTCTTGGCCAGGCTAATTTTCAAAACTTTGAAAAAAGAGTCATTTACCTCATTTCGGTTGAGCTTGATGTGATGGAGTGTTGAGCATTGTCAGCTGATCTCTAGAAGTCTAATGACTCAATCAAGACTTAACCCTAAAGGAGATTTTAGGTTCAAGAGCGAACCGCTCTGATACCACTCTGTCACAGCCCCAAAATCCTAAGTACGATTTAAAAGGTTGTAACTCTAAACAGGATAATTATACGAGGAGATTCTTTTAACAATAAATCAGAAACATATGTCAAGTATATTCTTGGACTTTAGTACATAAATTTTAGGTTCTTGCAGCGGAAGACATGTGATAAGTACATATGACGATGTACTGTCAAGGTATAAACTTTTCAGCGACAATAATCCTATTGCTCAACACTGCTCCATCCATCATCTGCTCAACCTGCACATTTAAAAACAAACATGCAGGGCTGAGTACAAGAATGCACTCAGTGGACTCATGCCAAAAATATTTTATCATTTGAGGATTACACTGCCACATCATGGTAAGACACAAGGGTTTTAGTTGAAATGCCTTGTACTTACTAAAATCATTTTCATCATTTCTCAAAAATCATCGCCTGGCCAGGCATTTTTCTGGTGTATATGATCCATATCCCTCAACATCCTTTCATCGTAACATCATAGTCGAACGTCGTGAAGGAGGCCTCCCTCTACGACGCCGTGACCGGCCGTGAATTGTCCTTACAACACACAGTCACCTAGGTGTACACGTTAATCCTAGCTAGGTATTGTCCTTCCGGCATATGATCCGATATCGATTTTCATTCATAAGTTGGGAGCGACCCAACAACATTCATAACATTTCATAACATCTCATAACATCTCATGGATAGGATACATACACAAAACATAAACATTTTTGGCAGGTAATCTTGTAAACATTTTATCAACAGTTGAAATAAGCATCGTAATTAAATATTTCAGAAGCATTATATTTTGAGTAGAGTAAAGCCCACATGGACTATTGTTTGTCTTAAACTTGAGTATTCGTCAACGTCCGGCCGTCGCGTCCGCGTCCACACCTTTACGTAAAAACGATGTTTTAGTACGTCGTTCGCGTTTCTCGAGACTCTCGAAGTCTAGAATAATTTCGATATTCTATATCGGTATAAACTGAATTCCTTAATGAATTCGATACGCTTTTCAATTACGTATTTCAATTGAATAGTTCTCGTTCTTCGAGACACGTTCAATCGTATCGTTTTAACCTTTCTGATTTAAACGTTCGACGTATTTATACGTTTCTCGATATAAGGATTTCAATTATGAAATCTTTTCTTACTAATGAGGTTTCTTACCTAACTAGTGCACCTTACGCGTATTAGCGTATTTATCGAACGTATTTCGTACGTTGACTTTAAAAGTCAACAATTTTGACTTTCAATAGTAATTTCTTACTAATTCATGTTATAAATCGATTTCTTTTCATAAAGTCCTAATTCTCGATTTGTCACGTAAATCGATGAACTTTATTAATATTTTTCTTAAATATTAATCCATTTATCCATAAATCCTTATTATTCATTTATAACGTTATTAAATATAACGTTTCGTTATAAACATAGTGATCTACTTTTATAAAATTTTATAAATCCCAAATATGTCCAAAATAATATTTAGACATATAATATATTATTACTCTTAATTAGAAATGATTTAAAATCCTAATTCCTTTAATGCTCTCGGTAATCCTTAAAATTACCAATGATTTCCAAAAAAATTCTAAATTCATATAGTGTATTATTATACACTTATGGTCATTAATATGTATTAATATCATCCATATAACAATCGATCATCACCCTATTCACATAAGGCATATTTCACCTAGGGGGTTCCAACACTTAGTCAAATTTTCAAGTGTTTAATTTCAGCAAAACAGTTTGAAACAACCCAAGTGACGTACTTTGACGATTCATAACTCTCGATTCAGAATACGTATGGTCGCACAAAGATACATTCTGGAAACCTCTAAACATGTACTACAAGTTCTAAGAAGGAATTAAATCCAAAAGAGTCGTGGTTCTGGAGATATAGGGTCTCAAAGTGGGCAACTCAAACTGACTTCTATACTTAGAAAATGTTTCAGAATTTCCAGTTTTAGCTTAGCGACGAGGGTTTTATGAGGCCCGTAACTTTGACTCACAATGCCAAAATGGCTGCAGGATACCAATTTGAAACCTTCTAACAAGAACTACATATTTCATGAAGACCATACTGGAAAATATCTGACGATCGAGAAATACATAAGCCCAAAGTTGACTAGTTGAAATGGACAGGTTTCAGTGGGTGACTTTGGGTCGATGAAAGGTATACCTATAAAACTTGGTTTGGGATCAAACTTTCCAGATCATAACTAGACATGGTGAGGAACTTTCTTATGAAGAAACCCAAGTCCAAATCGGACCACAAACGGCTTGAACATCTCACGTAAAAGTCATACTCGAACAGCCTATTACATAAAAAAATCACTAAGGCAGTTTGTCCAAAAAGCTTACTGTAATGTATCAACTTTAAAAATTCACCGTGAGTTCATTATAAGGAATCTGGGAATGCAACCAATCATATTGAAAAGCCACTTAAGTCTAGTTTAATCCAGAAAAAACCTCACTCAATGATTCACAATAGATTGGGAGCTAAAAATATTTTACCACAAGCTATTGCTACAGTGATGATTTTTGTGTAGTTAGCTTGTAAAATCTGGAATAAATAGTAAACATTTTTAGAACATTCTGAAAATTTACATACATCTTCTAGACATGCTGAATTATTCTTATGCCAAATTTTAGAGTTTTACCATCATCCAAACTCGGAACAAAGATTATGAACCGTGGGTGATGAACATGGCAAATTTCACAGTTTTGTGCAGTGGTTTTGAAAAATATAAATAAAATAGTAAAACACATCAGATCGACTTGAAATTTTATACATATATACTATTCATGCTTAATATAAACATAATTAAATTTCACCTTCATCTGACCACTGTAACTTAGTCAAATAAATTCCACAATCTACTGTTCGTGCAGCAACTTCCAGTTTTCAGTTTAGCTATGGTGGAAAAGGGTCTCCATTGTAGGAGATGGAGTGAGGAGAGGAGAGGAGGAAGGGGACGACTGCAATCTGAATTTGGGGGGGGGGGGGGGTTGTGTGGTGGTAGAGAGGTGGGGTGGTTGCTTAGGGGTGACAAGTGTTGTCCCATGGCCTTGCATGGGTGATACTTGTCTTCACATGCACACACACCTATTATACTATACACCCACACACATATGCACGAAATTGTGCACATATATATGTATATATATCAGATTTTAATAGTGTAGTTAGGTTATAATTAATCCCATGTCACTTAGATACATGTAATAGGAAAAATCAACAAGATAAACTTGTACACATAAGTGTATAGTTTTCGGCTATTACATTACCAATGGGTCAAATTTTATTTTACATGCCAAATATTGATATATGTTATACTCATATAGTTTAGATGATAAATAATATCATAGGATAAATTAATGACATCATTTTATGCGATAAAAATCGAGTTCGAAAATTAGGGTTTTCGAGCGTTTGAAAAATGGTCACTATCAAATCTTGATGATCTAGCATTGATTTAATGCTAAATAATACTGTAATTACATATAATAATCATAGGAAATTAATTTCTATAATTCCTTGATCAATAAATTCACTTTTCGTTTCGTCTCTAAACGTTAACGTTTGAAAACGTTGCAAAACGTTCATTATCGACTCATCTCGAAATTGTCGTAATAAAGTCGTAATCACTTTATTAAATTATTCCATTAATAATGGAATTTAATTCTAAGCTTATTTGCTTAGAAAATATCATGAAATTTTAACTATCGATACGCGATCGACGTTAAAATAATACTGCCGATACACTTTATAATATTCTATTCTTTGATTCAAAAATCTCGGTGAATATAACATAGGAATTCATTCCTTCGTAATTAATCGAAGTCATTATTCGATATCATTCTGATTGAATATCTCAGCGAAAACTTTGATTTACGGGTTTTAAATACCGTAATTAGGCATTTAATTCTGCGGGGTATTACAAATTGATTTTTGAGAAAATTTAATATTAAAGTATAACTTAGTAATTAAATTACTAAGAAAAGTCAAAATTGTTGACTTTTGAAATCAACGTACGTAATACGTTCGATAAATACGCTAATACGCGTAAGACGCATCGATTCTAATGACATCACGTTGATATGAAAAGATTTCATATTTGAAGTCGTGAAATCGAAAAACGTGAGAAAACGTTGAACCATTTACCAAGAGGGGTAAATTGGTAATTTCAGACATATCTCGTCAAGAAATGTTAAACTTAGTATACGCCAAATAAACGTATTAAATTCGTTAAGGAATTCAATTTATAACGATATAAAATATCGAATCTTATTATAGACTTTGTAAGTCTCGAAATACGTAAACGACGTACTAAAACATCCTTTTTATATAAAGGTGTGGACGCTGACGCAACAGCTGGACGTTGACGAGTAAGCGAGCGTTAAAGACGAACAATAGTTTTTCAGGTGGCCTTTATTTCTAAAACAAAATGTGGCTTGACTACTTATTTCAACAAACTATATTTATGATGCATGTTTCAACTGTGATTAAGATGTTTATAAGATTACCTGCCAAAAATATTTATGTTTTGTGTATTGTATCCTATCCATGAGATTGAATAAGAATGATAAATGTTGTTGGGTAGCTCCCAACTTATGAATGAAAATCGATATCGGATCCTATGCCGGAAGGCTTATACCTGGCTAGGATTAACGTGTACACTAAGGTGACTGTGTGATGTAAGGACAATTCACGGCCGATCACGGCGTCGTAGAGGGAGGCCTCCTTCACGACGTTCGACTATTATGTTACGATGAAATGATGACAAGGGATACGGATCATACACACCAAGAAAATGCTTGGCAAGCAACTTTTATGAATCGATGAAAATATTTTAGTAAGCCTGAGGCATTTTCAACTAAAACCCTCATGTCTTACCATAATATTAGCGATGTAATTCAAAGAAAATAAAATGTTTTCGCATGAGTCCACTAAGTGCAAATTTTGTACTCACCGCATGTTTGTTTTTAAATGTGCAGGTTGAGCTCGGATGTTGAGGATGAAGGAGTGTTGAGGAATGTCCAGTGTCCTTGACGTCATGTTTAAACTTGTTATCATTGAATACATATCGTCATATTTGTATTCACGCACTTTCCGCTGCGACTCTGAATTTATTTTTATGCTATGTATGACGATGAGATGTTATGAACTGTTGGAGTCTATCAGATCATTGTTGATCTTTGGATCTGATAGCATAAACCACTTAGTTTGACCTATATTAAAGTATGTATGATCAAGTATGTTCGTCTAATTATGCAAATCACCCTTATTATAATTACCCATGATTCCTAAATACTATTCCTAGTATTAGTCCGTCCAAACTCTGGGTTATCCGGAGTGTGGTCGTGACAGAGTGGTATCAGAGCAGTTGCTCTTCGAAACCCAAATTCCTTCTAAAACTAAGTCTAGATTGAGTCACTGGACTTCTAGAAATCTACTGGCTATTCTCAACACTCCATCACATCGAGCTCAACTGGAAAAAGGTAACTGGTTTCTTTTAAACTCATGAAGTGAAGAATTTTATATGTTGATCAAGTTTGAAAGGATTTTGAAAGAAAAAGTTATGACGTTATGACAATAGAAATAAAAAGTTATGAGTAAGGATTTTCAAGATTTTTTTTTTTTAAAGTTGATTGGTGATGATACGAAGTGGTTAAGTTGAAATGTACGTTTTGAAATGAATCAGAATGATTAAAGACGAATGTATGAAAGCAAGTTGATATGTATAAGTACGTATGAATGAGCTATGATGTTGTTTTGAAGTTATACTTATGAATCATGAAATTTATGTTGATAACTGGGTATGCTATTCTCTTAAGAAGAACGTAGACGATATAAGAAGCATGCTCACATAATGAAATAAAACAAAAGAATGATAGGAAGCATGAATGTGACTTTAGTTTTTGATTTTTGAACGTCGAGAGTTGAACGTAAAGATGATCGAGAACGACGTTGACCATGAAGAATGAAGAGGATTGATATCGTCATCACAGCTTTAACTTAAGCGACCACAATCACAATTTCAACAGCCGTGACCGTTGACTTGAATTTCAGAATGCTAAGCATCAACCTGAATACGTGGATGTAATAGTCGTACTACGTCGGCAGCAGCCATAGCGTGCACAACTTCGTCGTCGGCATTGCCTCGAAATTTTGCCACGATCGTGAAAATTTTCTGCACTGCGCAGTAAATTTGTTTTTGATCGTACTCCTTCGATAGGACTCCGTTTTACGCGTGGTTTTCGCCTGCGTACCCCTAACACTCTGAAATTAATTTGTTATGAAGGAAAGAATTTCTTTTTCCGTCTCCAGAATACAGTAGAGTCTGGCTAAAGTTTAGCTCGAGTTTTAGTTAGAGCAGAAAACCTATGGTATCTCGTATACCTTAGAATATCATTAGGAGTTTTGTTCCTAGGTAGACTAAGAATGTCATGATCTGTGTTTTAACCGTTAGTATTTATCTGCCTTATAGATGGAATAGTTCATCCTAGTTGCTTAACCGATGTACTAAGTTACCTTATCTGCTATCAGATATTATTAGTGGCTGATATTAGTTTTGATAGTGACAGATGGAGGAAATGCGCTATATCGCGAGGAGGAGGATAGGACCCGACCCGACTCCCGAGGAGACTATCCGCATCTATCGAGAAAGCTGGATGTGTGCCGGTGAAGATCTAGGAGAGTTTTTGATGTACTACCTTAGACTGTGGAGGAACGCCAGAGCATATGGCGTGACGGACTACGATGGCATCAAACGCCTTCTTACTATACTCCCATGTAATTGGGAAGACTATGCTCGGGAAGTTTTCGGAGACTATATTTACCGTGCGACCGGAGGTTATGATCTGATAGGCGATTTACCCAAGTTCGTCAGCCATCTGACATATGTGTACAACATTTATGGCGCAGCACCGAGAGGACCTTATCTCCCTCCACGGGAGTATACATGGCGTGATGAGTCACCTGAGTGGCTGTACACCGAGGTTCCACGGATAGTCGACCCAGTGGTGCCTCGATATCGGATTGACGAGGGCAGACTCATCCATGCGGATGGAGCAGCCAGACCTAGATCTTTGGGAGCTCCTGTTTTCCCTCCACTGATGTTTGGACACCCTGTGCGTTCACCACTCCCGCCTCTACCACCGATGGCAGCACCCCTACCGCCAGTCGAGAGTTTTCGTCAGATAGCACGGATAAGTGTGACAGGTACCCTTGATGGTTATAACCCAATCCATGACAGCTACAGTCCGATTCGTGTGGATTATGGTCCGCTGCGGGACATTCATATGGTAGAGAATAATGGCGCTGGACCCTCCAGAGCACATGGCCAAGGCGATGAATCGGATGAAGAGGAAGAGGACCCCGAGGAGGATGAGGAAGACTCGAGGGGTTGATGTTGAAGTAAAAGTGTGAAGGAATATGTTATTTATCTTATGTATGTTTTATTTATGTTTTCGAAGAACTTGGATGACGAGGAAACTGGATTTTTGTAAGGCTATAAAGTCGTTGTGCATGATTTTTATTTTTGTAAAGCCTTGTAAGCCGATATGTGTATGGCTCCTTTTGAAATGTTTTGAAAGTCAGCATGTAAGTAATTCTCGTTGTAATGACTTTTGATCGCAAGTACTTTATCTATGGTACTTTTGCCATTATATATATATGACCCGAGAGGGTTTTTGCAACAAAATCGTGTGTGACAAGGATGGAATGTTTTATTTATTTTCCAATGAGGCTATGATGATATTGTGTATATTCAAGTTATATAAAAAAATATAATAATGTATGATGCTAATGATGTATTTTATAAAACAGAATGCCTCCTAGACAAGATCCTGAACGAGGAGTAAGGGGCAGAGGCAGACCTAGGAGAAGAGGTAGAACTCCTGAACAGGAAGAGGAGAATATACCTCAACCACCTCCACCTCAACCTGATCGCAGGATAGAGGAATTGTTCTTAAGACAAAACCCTCCTACTTTCAATGGGAAGGGTAGTCCAGAAGAAGCTGAACAGTGGATGAGAACTATTGAAAGGATTTTCACCTTTTTAAGATGCACAAAGAGGCAGATCGTCATGTGTAACCTTCCAATTGAATGGACTGCGATTTACGGTGGGAGGCGAAAAGAAAACATTCTGACAGAGCGATGGAAGAGTTAACATGGGAAGATTTTAAGAGAGAAATGTATGATAAGTGCGTACAAAAAGTTCTGAAGAAGAAGAAGGAACACAAATTTTTCTTGTTAAAGCGAGAAAAGATGTCGATGGCGATTACGATCGCACATTTTGCGAGATGTCTAGATATGCACCGGATCAGTGGACACAGACACGAAAATGGCGAAAAAATTCGTGTCGGGGTTAAGGCCGAAATAAGAATGTCTCTCACCGGTCTCGGAGACATGACCTATCTGAGAGCTCTTACACGAGCTCTAGACATTGAGGCAGCAATGCCAGATGATAAGCCGGCATCAGCTCAGATGCAGAATACAATGGACAAGGGTAAGAGGAAATGGGATACAAGTTTTAGTAACAACAGTAAGGGAAGTTTTGAGAACAGGAATAATAGACAACAGTGGCAAGGGAGTACAGCAAATCAAGGACAATGATGGAGGAAGCCAGCTTTTGTACCTCCAACAAGAGGTCCACAAGAGCAAAGAAAGACTCTTCCGTGCCCAAAGTGCCGAAAAATGCACACAGGAATGTGCATGGCGGGCATCGGGAACTGTTTTAGGTGTGGAATGAAAGGACACTATGCAAACTTTTGCCCGGGAATACGTTCGGAAACGATCGTAAGGCCGAACCAACCCGGCAATGTCCAACCATTGAGGGCTATCCAATTTGAGCCCCAACCTCAACAGCAAATACAGCCACAACAATGGCAACAACCTCCGCCACAACTGCAACCACAACAACAAGTGCGGCGGAAGAAGGTAATGTCACGGCCTCTAATCCAAAGGATGATTAGAAGAATCGAGCTTGGAGCGATGATTACCAAACATTGAATAAGAATAATTAAAGACTTGAAACTAATACGTATCGAACTTCGATAATCAACCCTATTTACAAGGCAAAAGTAATTTACTGAGGTAAAGGCTACAAGTTCCTTTAATGAGAAGGTTCGATAATTTGATGAAAAAGGTCACAACATCAACATACAATAATATTCAAAATATGCGTGGAAAGCATGTGAATGCATATATGACGATATGCACCAGGGTTCTTTCTTTCAAACATAATAAATATTCAAAAGACTTCGACTACTCAATGCTCCGCTCCATCATCATCACTAACTCAATCGCACATTTAAAACAATATGCGGTCGAGTACAAAATAATGCACGATGGCTCATGCCAAATAATTTATCAAGTTTAAATTACTCGCCCCATCACAAGAATAACACGAGGTTTTAATTCAAAATACTGTGCTTACTAAATATTTTCGACATTTTCCATAAATATCGCCGCAAGCATTTTCCACGATGTATGATCCACATCCACCACAACAATTTATCCAACAATAATTCTCGTATTGGAGAGGCCTCTCTCACGATCGCCATGACCGCCGAGTACCCTTCGGACACAAATACAAATAATCACAGCACAAAATCCGGGCCATCTCGGCACGGATACTAATTCTCCATCATCCTTGGGGTACTTACAAGAATACGAATTCAAGCATGTCATAAAGTGCTACCCAACATTATGCATCAATAATCATGGATGGATACATACACAAATCATAAACATTTTGGGCAGGTAATTAAATAAATCAGTTCATAAATATTTGCTTGCAATAAAGCATCATAAATAAATCATTTGGTAAATTCTACCAGTTTGAATATAGTAAAGCCCACCTTGACTTTTAAACTTCGAATCTCGGTATGCGTGTTCTTCTCCTCGTTGCGCGTGAGTTTCACGTCCCACCTTTACGCAAAAATTTACGTTTAGCACGTTGACACGCTTTTCGAGATTTTCAAAGTTCGTTCAACCTTGATAAATAAAATAATTCGAAGTTCCAATAAACTCTATACGTAGAAATGACGTATTTCAATAAAAATAATTTTCGTATATCGACGGAGACGTAATATGATCTACAGTCTCATTTTAACCTTTTAGGTTAAATAATTAACGATAATAACGTTATTCATAATATGATTTCAATTATGAAATCTTTTCTCACAATTGAGATATTCAGATAAAAGTAATCGTTTTCACGTATTAGAGTATTTAACTAACGTAATTAAATGACGTCAATTTCGAAAGTCAACCATTTTGACTTTTCTTTATAAATTTTAATAAAACATATTTTAATGAATAAATTAATATAAATCGATTTTCAATCGATTTCTTTTCATAAAGCTTTAATCCTCGATTTTCACGTAAATCGATAAACTTGATTAATATTTTCTTTCAATATTAACCTTTTAATACACTTAAGCATTATTTATGCTTTTAACGTTATTTAATATAACGCTTCATTTTAAACATAATATTCTATGTTTAATGACTCCCAAAAATTCAATTATGTCTAATATAATTTTTGACATATAATAAATTATTATTCTTGATTAAAAGGAATTAAAATTCCTTATTTTCTCAATATAGCTCACGGCTATAACACATATTTTCCAAACTCGTTCCAAAATTCCTCTAAATTCATATTGTGTATTATTCTACACTATGATCATTAATATGTATTAATGTTACTATAGAAAATTTGGAATTCACCTATATCACTATATAGGTCTCACTATTTTCAAAATTATCAAACAACTTCCTAAAATTATAAATAAATTATAGAAGGCTCTAACCTTAATTTATAACATAATTATAACCTAAAGTCCATCATATGAAATTTCTATACTAAGGTATTATTGTTCAAAGGTTTGACTCTTACAAACAATACACTAAACATTTTATAAAATTCTAATTAATTTATATTATGCTTATACACTATAGTGTAGCACTAATACATCATAATATCACATAATAACACATTATAAAACATTGAACTTATAACACAAGCTCTCGGCTATTTTTAATAAAAATAGCTATACATATCCAAAAATTATAATAAATTCCTACAACACCTAATTAATACCCTAGATCAACAATATACTATTATATTTCTCAAATTAAAATCATACATAAACCTAGCAATTTCAATAAATTTTCGGTAGTTTTGAAAATTTTGCATAGGATTTTTATAAATTTCCAATAAATCATAACAAGCTCCTACTATATCATAAATCATTAATTCATTCTCAAATCATCCATTAAAATTTTCGACCATGCTCATATAATTTCATAACATGATAAATTTAATTTTAAACATGCTATATACATCTACAACATCATACTACACATAATTAATTAACATGCTATCATGCTAGCATACTTTCATAATTAATAATCATGCTTGAACCTAAGATCAAACCATTAGAATTTTAAAACTTAGGGTATAATCAAGCTCGTTCGATTTCTAACCTCGTTAACTGTATTGATTTGGTGTAGGATGATTAGAGCTCAAGCTATGGAGAGAATGAAAGAAGAAATGTAGTTTGGTTTTCTCCTTTGGATGCTCTCAGAGAGGAAATGAAAGAGATGAAATGTTTTTAAGTGTGTTATGTTGTGAGTTCAAAACTAATATACACTTGGCAATTAAAACTAAAGAAAGACATACACAAGATTCACTCTCTCGGCTTTCACAACTCTCACAAGACACAAATGAATTATTAAGGTCAAAGATGATTATGTCATGATAAAATATCCCTTACAATTCATTAACTTCTTGATAGCTTTAATAAAGATTTGGGAATGCACAAAATAATTTCTTGTCTCATGCATCACACTGCCGTCGACCTTCAAAGGAGTGGAGAAGAAAATTTTCAGATTTTGTTTGTATTTCACAAGTGTATTAGATACACTCTTTCCCAAATATAATGTAATCAAGTGGTAGGATAATTAAGCTTTTGTACAAAACTTAGTCAACAATTTCGGCTTCTTTCACAAATATATCTATCCCACTTGGTTAATGTGTACATTAGCCCACTTGCATGATTTAAAACATAACATAGAAATCTAATTTAAAACTTACGTAAACTTTTGTACACACACACTAAAGTCACGCTTATCTCATTTATGAAGTGATATATAATTAAATTCCATGCTAATTATATATATCTATCATAATATATGTTTTAGATGATAAATTATATCATAGGAAAAATTATTGGAATTAATCCATAGGTAGAAAACCCTAATTCTCGATTTAAGGTTTTTCGAGAATCATTAATAATCAAAATATCATTCCAAAATTTTCTAGCATTATTTCAATGCTAAATAATATTCTAATTATATAAAATAATCATAGGAATTTAAATATCATAATTCCTTGATCGTTAGACTTGATTCTCAAGTCATCTCTAAACGTTAACGTTTGAAACGTCTCAAACGTTAAATATCGACTCATCTCAAAATGGTCAAATAAAGCTATAATCACTTTATTAAATAATTCCAATAATAATGGAATTAAATTCTAAGCTTAAAACTTAGAAAATATCACGAGCATATAAATATCGATACGTAATCGACGAGAATTAATACTACCAAATCGTTACATATTCGTATTTCTCAATTCACATTCCTCCGTGAATAAAACATAGGAATTTATTATTCCAACAATAATCGATATCATTATTCGATATATAAATAATCAAATTATTATAATAATATTCTAATTTACTGAAATTAATTTCGTAATTAGGAGTTTAAATAATCGGGGTATTACAGCAACCACCTCAAAGAACGAAGGCAACAACCATCACGGCAACGCCACCGCAACAATAGCCTGACAACGAACAACCTCAAGAAAGACAAGCACAACGTCACCTCGGTAGCCCAAGTTAGGGCATATGCTTTGCCGTGACCGGCGATGAACTAACAGACCAGGAAACAGCGGTGGGAATTCTTCTCAACATGCCATCATAGTATTGTTCGATACGGTGCTTCGCATTCCTTCATAGCAAAATCATGCGAGATCTGTTGGGACTTAGTCTATAAAAGCAAATCGGGATATGAGAATCTCTTCACCTATAGGAGGGATTATGATCATTACATATTTCGCCGAACCTAGAGTTGAACTTAGGATCACTTAGGGTTCGCAAATAATTTGAACATAATACCCATGGGTGGCGTAGATATAATCCTAGGAATGGATGGTTAGTCGCAAACCACTCCACGATTCTTTGCAAGGAAAGGAAAATATCATTTCATTTTCCCGACAAGAAGAACGACTTCCATGGAATTAGCATGGGAAGGAGAGTCCGATTGTATCCGCATTGAAGGCAAGGAAGATGATGAATAAGAAGGATACCATGCTTTTCTCGTTTACGAAAGGAGAAGAAAAGCTTAAATGAAGGTAGAAGACATAGAAATTGTCGAGAGAATTTCGGATGTATTTCTAAGGATCTACCAGGATTACCTCACGATGAGCAGCTAGAATTTACCATCGACTTGGAACCAGGATCGGCTCCATTGTCGAAGGCACCCTACAGAATGGCCCCAAAGGAATTGGAAGAACTGAAATTCCAAATCCAAGAACTGTTAGACCTAGGTTTCATTAGACCTAGTGTTTCGCCTTAGGGAGCGCCAATATTATTTGTCAAGAAAAAGGATGGATCTTTAAGGATGTGTATAGACTATCGAGAGCTGAACAAGATGACGCTCAAGAACAAATACCCTTTGCCAAGAATCGACGATCTGTTTGATCAATTGAGAGGAGCAGGCATATTCTCAAAGATTGATCTCAAGTCAGGATATCATCAACTCAAAGTACGACCTGAAGATATAGCTAAAACTGCATTCCGAACAAGATATGGCCATTATGAATTTGTAGTTATGCCGTTCGGATTAACTAATGCACCAGCTGTATTTATGGACCTCATGAACCGAGTGTTTCATCCGTACTTAGACAAGTTTGTCTTGGTTTTCATAGATGATATTCTCATCTATTCAAAGAATGAGGAGGACCATAAAGAACATCTAAGAACAGTGTTGCAAACTTTGAGGGATGAAAGATTATTTGCTAAATTTAGCAAATGCGAATTTTGGCTGAAGGAAGTAATGTTCCTCGGACACATCGTGTCTGCTGATGGAATCAAAGTAGATCCAGCCAAAGTGGAAGCAGTGCAAGAATGGAAATCGCCGCGAACTCAGAATGAGATCCGGAGTTTTCTAGGATTGGCTGGTTATTACAGGAGATTCATCGAGGGATTCTCCATAATAGCAAGACCAATGAACCAACTACTCCGAAAGGAAGTTAAGTACACTTAGACTGTAGAATGCGTGGCGAGTTTTCAAAAACTCAAGGAGAAGTTAACAAGTGCACCAGTACTAGCAGTCCCAGAATCAGACAAGGAATATGTGGTTTATACCGACGCCTCGAAGAACGGACTAGGTTGCGTTTTGATGCAAGAGGGAAAAGTAATAGCATACGCGTCCCGGCAACTTAGACCACATGAGCTGAACTACCCAACACATGACTTAGAATTAGCAGCAGTGGTTCATGCACTGAAAATATGGAGACACCATCTCTACGGAGTGAGATGTGAAATCTATACAGATCATAAGAGTTTGAAATACTTCTTTGAGCAAAGAGATCTAAACATGAGGCAGAGAAGATGGCTCGAACTAGTAAAAGATTACGACTGTGGTATAAACTATCACCCAGGTAAAGCGAATGTAGTAGCTGACGCCTTGAGTCGTAAAAATCAAACTAAATTGGGATGTCTCCTTACGCAAGAAGATAAACTCATTGAGGAGTTTAGAAAATTGAGAATTGAATTGGTTGAACAACCAGAGACGATCACGAGCTATATCGCTACACTCACCGTGACACCTGATTTAAGAAAAAGGATCATTGAGAGACAAAGGATGGAGGAAAAGTTAGAAAAGATAAGAGGAAGGGTGAATCTGCGAATTGAAGGATTTCCATGAAGCATCAGATAATGCTTTAATGTTTGAAGGAAGAATATGTGTTCCAGAAGATATTGAAGTTCGGAACGAAATAATGAGTGAGGCTCATGATACACCTTACACCGCCCACCCAGGCAGTACGAAGATGTACCAGGACCTAAAAGAAAAGTTCTGGTGGGAAGGCATGAAACGAGACATAGCTTCTTTCGTAGAACGCTGCCTTGTTTGCCAGCAAGTAAAAGCTTTACATCAACGTCCCTACGGGAAGTTACAACCGTTGGGTATACCCGAGTGGAAGTGGGATGAAATAACGATGGATTTCGTTACAGATTTACCCAAGTCAAGAAAAGGGAACACTGCCATATGGGTAGTAGTGGATAGACTCACCAAATGCGCTCATTTTCTGCCAATTCAGAATACTTATGGAGCTGATAAACTAGCCCAGATATATGTAAAGGAGATTATACGACTGCATGGAGTACCAAAATCTATTACATCAGATAGAGACTCCAAATTCACATCGAGATTTTGGGTGAGCCTACAAAGAGAATTGGGAGCGGTTGAACTTGATCTGACATTTCACCCATGCATCGATGGGCAGTCGGAAAGGACAATCCAAACTCTGGAAGATATGCTGAGAACCGTAGTACTAGATCGAGGTGCTAAATGGGAAGACATTTTACCTCTCATCGAATTTGCCTACAATAATAGTTATCAAGCGACGATTGATATGGCCCCATACGAAGCCTTGTATGGCAAGAAATGTAGATCACCACTTTACTGGAATGAAGTGGGTGAGAGGAAAATAGTAGGGCGAGCGTTGAATGAAATGATTGAAATTGTTCGACAAATTAGGCAAAGAATAAGAGAAGCTCAAGATAGACAAAAGTCTTACGCCGATACACGTAGATCCGATTGCGCTTTGAAAGTGGAGACAAAGTATTTCTTAAGGTCTCTCCATCGAAGGGGATCATAAGATTTGGTGTGAAAGGAAAACTAAGACCCGCTTCATAGGACCATATGAGATCCTAGAAAGAATAGGCCCAAGAGCTTATAAGTTGGCTCTTCCGCCAAACCGAAATGTGCATAATGTTTTCACGTATCTCAATTAAGAAAATATGTACACGACCCAAAACACGTGATCCATCAAGACGACGTATTTCTCAACTCAAATATGAGCTATGAAGAGGAACCTACAGCAATAATAGACCGTAAAGTTCAACAATTGAGAAACAAATCAATTTCACTGGTCAAGGTTCTATGGAAACACCACGGACAAGAAGAAGCTACATGGGAGCTTGAAAATGCGATAAAAGAACGATACCCCAGATTATTTTTCTAAGGTATACAAATTTCGGGATGAAATTTCTTTTAAGGGGGGTAGGATGTAATAACCCGTAATTTTAAAAGCCTAATCACGGTTTTTAAAACCCGTAAAATAGAAATTATTGTGAAATCAATCGACCGAGATCGAATATGAATTGATCTATCTTACAAAGGAATGAATTCGTTATAAATTCACGTAAAATCGTGAAATTAAGAATCAAGTCTATAACGCTTATCGCAGATATTTTAATGTCGGCTGCGAATCGACAGTCGAAATTTCATAAAATTTTCTAAGTAATTAAGCTTAGAATTTTATTCCTTTATTAATGATTTATATTAGTAAAGTGATTACGAAATTATTAGACCATTTCGAAGATGAGTCGATACGTAAAGTTTTGAGACGTTTTCAAACGTTAACGTTTTGAAATAAAACGAAGATGGTTTTATCGATCTATAAATTATAGAATTTATTTCCAATGATTATTAAATGATATTACAGTATTATTAAGCATTTAAATGATGCTTGAACATTAGAATTTATAAAATCACAACTTAGGTTTGAAAAACCTAGATTTTGAAAACTAGGGTTTTCATTATGCAATAACATCTTTTAATTATCCTATGATATTAATTATCATCTAAATCACATACCATGGTCTATATACCTATTAATGTCGTGAAATAAAAATTTTAACCTATGTTTTTGGTACAAGGGCGAAAGCCCTATATAATTGTATATGTTGGTACCGAAAATTTAAGTGTTCTATCTTCCCAATTTCTTTTCATATATCTCTTATGTGTTATATATTTTATATATGAACTCAGCCATTAGTGGGATATATTAGCTATTTTCAAGGTATATTTTATGTGTAAGACACTCATGATTAGTGTCCACTAGCAACATAAAATATTACTAGATAATTGAAGACACTACTACAAAAACCACTTTTCTCTACACCTTATAGACTACGCTTTTTCGTGAAAAGCGTAGTCTATAGGTATAGACTACGCTTTTTTATCAAAAGCGTAGTCTATGTGCGAATTTTTTGAAGTATAGACTACGCTTAACAAAAACGTAGTGTATGTGCGTAGTCTATAGTGGGTATAGACTACGCTTAAAAAGCGTAGTGTATGTGCGTGTTTTTAATAAAAAAGCGTAGTCTATGTAATAAATTAAAAAAAAAAAAAAAAATCTATCACTTTCCCACACTTCACTCTTCCATCCCATTCTCGATTCTCCTCACTCTCATCTGTCTGCTAGAGATTTTCACAAACACCTTCTAGCCATGGCTGTTGAGATCTATACCTATAATTATAAAAAAAAAACTAAACCCTAATGCCATACATACTCCTACTGCGCCGTCCACTCCCCCATTCCCATTCACAGTCATTCTCCCATTCCCATTCCCATTCAGTCACCCCTACACACGATTAGAAGTTCTTAGTTTCTTACTCACTTCTAAGTTGTAACTTCTAATATCCAACGGCTGCCCATCTCGGACTCCGACCAGTCGCCGCCAACGTCTCCCCTCCTCGCCGGTCGCCGTCACTGTCGCCCTTCCTCGCCGGTCGCCGCCACTGTCTTGTGAGTTGTAAGTTGTAACTTGTGAAAAATGGTAACTCGGAAGTCGGAAGTCGGAAGTACTAAGAACTGGTGTTGGTTTAATTTACTTTTGCTTTCCGTGGCGGTGCAGAATTTTCTTCTCTTTTTTATGATCTAAAATTTTATGATCTAAAATTTGCCAACTTTCGTCTGAACGCCATTGCCATATCGCCAGCACCCTTCCCCACCCCCACCCCACGATGTGCTAAAATACGCCCACCCTCGCCTCTTCCTATGGCGCCGCGTTGCCCGCCGCTTCTTCTTGCTCATCACCGCCTTGTTCTTCAAATGGGACTTTCTCTCACAATGGCTGCTCCCGGTAAGTGGTAACACACCCATTACTTTATTTTTTCTCATTCTTTTCTCGATTTCTTACGCCTAAACTAGGAGATGAATAATGCATTTTGTTGCTCGTGATGTCGGAATTGATTGTGGGGATTTGTGCATTATTGAGTGGTTAATTGGTGAAATGGGAAGCTTGTGATTTTATGGTTTGGGTGTAAGTTGTGTTGGAATGTGCATTTCACATTTTTTGAGGTTTTGGATTTGAAGTGGAAATGATTGGTGCCAATATTTTAAATTTGGTGAGTGTTAAGGTTTCACATTTGTTGGTATTGTAAATTTGGAGGAGATTGAGAAGAATCTATGAGTTGCTCTTCCATGCTTAGTATACTGATTAGCATAAACTAATCAAAGATATTTGATTTCTTAGAATGCCAAATTCAAAAAAGTAGCAGACATTAACTTTCAAAATCTCGGGAGTGAGCTTTTGGTGTTTGGGATTATAAAAGTTTTAGTGTAATTATTCTAACGTTTTTCAAAGGAACTCCCATTAAGTAGTGGCAATGGCAAATCTTGGCAAAACCTAGCCATTTTCATCGTGCAAATCGGGATGGCAATGGCAAAACTTAGCGATTAAGCATTGAATGGCAAAACTTTAGCAAAAACTCGTAGAAAGCGAAACTATATGGTTTATTCATCGTGCGACTCGGTCGATTGATAGTATTCTTCGTTTTTCTGTTAACGATTTGTATGTGCCTAAGTTTTTGGTAGAGACGAGATATAATATGTTTCTTGTGTTCATAATAGAAAACATTCTTCAAGATCCTTTAGGTCCGATGTTATAAATACATTGAAAACCAGCAAGTTGTACTCGAAAATGAAATAATCTTAAATGTGTTGCGTAAATGTCACACATTGAGAAAACGCAATGCCACACATTTCAAACTTTTGTTTCTTATGATTTTCGCTTCTTGCTTCTTATAATCTTAGTTTGTCGATCGCCCGACCACAATTGGGTCTAAAACAAATGTTTTATAGTATTTATCTGCTTTTTTTTGTTCGCTAGTGATGATGATGTGTCACTAGAGGGCTAGAGCAAGAGCTACAAGATTATAAACCGATGATGTATGTATTCACCGGTTTTACAGACTGCTTGTTTCATGATATGCACAATCTGCCTCAAATATTTATGTGGTTTGTTGGGTTTTTTTTGTTTGCAATTGAAGGTAGTTACCATGACATTGTTGAAAGGCACATCATCGCGAAATTACACTAAGGATGTGGAGCACAACCGAGGCGAATAGAACTCGACTCTATTCGTGTTCCGTTGAACACACTAGTTTAATTTTTTTTCTTTGTCGATGATGCATACTTGTTCTTGCAATATTATTTAACCACATTATGGAACTTCATATCCTATTGGGATTTTCATATACCTATAGTCATCTTGGTATTTATGGAAATTGGTGTGTAAAATATAAGTGCCTTAGAATTTTCACATAGTGGTGGATTGTGGGTAGCATCATATGCTTGAACTATGATATCTATACATCTTGAACAACTATGATCATGACTCATTTACGCTTTACTTACTTCGGTGCTTGTTTTATTCTTTTGGTCGATATCGATTATATCAAAGAAAGTGACAATCTAATATCACTCCATGATCAAATTCACGACTGTAATACCATCCTATTGCAAATGGAAAAGCTTTTGAGTGAATGTGTTGCTGCAATCATGAGCATTGAAGATAATGGGGGGTTAAGAGTACTTGCTGTCAATATATTGGGAAGATTTTTGTCCAACCGACAACAATATCGTGTTTTTAATAGTTTGGTTTGACACTTACATGCTTTTTTTATCGTGAATAAGATCTAGTTTCTTTAGCTTCTTGATGTTTTCAAAGAGAAGCAATGGGAGGAGAAAATGAGTTTTCCGCGGGTTTGCGTTTCGACGAGGCGAAGAAGATATACTGATGATGGCTATCACGGAGAAAATATGGCCAAAATCATCAAGAATAGCAGGTTCCCCAGGTGAGGGATCATCGTTTGTGTTTTAATTCCATATTTTATTTTGTTGAATTAATGGAATACAAGACTGAAATATAAAAATTGAATTGAAGGGAAACATGAAGTATTTTTGAGATAGCTTGTTTTAGATGCTAACATATTTAATAATCTTATTGGCAATTTGAAAATGTGGTTAGATAGGATTCAACATTAATTTTGGTTTCACATAAACTTGAAGAAAAAAGTTGTTTAATTTTTGATGAGCTACTTAATAACCAACTTTCTGGTAACGTGACAAATTCAAAATCTAATATCCTTTATAGTTTATAGTTAATCATAACGTAACAAAATGATCGAAATTCTGTAATTAAAACGTCAAAAGAAATTCAAGTATAAGAATGTGAATAATTATATTTCATGTTGTTATTTTTGGAAAAAATAATTTAATTTGATCTCGTCTCTGTAGGAGCTATTATCGGTGCACGCATCACACATGCAATGTGAAGAAACAAGTAGAGAGGCTAAGCAAAGACAGCAGCATTGTTATGACAACCTACCAAGGAACTCACAACCATCCATCTGAGAAGCTCATGCAATCTCTAACTCCTCTTCTTAAACAGATTCACTTCCTCACTTCTTATACGAGTATCAATGAGGTTTGCTTCCCAAGTAGGTTGCTTCTTTATAGTTTATTGATGCAATGTTTGTGTACACAGTTATTTCTTGGTACTCGTATAACCTCATTGATGCTGTTTATCAGGAATAAGATCTGAAACGCAAACCGCTGCGGAAAACTCAATTTTTATGTTTAATGCAAAATTGGAGAAAAGAGGGAAGAAGCAACCTACTTGGGAATTTGTAAAGGTATTTTCATTTATCAAATCACATTTGTTTTATGTTGGATTTCATATACATCTACATCTTGCTAATATTTGATATTTTAAAAAGTGTCCAAGACAACCCGATTCCAAGCAATGCGGGTTCTTTGTACTACGCTCACATGAAAGATATAATTGAAGAAGTTATGAAGCGTGGTTCCATTTCTTTACGTTCACATGTAAGATAAACATTTCATTTCTTTAATATAATCATTTTTTTGTTACAAGAGTGCTAATATTCTATTTTTGAATTGTTAATAGTTTCAAAATCGGTCTTACTCTCAAGAGGACGTTGATGAAGTTCGCATTGAATGGGCAAATTTCATGCTTCTTCACATATAGTCTTGTAATGTTTTAGTTGTAAGTTATCGATCTTTCAATTATTTTGTCTTTGTGATATGGGGGATACGGTCTTATTGTTTTGTTATGTGATGTGCATAGTATTTTTGTATAGTGATTTTGTAGCTGTAATGAAAACAGATTGTATATTTTTGTATAGTGATTATGTAGCTGTAATGAAAACAGATTGTATATTTTTGAATAGTGATTTTGAACGTAGTCGCAAGTATATTTTAATCTCATTTGCTTGTGCGTTATTAATTGTACAGGTTTAAATAAAGAAATTAACTACGGTTGAAATTGAAAAACCGTAGTTGTTATTAAATTGACTACGGGTTGTAATAGAAAAAGCGTAGTAAATTTGGCATTAAAACGGTATAGACTACGCGTAAAAAGCGTAGTCTATGAGAGAAAAGCGTAGTCTATAGTGGGTATAGACTACGCATAAAAAGCGTAGCTATGTGCGAAATTTTGTGTAGTCTGTCAGTATAGACTACGCGTAAAAAGCGTAGTCTATGAGAGAAAAGCGTAGTCTATAGTGGGTATAGACTACGCATAAAAAGCGTAGTCTATGTGCGAAATTTTGTGTAGTGCATGTTTATAGACTACGCAGAAAAGCGTAGTCTAAGTGAGAAAAGCGTGGTCTATATGGGTATAGACTACGCATAAAAAGCGTAGTCTATGTGCGAAATTTTGTGTAGTTCTGTTTGTATAGACTACGCGTAAAAGCGTAGTCTAAGTGCGGCGTAGTCTATATTGGGTATAGACTACGCAAAAAAGCGTAGTCTATGTGCGAAATTTTGTGTAGTTCATGGGGTATAGACTACGGCGTAAAAGCGTAGTCTATGTGAGAAAAGCGTGGTCTATAGTGGGTATAGACTACGCATAAAAAGCGTAGTCTGCGCGCCTAGTTTTCTCTACACCACTTTTGTCTACACTCGACATGCATGTACTACACATATTATGTGTAGTCTATAATCGTATTTTCTAGTAGTGAGAGTCTCTCAGTGTAAGAGAGAGAGGGTGGGACGTGGGGAATAAGGGAGGGAGGAGTTCAGATTTTATTCATTTCACTCATTTTCACACTCAACACTTGAACACTCTCTCTCTCTCAAACTCTTTCTTCTTCCCCAAGCTCTCCCCATTGCCGAGAGCTTCTCTCCTCCAAGTCGTAATTTTCTTCTTCTCACCTCCATACAAAGACCTTAATACCTTGTACTTTGTTCCATCCATATCACAAGGTAGGAGTTGAACAAGAGCTTGTTTTGTTCTTGAAGCTTTCAAAATTTCAAATACGGCTTAGCCCATCGCATGTGTATTAGATGATCCTTGTTGGTGATACTTTGCTATCGCATGTGTTTTGATGATGAGAAAATAAGTAGATGTGTACTCTTGTTCTTAAAATGTAGTACATGTGAAATGTTAGTTCAAAATCTTTTGAATCTATGATTATATTATGTTCTAAGAATGTATAGCATGCTATTTTAAAGCTTGGTTCATATTTTAAAAATTTAATTGAACATGTATGAGAAATGTTTGAAATGGCGAGAGCTTTGAGAGATTATTTGAGCATGAATTTGAGATCTATGATGTAATATGTGTCTATTGTATTTGTTTGAAAAATTTAGAAAATCCATGCTATTTTTCTTTTAGAACCAAGCATGTAAACTTATATAAGTGGGTGTATGATTTTATTTTGTACATGCAATGTGATATTATTGATTTATGATGAATTAAGAGTGCATAACAATTTGTTGGAAATTTTTAGAAGATCAATGCTATTTTTTCAAAATGACCGAGACTAATATGTAATTATATGAATGAATGATTTTATTTTATGACATGCAATAGCATATTATTGTTCTAGGATGTAACTTATACACTATATGTTTTAAATAGAAATTTTTAAAAATTTCTATGTAGGATATTGAAGAAGACCGAGAGCTATGCTTGAGATATGTTGATATATGAATTTAATTTGTAACATGCAATGATGTTTTATTACTCTAGAGTATGATTTATACACCCTATGATTTAATTGGAAATTTTAGGAAAAATCCTACCTATTTTTTTTAAAATGACCGAGACATATATATATTTATGTGTGGATGTGTAATTTTATTTAGAACATGCAAGTACATATTGTTGATTTAAGATGATATATAAATCCTTGTGAATTATTGGAATTTTAAGAAAATCTTATCTATTTTTTAAGAATCTTGAGGCTTATATATATATATAGTTGATGTGTGATTTTTATTTAGTACATGCAATGTTATATTATTGGCCTAGAATATGTTTTATGCATCTTATGTTGTTGTTAAAATTTTCGAAAATCAACTACCTATTTTTATTCAAATAAACCGAGAGCTAAGCTCACTATGGTGATGAATAAATTGGTTTTGATATTTATTATGATGTAGTGTTACTACAATATAGTTTATGAGCATGTTATTATTGTTGGGAAATTTTATAAAAAATGTTTGGTTAATATTATGAAAGAGCCGAGAGCTATGATACCATCTTTATGGTATGGAAATGTATATCATGGATTATATGACATAAATATGTCATGGACTAATGTTTGGACCTTGTATTAATTTAGTAGAATTTTAGAAAAATTGTTGGGCATTTTTCAAAAATGCCATGACCTTATAAATCAAATAAGGTGATGTTTGAAAGTTGATAGGTTGATATTATAGCATATTAATGACCATAGTGTATAATAATACACTATATAAAATTAGAAAAAAATTTGGACACCATTTGGTAATTTCTAATAATTACCGAGAATTTTTAAGGATTTTTAAATCCTTTTTAATTAAGTTTAATAATAAATTATATGTCTAAATATTATTTTAGACATATTTGGATATTATAAGAAATTTTTGAAAATATTTAAGATAAAATTTAAAATAGCCATGAGCTATTTTTAAATTTGAATAAGGATTTTAAATCCTTAAATTCATTATTTATAATGAATTATATGTTTAAAAATTATTTTTAAACATATTAATAAGTTTATAAAAAGAAATCAATTGGAAATTGATTTTTGAGAAAATTTAATATTAAAGTATAACTTAGTAATTAAATTACTAAGAAAAGTCAAAATTGTTGACTTTTGAAATCAACGTACGTAATACGTTCGATAAATACGCTAATACGCGTAAGACGCATCAGTTGCTAATGACATCACGTTGATATGAAAAGATTTCATATTTGAAGTCGTGAAATCGAAAAACGTGAGAAAACGTTGAACCATTTACCAAGAGGGGTAAATTGGTAATTTCGGACATATCTCGTCCCTATTGAAAGACGAGAAATGTTAAACTTAGTATACGCCAAATAAACGTATTGAATTCATTAAGGAATTCAATTTATAACGATATAAAATATCGAATCTTATTATAGATTTTGTAAGTCTCGAAATACGTAAACGACGTACTAAAACATCCTTTTATATATAAGGTGTGACGGCCGACGCAACAAATTTGGGCGTTGACGAGTAAGCGAGCGTTAAAGACGAACAATAGTTTTTCAGGTGGGCTTTATTTCTAAAACAAAATGTGGCTTGACTACTTATTTCAACAAACTTTATTTATGATGCATGTTTCAACTGTGATTAAGATGTTTATAAGATTACCTGCCAAAAATATTTATGTTTTGTGTATTGTATCCTATCCATGAGATTGAATATGAATGATAAATGTTGTTGGGTAGCTCCCAACTTATGAATGAAAATCGATATCGGATCCTATGCCGGAAGGCTTATACCTGGCTAGGATTAACGTGTACACTAAGGTGACTGTGTGCTGTAAGGACAATTCACGGCCGGTCACGGCGTCGTAGAGGGAGGCCTCCTTCACGACGTTCGACTATTATGTTACGATGAAATGATGACAAGGGATACGGATCATACACACCAAGAAAAATGCTTGGCCAAGCAACTTTTATGAACTGATGAAAATATTTTAGTAAGCACAAGGCATTTTCAACTAAAACCCTTGTGTCTTACCATAATATTGGCAGTGTAATTCAAAGAAAATAAAATGTTTTCGGCATGAGTCCACTGAGTGCAAATTTTGTACTCAGCCCTGCATGTTTGTTTTTAAATGTGCAGGTTGAGCTCGGATGTTGAGGATGGAGGAGTGTTGAGGAATGTCCAGTGTCCTTGACGTCATGTTTAAACTTGTTATCCTTGAATATATATCGTCATATATGTATTCACGCACTTTCCGCTGCGACTCTGAATTTATTTTTATGCTATGTATGACGATGAGATGTCATGAACTATTGGAGTCTTTCAGATCATTGTTGATCTTTGGATCTGATAGCATAAACCACTTAGTTTGACCTATATTAAAGTATGTATGATCAAGTATGTTCGTCTAATTATGCAAATCACCCTTATTATAATTACCCATGATTCCTAAATACTATTCCTAGTATTAGTCCGTCCAAACTCTGGGTTATCCGGAGTGTGGTCGTTACATTTTTATATTCACTAAGGACTGTGAATTCAAGAATCGAATATCGCGAAGTAATTCGACAGCTTATTTTTTTTTTAACGTCGAACGCGTATCGAACGTCTGTATTTTATGGGAATTTCTGAGCTGTAAAGCTTGGAATTAATATCCATATTAATTCCTTTATTAAATGGAATTTTATTTATAAAGTAAGTATGAACTTACTACGACCATTTTTGAGATGAGTCGATTTTGAACGTCAACGTCTAGAGACGTTTTGAAAAATGAGTTTAATGATCCAGAAATTATGATAATTAATTTCCTAGGATTATTTTATATAATTAGAATATTATTAGGTTTTTAAATCTTTAACCAAAGGGTTAAAACTCGATAATTTCGAGTTTAATGTTTCGAAAACCCTAATTTGCAAATTATGGTTTTAACACATGAAATGATACCATTAAATTATCCCATGGTATCTAAACTATATGTTATGATATATATGGATATTATTAAGCATTAAAATTAATTTTTGAGCATTAAAACTCGGTATTGTGTATTTAATAATTTCGAAACCCTAATTTTCGAAATTAGGGTTTTGATTGCATGAAATGTGCTATTATTTTATCCTATACTATTATTTATTATCTAAATCATATATTATGATATATATAAGTGTATTTGGGACGAAAATTCCTTGTTTAATATTTAATGGTGTGATTTATAATTTTTCACCTATTTTTATCGGTAATTTCGAATATTTGCACTATGTTGTGATTTAATTATTTTTATGACATGTATTATATATCTATGACCTATAATATGATTAATACATTGTATTAATGTGTAACAAAAATTAAATCACACCCCTACACCCTAATTCTCGCCGGTACACTCTAGAGACAAGCATGGGATTCCTTTTCTTTTCCACCAATGCATGAAGAGCTCCTTAAACACTCTTCAATCATCACTAATCTCACTCCCAATGTGCTGTAGATTTTAATTATTATTGTGTGTGGGAGAGGGAGAGTCGACGAGAGAGAGAGAGGGAGAGTATAGGGGGAGGATTACCTTCATTTCATTCATTCTACTCCTCTCAAAATTTTGAACACCAAAAATTCTCTCCACTCTCTCCCAAACTCGGCCAAAAACCGAGAGCACCTTCTCATATTTTAAAAAATATTTCTTCTTCTCCCTTCTCCATTTCTTCACAAAGCTTGATATCTCTATTGTTCTTGTGATTCCATACCATTCTCAAGGTAAACAAAGGACCCTAGTATCGATTTTTACATGTTCATTGTACAAAAAAAAATCGAGCATGTTCATATTGTGTATGTGTGTGTTTCGAAAATTATATGTATGTATATATATATGTTTAATGTTCTTGAGCATGAAATATGGGTTTATATTTTGTTCATGATGTTTTTATTTACAAAAACATGAGAATATATGCTTGAATGAACATATGACTTGGTATATGGAATTTTCGAATGAAACTAGTATATACATATGATTTTCGAACTATAGTATATGATGAAATAATTTTAGAAAATGTATATAACAATGTTCATGAGAACCGAATGCTCTTTAATTATTTTATGATGGATTATTGCTCTATGATATGATTTAAGACCAAGGTATATTATTTAGAATTTTTGAAAAAAAAAAAACCTAGCTTTTATTTTGGAAATTACCGTGAGCATATATGTATGTACCTTGGTGTATGATTTTATTTTTGAACATGCAATGACATATTAATGCTCTAGAACCTTGATTACATGTTCTATGATTTATTTAGAATTTTTGAAAACCATGTGCTATGATTTTTGAAATGACCGAGAACTATATGAACATGAATGTTGATGTGTGATTTTTATTTTAATCATGCAATGGTGTATTAATGCTTTAGTATATTTTTTATGTATTGTATGATTTTGTTGGAATTTTTGGAGATCAAATGCTAAATTAAATCAAATAAACCGTGAGCTTCAAGCTCTTGAAGGTGATGATTTAATTAGTTTTGATAAATATTATGATGTTATATTGTTGTACTATAGTGTATAAGCATAGTATATAATTGTTGGAATTTTTGAAAACCAATTACTACATTTAATCAAAAAAAACCGAGAGCTATTGAGCTCCATATGGTGATGATTCAAATGTTTTTGGTTGATGTTGTGATGTTACAATGTTATAATATAATGTTTAATCATGTCATGAATTATTTGGAATTTTTAGAAATTGTTTGATAATTATTTGGTAATTATCTTATAATTACCGAATGCAATTTGAAATTATATATTGATGAATGAATGGTTATGATGGACTATAGGTTATAATTGTGACATATCTTAATTTTGGGACATTATACTTATGTATATCAATTTTGGAAATTTTTGGACAATTATTACTAATTTTCGAAAATTACCGAATTATATATATATGTATATATATTAATAAATGGCGAACAATATCATATGGATGATATTAATTCTTATTCTGGACCATAGTGTATAATAATTGTCACATCCCCTCAATCCTAAGTACGGATTAGCAGGGACTATAACTGTAAACATGAATGAACAAACATGGAGACTCTCTTTAATAAAAAGCGTAATACATATGTCATTTATATTTTTGGACTATATTACATAATTTGGGGTTCTTGCAGCGGAAGACATGTGATAAGTACATATGACGATGTACTATCAAGGTATAAACTTTTCAGCGACAACATTCCTATTGCTCAACACTGCTCCATCCATCATCCGCTCAACTCGCACATTTAAAACAAACATGCGGTCGAGTACAAGAATGCACTCGGTGGACTCATGCCAAAACATTTTATTTTCTTTGAATTACATCGCTAACATCATGGTAAGACACAAGGGTTTTAGTTGAAAATGCCTTGTGCTTACTAAAATATTTTCATCGATTCATAAAATCATCGCCGCTGGCGGCATTTTTCCGTGTGTATGATCCATATCCCTTAACATCCTTTCGTCATATCATCATAGTCGAGCGTCGTGAAGGAGGCCTCCTCTACGACGCCGTGACCGCCGTGAATTGTCCTTACATCAGACACAAATACCTTAGTGTACACGTTAATCCTAGCGATATTGTCCTTCCCAAGAGGATCCGATATCGATTTTCATTCATAAGTTAGGGCGACCCAACAACATTCATAACATTTCATAACCTCTCATAACATCTCATGGATAGGATACATACACAAAACATAAACATTTTTGGCGGTAATCATGTAAACATTTTATCAGCAGTTGAAATAAGCATCGTAAATAAATATTTCAAAAGCATTTTATTTTTGAGTAGAGTAAAGCCCACCGGATGTAGATCGCTTTAATCCCATTTCTTGGACTGTAAGTCCTAGCTTTAGCCTATCTATTCTTGGCCTTGAGGTTTTGGAGTGGAAAAATCCATTGGGTCTTAGAACCCATATTTCTACTTTAGTGTATATCATGGTATGATATACACTCAATTAACCATGTGGTAAGACTTAGTCAAATATTTCACGTCGGGTATGCTTTCGTGAAAATATCGTATCATGATGTTTTATCATAATTGTACATCTTATAATGCTCTATCGTACCTTGCGACATAACATAATGAATGCATCGATTAATAGCATGTTAGTCACATAAGGCATACTTCACATAGGGTTTCCAACACTTAGTCAAATTTTAAGTGTTTAATTTCCATAAAATAGCTTGAAATAACCCAAGTGGTAAACTTTGACGATTCATAACTCTCGAGTTAGAATACGTATGGCCACACAAAGATACATTCTGAAACCTCTAAACATATGCTACAAGTTCTAAGAAGGAATTAAATCCAAAAGAGTCGTGGTTCTGGAGATATAGGTTCTCAAAGTGGGCAACTCAAACTGACTTCTATACTTAAATTTTTCGGAATTTTCAGTTTTAGCTTAACGACGAGGGTTTTATGAGGCTCGTAACTTTTGACTCGCAATGCCAAAATGGTTGCAGGCTACCAATTTAGAAACCTTGTAACAAGTACTACATATGTCATGAAGACCATACTGGAAAATATCTAACTCATCGAAATACATAAGTCCAAAGTTGAGTAGTTGGAAATGGACAGTTTCCAGTAGGTGACTTTGGGTCGATGAAAGGTATACCTATAAAACTTGGTTTGGGATCAAACTTTCCAGATCATAACTAGACATGGTGAGGAACATTTCTTATGAAGAAATCCAAGTCCAAATCGGACTACAAATGGCTTGAACATCTCACGTAAAAGTCATACTCGAACAGCCTATTAACATAGAAATTTTCTAAGGCAGTTTGTCCAAAAAGGCTTACTGAAATGCGTCAACTTTAAAAATTCACCGTGAGTTCATTATAAGGAATCTGGAAATGTAACCAATCATATTGAAAAGCCACTTAAGTCTAGTTTAATCCAGAAAAATCCTCACTCAATGATTCACAAAATATAGGGAGATAAAAATATTTTACCACAAGCTATCACTCCCGTGACAATTTTGTGCAGTTAGTTTGTAAAATCTGGAATAAATAGTAAAGATTTTTAGAAAATTCTGAAAATTTACAGGAATATTCTAGACATGCTGAATTATGTTTCTTCCAAATTTTAGAGTTTTATAATTATCCAAACTTAAAACGAAAGCCACGCACTATGGGTGATAAACACGGCGATTTCGCAGATTTGTGCAGTGTTTTTGATAAATACAAATAAAATATCACATAAAGTTGGATGGACTTGAAATTTTACAGAGGCATACTAGACACATATAATTTCAACATATCAAAAATTCACAATCATCGGACCACTGAAACTTAGTCCAATAAATTCGTGAAGTTGTTGTTCGTCCAGGTAATCAACATGCAATGATCAAAAGTATTGAATCTACCTATTAAATCAACATGCAATCACTTTCAAGCATAGACCCAACACATTCAAGCATATTGATGAACATGCATGTGTATATCTTGATCATCCCTAGGATCTAAGGAGGTGGTATCTACCTTAGCCACGAAATTGGCAGAGAATCGAGAGGGATGAAGAGTGGATTGGGGCTGTCCACTTTGAGGAGCCTTGCTGCCGTGAGATGAAAGTGGGGGAAAACTCTTGGCCTCCTTGCAGACTTTAGAGAGAGGAGGAGAGGAGAGGAGTCGGTTGTGTGTGTGGAGAAAGAATGGCTGGAGTTTGGGGGGTATGTGGTAGTGGGGTGCTTGTGGGTGCTTATGGGTGACAATTGTCACCCTTACACATTCAAGTTGACACCTACACACATGCACGAAAATATACATATATATATGTATATATATATCAGATTTTAATAGTGTAGTTAGGATATAATTAATCTAATGTCACTTAGATACATGTAATAGGTAAATCAACAAATAAGTGCTTAGTATATATGTGTATATAGCTCTCGGCTATTACACTATGCCAAAGGGTCCAAATTTTATTTTCCATGCCAAACATTGATATATGTTATGACATATAGTTTAGATGATAAATAATATCATAGGATAAATTAATGGCATCATTTTATGCGACAAAAATCGAGTTCGAAAATTAGGGTTTTCAACGTTTGAAAATTGGTCACTCTCAATTCTTGTTGATCTAGCATTGATTTAATGCTTAATAATACTGTAATTACATATACTAATCATAGGAAATTAATTCCTATAATTTCTTGATCGATTAAAACGCTGCTTTCATCTCAAAACGTTAACGCTTGTAAACGCTGCAAAACGTTCATTATCGACTCATCTTGAAATGGTCGTCATCACTTTATCACATTATTCCATTAATAATGGAGTTTAATTCTAAGCTTAATTGCTTAGAAAATATCATGAATTTTAACTATCGATCGCGATCGACGTTAAAATAATACCGCCGATATACTTCATATACTTTTATTCCTTAATTCACAATTCTCGGTGAATATAAAATAGGATTTCATTCCTTCGTAATTAATCAAGTCATTATTCGATATCATTCGATTGAATATCTCAACGAAAGCTTTGATTTACGGTTTTAAATACCGTAATTAGGCGTTTATTCATGGGGTATTACATCCTACCCCCCTTAAAAGAAATTTCTTCCCGAAATTTGCATACCTCATAAAGTATGGGTATCTTAACGTCATAACATCATAACTTTCCACGTGCTTTCTTTTTGTCCATGGTTCCTTCATTGGATTTTCATTAAAAGACCCAAATTTTCTTCTTTAATCGTTACATCGTACAATCAAATTAGTCGTAGATTTTCATCATAACTCATCTGAGTCAAAGGTCACGTCATCATGTTGGTTTACGAGAATTGGGTCATTTTCGTATTTCCTTAACTGCGACACGTGGAAAAAAATATTTCGTACTTACCCCCAAATGTGGTGGAAGTACCAAGCTATAGGCTACTAGGCTTATCATTGTTAGGAGCTCGTAAGGTCCTATAAAACGTGATCTAATCATTCTTTGCACCTGAATCCTTATAATTTTTCTAGATTTAGAAATCTTAAGAAACTTTAATTCCGCATAAAAATGCAGTTCAAATTATGCGTATCAGCGTAAGACTCTTGTCTGTCCTGAGCTTTTCCTATTCCTTGCCTTATTGGCAGATATCTTTATCATTTCATTTACAACGTCAGGACTTTATATTTTCTCTCTCCCCTACTTTATTACAATAAAGTGGTGATCGATAACTCTTTTCTGCATAATGCTTCATAAGGCTATATTGATTCTTATTTGACAGCTACGGTCCTATATAAACTTAACAGGTGGTGCTATACGTTCCCACTTACATCTTGGTTTAACACTTATGTTCTATCATATCCTTTAGCGTTTATACTGTTCTTTTGATCGTCCTTCTGCCTGTGAGTGGACATCAATGTTAAGGTTCAGTCTCGTGTCTAACTTCTTTTGTGAGTTAGTTCAAAATCTAGGGGTACTCTTGAAGTCTCTATCTGAACTGATAGGTTTTGGTACTCCTTGTAAATATACGATTTCCTTTATGCACGACTGAGCTAACTTATCGGATCTATGAGTCATCTGAATAGGCAGAGACAAAACATAATTGGCGAGTCAATCCACTACTAGCCATATAGTAGTGCAACTTCTTTATGACTTTGGTAAAATCTGTCATAAGATCTATTTCTATATCATTCTATTTCCATTTGTGTAGTTCTAGAGATTATACTCTCTTATAAGGCCTTTAATACAATGCCTTTACTTATTGGTAACCGAGACACTGCTCGACAATATGGTTATATCTTATCTTATTCCTTCCTATCTAACCTTTCTCATAATTCACAATACATCTTAATAATGCCTGGTTGGCGGTATGAGAAGGATCATGAAATTCATTCTTGGTTTCATTTCTAAGCTTATTATTGCTTGGGAATATATGTATATCTCTTCCTTAGACAATATAACACTGTCCGGTAACCCTTAGAATCCTTCAGCTCTTCATTCCTTATCTTAATTAGTATTCTATTCCCATCTTCATTCTCTCTTTTAGTCATATTTCACCTTGGTTGTGGGAATACTACTTACATTCGTCTCGATTGCCCGACTATTCTTGTTCTCGCTTTCTTAATCTTTCCAACGAGTTTTCCTTTTCTATAAGGACATACCATAATTTAGACTGAATTTTATAACTTAGGCATTAGATTCTACATTAACCTTCCTTAGGTGATTATTTATCACAATTATAATCTTTACCGATTCGAGCCATCTTTTCTATCCTGTATCCAAGTTCCTTTGCTCGACGAATAACTTCAACTTTTGTGAATTGTGAAGGGTTCTTAACTGATTCATATAGGAGTGATGTCCTTGCGACTTGGGTATTTATACTACTGTCACTATCAGAGGTAATAGATTTTGGCACTCCGTAAAGTCGTATAATCTCCTTTACATACAGCTGGGCTAACTTGTCAGATCCATAAGTACTTTGGATTGGTAGGAAGTGAGCACTCTTGGTGAGTCTATCAACAATTACCAATATAGCGGTGTTCCCTCTTTTGATTTGGGTAAATTCGTAACGAAGTCCATCGTTATTTCATCCTATTTCCACTCGGGTATTTCCAACGGCTGTAACTTTCTGTATGGACGTTGGTGTAACGCTTTCATCTGCTGGCAAACAAGACAGTGTTCTACGAAATAAGCTATGTCTCGTTTCATGCCTTCCCACCAAAACTTTTCTTTCAGGTCTTGGTACACCTTAGTACTATCTGGGTGGGCGGTGTAGGGTGTATCGTGAGCCTCACTCATTATTTCATTTTGAAGTTTTGCGTCGTCTGAAACGCATATTCTTCCTTCAGACAATAAGGCGTTGTCCGACGCCTCCTGGAAGTTCTTAAATCCTCCAGTCCTTACCCTTTCTCGGATCTTTTCTAACTTTTCCTCCATCCTTTGTCTCTCGACGATCCTTTTTCTTAAATCAGATTCTGTCACTATTTCAAGTCATGAGTTGGGAAATTCTGTTCATGTGGCCTAAGTCATCGTGACACATAAGTTATTATTTATCTCATATTAATACATAGCCTTACTTTTATTAATCCGTGAGAATTGTGACTCTATTTTGGGGTAACTATCTTATTGGTCTTGTTACCTTAGAGAGTTCTTAATGGATCTCTAATAGTAGTTAATCAATCTATAAAATTCCTGATTTTATTTTAGGTCATTGACGTCTTTCATCTTTAATTGTTATGTCCTTTGTCAGATTTACATTGTTCTCTTTTAAAGACACTATGTGCCCGAGGAATATTTCTCCTTTAATTCGAGATTTACAAAGCGTATTTGACAAAATTTTGCCCGGCTCTTAAAAGTTGTAAGATGACCTTCGATTTTCTTTATGTTCTTTCTCGTCCTTTGAATAGATAAGAACATCATCTATGAGGATTGAGATAAAATTATCTAGGTATGTGTGAAACACTCGATTTTGAGGTTCATAAATGTGGTCGGTGCATTGGTTAGTCCGAATGACGTAACTATTATCTCATAGTAACCATATTTTATTCAGAACAATTCATTTTCGTATTTCGGATATCATTCTTCAAGACCACATAATATTACATCATAATGCCTCAGTGAGGACTTTTCGTACATTACTTACGAGGGTCGGTCTACCGAGCTGACTGATTACAAGGCGTCTAGTTTTTTTTTTTTACACTCAAAACTTTGACACTTCTTTACCATATTCATAAATTCTTCCAAACTACGTTTATTTTACATATTATAATCACATCATTTTCATCATAAACCATTATTTACATATAAGTCTTATAGGATCCTAGGATTCTAGGTCTCTGAGTGACCTTCGTCGAGTCGCATCCTCCTGGAAACTTGTCTTTCTCAAGCACGTTTTTTTGTTTCATATTTCGATGATTATTCTCTTTCGAGAGCCGGGGTCCAACCGCTCCCGCTTCTTCTTCAATACCATAAGTTGGTGTTACTTTTATCAGAAAGTATGGTTGGGTTGGTAGCGGTAATTCTCCTAATCCGCGAGGCGATAAGATTTTGTCCTTTTGCCGCTTCTCGCCTCTTTCTGGTACCATTGATGGCACAGGACGTGGGGCGGCGTTTGGAACATCAGGGTACAACCATTCCTTTATGCCGTGTGGTGTAACTTGCCGAGGTCCGGGACAAGTATTCGTAGGTGTCGTTCCATACGCATTATATGTATACTTGAGCCTGTTGACAAATCCTGGTAAGTCTGTCCACGCTTTGGAATTTTTATCATGGAGAAATTATTCTTTTGATACTTCTTTTGCAAAATTCTGCCGATCTGTTAGTAAATGACTGATAAGTCGTTGGGTTCCATCCTCATTTAACACTCTATAGTTACTAGTATCCATCCAGAGGTGCAAAAATTTTCTCCAAAACTGTTCTAAATTCATTCCTAGTTCATATCAAAAGAGCCGATACGCTCGTGTGAGTTATAGTCTTGTAGGCCTTGGGGTTAACTCCTTCTTTTTCTTTTTCTTTTTACTCGTCAGACCCCTTTTATTACCATCTGTAACCATATAGTTCTAGATGAGTCCGACTTAAATTAAGCAATGGAGGGAATTTTTAATAAGAAGGATCTTTTAATGAATTATACACTTTAAGACGTATATAACCTGTAGACTACTTGTGACACGACTCATGGCACTCATCATAATACTCATTTTACGTTTTACATTTTCAGTCGTATGTTGCCTTAAAGATATTTGCATAAGCGAACAGTGGGTACTGATATTCTGTCGTGTCAAACCTCTAACGAAAAGGCTAGGCCCCGGTCACTAATCACATGAATGACAGTCATTTCCGAAACTTCTTGTCTCTAAAATTATATCTACGTTCCACATAGATATAATGATCCAAATCATTGGATAGCACTTTAGGCGATTCTAGGTTCAATTTTGAGCTTGAGCAACATTAGCGATGGTCAAAATTCTCGTATAGGTAAGGGGATTTTCATTTCTTGATTTGCTTACCCTGAGTTGGGTTCTATCGCTTCTACGCATACTTGTGCGATATCAAAAAGCGAAGCACCTAAATTGAACAAAATCTTACTGGTATTCTGAGAAATTTTCCTCACACCTATCCTGCCTTTTGGTTCTGTTTGATCTGTTTTATTGCAAGTATATGCTTTGGTCAACGGTCTTCCGCTTATTCAAATGAACGCCTATTTCATATGTCATTGTCCTTTCTATTGGGACATTATGTTCCCTTGCTATGGTCTTCTGTTGCCTCATTCACCCTATACTTCTCGGTATTAGTATCGTTATGCTTTTACTAATAGCATTCATGGTTAGGTTTACATCAACTTATCCTTTGATATTGATATATTTCCATAACTAAGTCTCATCTTAGAGATCGTCATGTTTCTATCACTATCATTCATTCCTAATCCAGTATGAATGATTTAATTCCCCTTTTTACTTTATCGATCTTAGGAATATATTTCTCATATGTCCTTACTTTAAACTCCTTTCTAGAGAAATCCTTGTACTGGCATTTAGTGCCATCATTTGTAATATCCCCTTTTGGATATACGTCATTTCTTCTTAATCTTTTATTGATTCATCATGCAATTTCGCATAAGATAAAATCCTTTGTCCACTAGGGACGTATTATACTTTTGCCTTGACGTCAAAAATCTTTACCACTTTCTTGACATTCAATGAATGCTTCATTCCCATGTCCGAGATACTTAATGTCCCATTTTACTGATCGTCACAAATGTGTGAGGGATAATCTTTCCAATTGGATTTATCTTAAAGTCCCTCAATGTGAATCTCTTCCTGTGTTCTCTTGGATGGATTTCCTTTGCAAGATCTATAGAAACTATCTTGCTTGTTAACTATTAAGTTACACAAGACAAGCGTTTTGTGTCATTATAACTTAGGGTATTAAAATTCATTTCAAAATAATGAATCTATTTCTTAATCCGTTTCCTTACTTCCAAGGAATTACCTTACTTATCGAAGTCATAACATCTTTGAAACTTATGTCATATCATGAACTATCTAATTGTATAGCTCATAATTTCTTCTGCTATTTTTGACTTTTGTCCATTTTCTTAAGCATGGTATCTGAGAGTAATCTTACTTTCGTTATACTTCGGTTCCCACTTTCAGGACTAGAACCGTTATCATTGTCATATGGTTTGGTAGGGTAGTACATTCGTACACCATAACTTAATTTCTAAGCATCTCATTACCATGTCTTGACTTCGGAGTTATTTCCTCCATACTTAGTTCACATACTAGGGATATCCTAGCTATTCACACATCTCAATGATTATGATCTCTAAATCTTATTATCATTCGTCCAACCAAGTTTCAATTACTCGGAATCGATTATGCTCAAGCATAATCTCATTGGTTGAGGTATAAGGCGAAAGATCTATTTTCTGGGATGTTATCACTTCTTTATATGTATATATTCTTTGAAAAGAATATCTTGTATGCATCTTCATTCTTTTTAAACATGTCCAACCTACTAACGAGGTTTCAAGGACATCCAACTATCTTAAAGATAAGTTGTAATCGCTCTCGTCATGACATAATAAGGAAAATTCATATCCTACAGGTATCATATATTTTTCTTTACTTTTGCTCTTTGCATTCAATGCTAGAGAGTATCTTATTCATAACTTTGTTATCATAACAGTCGTATGATGGTATAACTTCATTGTTATCATTCTTTGTTAACCCCATCAAGGGTCATCACATCATGTGTGCCATAGGAAAAATATCTCGTCTCATCGAGATTTTCTTTACATCATAATTTCTTGATGTCTATCACTTTACTGGTCTGAAACTTTTAGGTGACTAAAATAAGTCAACCTATTCCATGCCCGACATTTATCGCTTTACTAATTCGTACTTAGGTGACAGGGTAAGTCAACTTTTATCATACTTGATGGTTTCAAAAAATCAAGGAGAAATTATCACGATTACCTACAAAAGGTACTGTCTCATCCATCAAGATAACATCTTTTCAATGATTGAACCGATATGCTCCTTGGACTGAATAAATGGGGCTCTAGGTCCAAGACCGAATGACAATTCTCGAGATTTCTTTTATCATATGGGCTGGCGGACCGTCACAATTATATTCTCGACACACAAGGCTTTGGGTTCAAAAGGACACTTTGTAAATTTTTCGGTTGGAAGTTTTCTTGGAAAGTGAGAAACTCGAATGATTTCTCAATTGGAACTTAGTCATAGAGTTAAATTCAATGACGTAAATTGGGTAATGGATATAATTTGAAAGCTTATATACCCATAATAGGTCATCAACAAATTTCTCATGTATGTCAAGGTTCTACTTGTATTACTGAAGATTTTACTTTCTTAGTAACATTCTAGGATTCAGATCATACTATAATGTCTTTACTCTTTTCAAATCATAGAACTAACTTCAACTGATTCTTGTGAATTCTGGAGTAGGAATCCGGAATTTGGTCCTTCATAAGAAATGAAGTACAGTGCATGAGGAGCACGTAGACGAAAACCATACGTAAATCGGAGTTCACACGACCGAGAACGAGTCAAAACAAAATCACTGCGCAGTGCAGGGAAATTTACACGCGCTCGTGCCAAGGTCATAAGCAATGCCGACACCAAGGTCGTGCATGCCGTTACCGATGCTGAGGTAGTACAGAATATTGCCGACACCGAGGTCGAACAGGTTACCAAGTCGATATGTCAAAGTCGATATTACAAATTCCCGATTTCGAAGTCGACAGTCGCACATGTCGATGTCGAAGCCGAGGTCGTACATGTCGAGGTCGAACAATTTCGTATAAATCCTTTGCTTTTCTTCACTCAAGATGGAATGAAATTCTCAAATCCATCGTTACTCTTGTTCTTGTAATGGAAGGAAGTTCTTACTTCTATGTTCTTTCGTAGAAATGGATCATGCGTCCTATAAAGTCTATGTTCTGTTTGAACTAGCATACTCATCATCATAATCAACTTTGAGATTGAAGTAAAACTTTGAATATTCCTACGTAGCCCATTTGTACGCACATATTTCGTTGAATTTAAAGAATTTAACATATCATATTTGACAAATCAATGTCCAATCTCAATCATTTTAAAACATGGATAACATAACACTGTTCATAACAATGAACTCTTATTGAATTCCAGGAATTCCAACATTTCATCTTTGGCATATCGTGCCAAAACTTTCTCATATCATTGTCATCATCTTTCTTATATTTTCTTTCTTTTCATAACTTCCTTGACAAATCATTTGTCACAACATTCATTCTCAACCTTTCTCATAGCTTTCGTTTCTTTTGAAAGATTATTTCAATTATCATTCACTTC